>JAAGEH010000413.1:1011635-1459206 GCA_011751065.1 Lasiurus cinereus | reverse complement strand
AAAAAATCGCTCACATCAGCACAATAAGTGTTGAATAAGAACAGAAGTGCCCTACCTCTATAAAAAGGTTTTGCAAAATGCTTTAACAACTGCCATTGTGCTAATTTATTTGTTTTATATTTTGCAATAGATTTCTTGAGTTTTATAATCAGTTAGTTTTATTTTTGATAGCCCACAGGTATTATTGATTGTCCCATTTTCTTAGTATTCTAGTAGGTTTAAAACATTGAACAACATAGTTAAGTGGTGAATGGTCTGGGGCTTTTATTATGATAATCTACATTATTTAGTCTAGAGAGAACCTATTATTAAAAGTATTATATAAGACTGGATGTCAGTATTCAATATTAATCTAATGAAGAACTAGAAAATCTAAAATTCATGTTTTTTATAGGTGTCTTAGGGTATAACATTAAAAGAATTATAGACCAAGGTATACCTGGTAATATACTATGAATTATAAACAAAATTATTATTTGTAATATATAATTGAAAATCCGAGGAACCATTCTACTATATCATAATAGGAAGATGATCTTATAATGTTTGTTAAAATACTCTGTAGTACTAATATACCCGCTTTGGAGACAATGTCTACAATTACAGGAATAACGTTGGCATTGCTATTGGATAATGAATTCAGCGTTGCACGCACTCCCCAATGCAGATTTCCTTAAAGAAACCGCATACCATCTAGTGATCTAGTGGCAAAATTACAACTTTTTAATGCAGTAGTTTTTGTAAACTACAAAGAATCACAGAGTATGGTGAACAAGAATAACCACCAAAAGTAACCCAAGTTTGGATTATTTTAATAAAACAACTTTCCGGGAAAGTTGTTCAAAACTGATACCTTTTAGCTTGTATCTTAGTAGATAAGGTGAACTCAAAAAATAGGGAGGACTTAGAGACCTTGCTATTTATGAGAAAAATTTGTGTAAATGCTGCAATATATGCAAATTTTTGTCACATTGTTTCATGCTTGCTATATAAATGTACGAAAAGCAACTATATATTCACTATACTCATATGCTTTGGGCTTTCTGTTTCATATACATATATATTAAATAAGCTGTTTCTAAACAAATAGAAAGGAGGTGGATACTAAAAACACAAATGGAATATGTGGAAAATAAGGTGATTTAGTGCTTTTTTCTGTTTCCCTTACATAGTTTAAGTAGATGCTCTACATTGGCTATGAGAGATATACACCGATCCTCTTCATACTTCCTTCTTTTTTCAAAAATTCTCACAATTTGAAGTTCTTCTCCCCCCGCTTTTTCTTTTTTTACAAATTGACTCATTAACTCTAGCTATATTCACAGTTCCCAAGCATTTCACATCTCACATGCAATAAATCATCTTACAAAATCAAGTTCAGCCCCCAACATGGCTCAGTGGTTGAGCATCGACCTATGAACCAGGAGGTCACAGTTTGGTTCCCAGTCAGGGCACATGCTTGGGTTGCAGGCTCTATACCCAGTGTGGGGCATGTAGGAGGCAGCTGATCCATGATTCTCCCTCTCTCTCTCTCCTTCCTCTCTGAAATCAATAAAAAAAATATTTAAAAAAAAGAACAGATTCGTCTGACAAGGATGATTATTCATTTCCCAGCCTCTTCACCTCAAAAGTTCCTGTATCTTCTTCTTTCTCTAGGTCACTGCTGTAGCATGAGGTAGAAGCATTCCTCCTCCCCTTTCTTTCCAACATGATCATCTTTCTTTATTCTTCACCCTGAATCAGCTCTGTCAAGTTCCCCATTCTCCTTCCCAGAATCAATACCTTCCCTTTGCCTCCTTCACTCGGATTCAATTTTCACAAAAATGCTAATATCACAAAACAACACTCCCTTGCATCATGGTACCCTGCGATTTCTCTATTTTCCCCCAGTCCATCAGGCACTCGACACACTCTCTCTAGACAAATCCCTTCTGAGAAGTAGAACTGAACATAGTGAACAACCATTTGATTTTTATTTCATTTTCCGGGGGTTGTTTTTTTAACACTTAATGAGATAAAGGACTATTCAGAGAATGCCGTCTTCATCCTTGTTATCTCCATCTTCCCCAATCCCATTTAAGCTTTTATTTCTTTTAATGTATAAGTTATTCTTCAATGTTTAAAAAGTGTATGTATGTATGTATGTATGCATTCTCCCATGACATTTATCAGGAAAAACTTTATCCTGATGTTGATATCGCAGTAAAGGGTGTTTCTGCCTTGGTACAACTGATACATGCGTGGGGCTGGGGAATTCTGCTTGGGGGGTTGTCTTGCGCCTTGTGACATAACCATCTCACTCATGGCCTCTGTCAACTAGAAGAGGAACTCCAAAGCTGTGACAATCGAATATATTTCCAGACACGGCTCCCTCCTGGGTGGGCAAAACCATTCCTAGTGAAAACCACTGCCTACGTACTATGTGAAAGAAATTTCCTTTTCATTTCTGTCCTTTCCTTTTCCTCTCTTTTCTCTATTTTCCCTCTTTTCTCTATTTTTTCTCTCTTTTTTCTTCACTATAGTACTAGTTTCCCAGAATACACCACTGTTTGTTGACCTGACCCTAATTGGTGAACATTTTGCATTGCTTTCCAGCTTTGTTATGACTAACTAGAGGCCCGGTGCATGGATTTGTGTGCTGCTGGGGTCCCTCCGCCTGGCCTGGGATTCAACGGGTGACACCCCCCAGATCGGGCCCCCTACTCTCTGGTTCTGGGTGCGTCACCCATGAACCTCAGCTGCCAACTCACTGAAGCTCAGCTGCTCCCATGTTGAATGTCTGCCCCTGATGGTCATTGCACATCATAGCTACTGGTCTAATGGTCAGATGGTTGAATTGACAGACGGTCCCTTAGGCTTTTATAAATATAGATAGCACAGCAATCAATAGCTTATAGTTTGACAAGATGTTTTTAGAATTTTAGAAGTGAGCCTACTAAATTAAAAAAATAAAAGTGAACTATATAATGTTGCTAGATTTGCCAAGGTACCCTTTCTTTTGCATTCCCATCCATCATGAAGGAGTCAGAAAATTTTGAATGGCAGACTTTTGCTGAGAAAATAATCACTGATGGATTGAAATCAGCGATCCTGCATCCTGATTAATGCCACTTCTTTCTCTGCACATTTTGATGAACGTTAACACTCATTTCTGCATTTCGATATTCTCATAGATTTGATATTTAAATGTGTTGCTAATTGCTGAAACTATACATTAGAATCTATGTTGTGCTAATACAAGAAAGCAACTTAGCTCTACAAGGCAAGAAAAGCATCAGGGAAACTAAATGAAATAACAAGTACTCATACCTATTGTATTTCCTACTTGTAGCTTTACAATGGACAAAAATAGCGTGTGAGTCACATAAAATACGATTTATTTTATTTTGGAGCCACTTGTCTATTACCCTGCTCATCACTTCCTTTATGCTTTTTGTCAGAAGGAAAAAATATACTAGATGCCAAATGTACTAGGACTGGTACACACAATGAACAATTTAAGAGGGTCAGACAAAATGTGTACCGTAGAACACTATATAAATTATCATTGGAATATATTTCATTTTATAATATGTCATCATGCTTTACTTTCCATCTTTCACAGTTATATAAATCAGTGTTTGTGTCTGGAGCAAGTTCTTGGGATTTACACCACCAGATCCCATTTAATGAAGATTCCCCTGACATATTTAAACAGGGTTAGTTGAATGTCAGTCGCACTCTGTGTGGGCTAGCCCAATAACTCTGGAATAACCAAATGCATTTCAGAAGAAATGAGAAATTTTCCTTGCACTGTGAAAACAAAATAAAGCCAAATGGTGAACCTCGTACCAGTTATGATTTCTTTTCTAAATGTGGATTTGGGTCTGAGTTTCTCTAATAAAAATTAGTTGAAATAGCCTCATCCATGCTCGAAGACAATGATTCTTTTGAGATTCCTAAAAGCAAATAGCTACCACAAAACTACCAGGTTCTTCTGATAATTGGGGGCACATTTAACGATCACTTTCATTTTCCATGTTGTTTGTAGGCATCAATTTAGGTACAGTCAAAACATCAGAAATAACCCTTTAAAATAAGATCAGTCTCCTTGAGGAACCAAGAAAGCATGAGAAAATAATATTTTTGTTGCTTTTAATGTGTTTGATGTTTTGGTGTTTTTTTGTTTTTTTATTACTGTGATGCTATCACTCTGTAGACTTTTCTTACCGTGAAGCTAGCACATGGCCATGAAGTCTCCTGAGGACAAGTGTGATCTTTCCATTTGATCTACAGCTGTGTCCCAGGGCTTCTAAAGAGCCTCACCCATAGGAGCCAGTCAATGCAATGTGGCTGAGCACACAGAGGAAATACTAAATAGAAGTTTGCAAGAGAACCAGGGGCAAAATAAAAGACTCTAAATTTAATTTAATATAACCATAGTTCTGGTTGCTCTGATTTTTATTTGAAATATGGAATTCGTATTTCAATGAGAATGATATAAGATGATGTTTCATATGACATGCATATTACACCTCAATGGTAAAATTCCAGATATTACTGGGCTTCTCTCTATATATCATCTTTATTTACTTGAATATAATATTATCTATCAAAATTTATCCAAAATATTTTTAAAGTAATACATTTTTCTGAATTAAAATTTCTGTGCATCTTTATCCTTTAGTGTATTATAAGGAATTTCATGTTCCATTTAAAAATGTGTGAATATATACAATAATCACATAACTGAGTGACCAGCACATGATCCATAAGATGATTGAATTTGCTATAACTGAATAATGATCAAAAGATAATTAAGGTGATCATATTCTGAAATAAACACTAAGTATAAAAAGGATTCTCTAAATAGATTTACAGATGGCACAATAAAGATGAAAGAGACATCAAAAGGAAGAGAAAATTTTTGTATTTTCTAAATGTTTCATGGAGAATAATTTGAAAAATAGAAACTTAACCTATAAAGTATTGAATTTACAATAGACTATGTGGTAATATTTTGACATAGGAAGGCTAAAAGCAAGCTCATGACACATTCTCTGAAATGATGCGTATACTTAACAAAATTGCCTCAACTCTGTTCAACTGAATTCAGAGAATCATATCTGACTTAATCCACTGATACTCTGATGAAGCTACAACCTTAAATGCCAAGTTTGGTTTCACTGTCCATGACAATACTTTATAGAAAATGTGTTACTAAATAAAATGTGATAGTCCCTGAGTATATTTTGTCCATTATCTCCCAGAGTATTTTGAAACAACATTGTTCAGTCACAAAACGATTTTAGAATATATTTGCCTTTTCATTGCATTTTTGCAAAGACTACAGGGGACAAATCTACATAATTGAGAGAGTTTTAATTTAAAATACGTTCTGTTTCTCTCCATTACATAGTCAGCTAGAGTAATTATATCTGTCTCCAAGTGATTAGCTGTTATCACGGTAAAGTTCACAGTCATTCAGTTCCATTAAAAAAATAACACAACACAAAACTGCTTCCCTATTTAACTTTATCTGACTATAGTATCTTAATCTCATTCTTTTTTAAAACTTATTTTTATACAGTTTATTGGGTGACCTTGATTAGTACAATTACATAACGTCCAAGTGTACTTTTCTATGATACATTAACTTAAGATTATATCGTGTGCCCCTCAAATCTCGCGTCACCATACATTTGAGGCTCTTTATCCATTTTGCCATCCACTCCTCTTCCATCTGATAACCACCATACTGTTGTCTGTGTCATGAGTCTTTTTATTTATTTTTTACTCATTTGTTGTCTCCAGTTTCATATATGTCACCTATGAGTGAAATCATATGGTTCTTAACACTTTCTGTCTGATTTATTTCACTTAACATGATATTCTCAAGGTCTATCTATGTTGTTGCAAATGGCAGTATTTCATCTTTTCTTATGGCTGAGTAGTATTTCATAGTGTATGTGTACCATGACTTTTTACCCAATCATCTAGCGAGGGACACTTCAGTTGTTTCCATGTTTGGCCACGATGAATAGTGTTGCAATGAACCTCAGAATGCCTATGTCTTTGCAAATAAATGTTTTCAAATTTGGGGGGTAGATACCTGGAAGAGGTACTGTTGCATCATACAGTCATTTTATTATTGAATTTTTGGGAAACTTCCATACTGTTTTCCATAGTGGCTAAACCAGTTTACCTTCCCACCAGCATTAAATGAGGAATACTTAGCCTTCCCAAACTCTTCCAACATGTTGAAGAACAGGTAATTCTTCCTAACACATTTTATGAGGCCAACATAACCCTGACACCAAAACCTGGTAAGGATAAAACACATAAAAAACGAAAACTGCAGACCAGTATCTCTGACAAATACAGATGCAACATCCTCAACAAAGTGCCAGCCAACCAACTACATCAATACACTGCAAGTGGGATTAATTCCAGGGGCACAAGGATGGATTAGTAAATGGATCAATACAATCCACCATGTTAACTAAGGATACAAGTCGCATGATCTGATCAATAGATGCAAAAATCATTTGATAAGATACAACATCCATTTATGATTAAAACACAAAAAGTAGGAATAGAAGGAAAGTACCACAACTTAATAAAGGCCATATATGACATTCCTCAGCTAATATCACACACAATGGTGAACAACTAAAAGCTTTTTCTCTTAGAACAAGAATGAGACAAGGATATCCATATTCACCACTCTGATTCAACTTCGTCCTGGAGGTCCTAGCCAGAGAGATCAGGCAAGAGAAAGAAATGAAAGGTATCCAAATTGGGGAGAAAGAACTAACACTGTCACTTTTCACAGATGACATGATTCTTTATATAGAAAACCCCCAAAATTATCAAAAACAATAAATAAAAGTTGCAGGGCACAAAATCCATGTTCGATATTATTCTAATTACAGGGGAAGAAGACGGTTCGAGATAGATTGTTAGTCTTCCAATATCCTATTTAATCAAATATTAAAAATATAAACATTTTAAACTCTAGTTATAATTATCATCATTTGACCAACCTTTGAGTTTTACAACCATACCATACATACGAGAGATAAAACTTTGGAGTCATTACTTTAGCCAGCAAAGATGTCATGAAAAATCATAATTAATTCGGTTCTCAACTTGACTACATTCTCACAGATACTCCTATCAATAACTGCGCTCCATTTTTCAGGTTAAAATTCCTTAGTGAGAGGACGACCCATCCATTTCGTACAAATAATTCCTGGTAATAATTCAATTGTCCTTTAGAGAACAGCTTGGTATTCATTCCTATTCACGAAATTGACATTTTTATGTTCTATTCTTATCAGAAGGCAGATGATGCCCTGACTAATGTTCTTATGAAAAATAAAGAACAAATTATAAGGTAAGTTAACCAATGTTCTTCAAACATGCAACCTCGCCAGCCTGATTCAATGTTTCTGTCAGCTTTGAGGCTGATGCATAAAATCGATTGAATTAATATGATCATACGCAATATGTCTACTGAAGAACTCTTGCTAACACATTAATTTTTTTAATTTAAAATACATAATTATAATAATAAATTAAAAAATAACTTTTCCCATTACCTATCTTTAATTTTCTTTTCACCCTTAATTGTTCTAGGTATCCTATCAGTAAATTTTTAAAAATATTTCCAAACTCTGGCAATATTGAAGATAAATCTCAAATCATATGACTTGTGATAACCCTAACTACTCTATAGTAGTTCTTAGGTATCGTCAACAGAGCCCCGATACCCCAGTCTGGCAAGGATAACACAAAAAAAGAAAATGACACACCAATATTACCAGAAGAAGATGATAGTTGTTGTTGTTGTTGTTGTTGAATAGGCCATACATATCATTGATTCTAAACTTGAGTCAATATTACTTTAAATATCTCTTCCACATGTCTCAGTCTATATTCTCTTTAATGTAATTTTATGTCTTCAACTAGATCTTTCTTGTGACATATTTCTAGTTTTTTAAAAATTATTTCTCACTTGTGTGATTGCAAATGCTAAATACAGTGGTACCTCGAGATACGAGTTTAATTCGTTCCATAACCTTGAGGCATGGGAAACTATGAGACGCTCCAGTCTGGGTAAACTGGTGGGTCCTGTGCAGCTGGCCAATCCGCGCAATTACCTATCTCAAATGTTGCTCGTATTTCAAAGCAAAAATCGCTCGCTCGATGGCTTGTATCTCAAAAATCTCGTATGTTAGGGCACTCGTATCTCGAGGTACCACTGTAATTCTGAAGTCTTTTGCTTTTTATTTCTTTGCTTTAAACAAAGAGACACTTTAATGAGAAAAGAAGGAAACTGATCAGTTGATCACTCAAATTAACTCAAGCTTTCTTTAAAATATCCAGTGCGCTGGCTGACATGGCTCAGTAGTTGAGTATCAGCCTATGATGAACCAGGAGGTCACTGTTCGATTCCCGGTCAGGGCACATGCCCCAGGTTACAGGCTCAAACCCCAGTAGAGGGCATGCAGGAGGCATCTGATGAATGACTCTTTGTCATCACTGATGTTTCTCTCTCTCTTCCACTCCCTTCCTCTCTGAAATCATTACAAACACAGTGGTACCTCGATATACGAGTTTAATTCGTTCCGTCACCTTGAGGCGTGGGAAACTATGAAACACTCGAGTCGCAGTAAACTGGTGGGTCGTGTGCAGCCGGCTGATCAGCGCGATTACTCGTATCTCAAATGTTGCTCGTATTTCAAAGCAAAAATTACTCGTATCTCAAAAATCTCGTATGTTAGGGCACTCGTATCTCGAGGTACCACTGTATGTTATAAAAAATACCCAATGCATCATTTTCATGTGATATTGCCAGTATCAATAATTCTAATCATCTAACATGTCAACTTGTATTTGTCTTCATTTAGAGTATTTCATTGTACACTCCACAGAGACTCCTGCCATTTTTTGGGTTTCAGTGTGTGCAACTAATAGAGAGGAGGATAATATGTATTCTGAAAGGAACGGAGTGACTCTATTCTTGGTTTCTAAACCTCTCATGAGTCATAATGCTGAAGGAGGAGTGAGTAGGTGGAAATAGTTGAACTCATAATTTTATTAGTGTTTGCAATTTCTTTGGTTGAGCCTAAGAAATTTCTCTAGGTTATTTCTCCTACAAATGTTAATGTTCAGACACATTGAAAGGGATATTTTATTCTTTTAATTTCACCAAATTGTCCTGCCAACCTTTTAATTTTAAAATATTCTAGGTTATTTATTTTTTTCAGTCTTCTACACTGTTCATGAAATAATCTCATATTCTACTTCATTGCCTTGGTCAGAAAATATGAAATTTTAAACTGTAAATATCTCGACATGTCTGTTATTTTGCATGCTTACTACATTTTAGATGTTTTTCTTGAACATTTTCTAGTTTTCTACGTGAAGTCCCATTTTTAGTAATAAAAGCACAAAGAGGATTTTTTAAATCATGCTTTCAAATGTCCTTTCTTAAAATTATTATTTTCTCACACTGGATTTATGTACATGGAATTTAGTCGAAGTGTAATTTTAATTACACTTATCATAAGCCTGTATTTTTTATTTTGTCATAATAATACTAGACACTTGATCTTTAAAAAAATCATTTAAGTTGTGTTCTGTGAGAAAAAAAAAAGTAGTTTAAAATATATCCAGGAACATTTATTTGGTCACTAAGTATGAATGAAAATTTCCAAATGGCGCCTATCTTAAAATATCAACTCTCCCATGATGGCATAGAAGGTTAGTCATAACAATATATAATGAGATGTAAAAATAAACGCAATTATTTCTCTATTAAGGAATAGCACTACTATGTTTTACCTACAGGAGTTTTGACCATAGTGTTTTTATATAGTTTTGCATTGCATTAAGAAAAATACCAAGTATATACTTTGTCATAGAATTATATGAAGAGTATGTTTTAAGTTAAAATATTATCTACTCAGTTATATTTGTCATTTTTAACTTGCATATTTTTCTATTATTTTGTTTACTTAAAATTTTAATGATTTTTCTTCCCTGTAGAGTCTATTTTTTTATGTTATACTGTAATGGCTAATAGTATGGGTTCTTTTTTTTTTTGATTTACTGGTTTGACATTGGTTTAAAAAATTATATAGGTTTCAGGTATACAATTCTACATCATCTGTCTATTTAAATAATCCTATCCCAATCTTGCTCCTGCCTGTTAATAACTATGTAATATTTAGAAAGTATGTAACAATTGAATGAATGAATCCCTGTGAACCAGTTCATATCATATCTCAGTGATAGTAAGCATGTAGTCAATGCTAACATTTGTAGTAATATTAATGTTACTTTTAATTCATGAGAATGATTTCCACTTCAAATGGATTCTTTTCTCTTTAGCGGGTTGTCTGCAGTGCATACACATCTGATTCCTGGTTTCATGAAGGTGAAGACAAAAGTGGCAATATTTAGAGTATGAGGCGGTGAGTGCACTGCCTTTAAAAATAGGACAGTTACTTTAAAAATACTCTAGGATCTGCGAGAAAAGCTATTAGCATGTGCTTTATTGTTTGTCTTCTTCCATTTAGATCTGATAGGTCTGAGCTTCCATTTTTCTGCAGATTTTCTAAAGGTTCATGAGTGGGTTTAGAATGAGAAACCACGTAGCAGCACGGGAAGAAATTTATTAGGCAGCTGGCAGATGGTTCTTGGGGAGCATGATGCTGGGTAAAAGTTTCACTTAAAGAACAGAGATACCACCCAGCTGGCATAGCTCAGTGGTTGAGCAGCAACCTATGAACCAGGAGGTCAGGGTTCCGTTCTGGTCAGGGCATAGGCCTGGGTTGCGGGCTCCATCCCCAGTGGAGGGTGTGCAGAAGGCAGCCCATCATGGATGTTTCTATCTCTCTCCCTCTCCCTTCTGCTCTGAAATCAATAAAAGTGTCTTCTGAACTAAAGAACAGAGAGATCCTTCTGCATAAGTCTGAATCGCACCATGCTCCCGGGCTTTGCCTCTGCCCTTGTGTTTAATGCCGGGGATGTGTATATAAATACTTCACCCTGTCTTTTGAGCAGCTGGGGGATTTTTTCACTTGTTAATGATCGCCTTTTCTGGGCCTGCGCCCTGACTCAAACTGGGACCTGCTGCATAGGTCCACACTGGCTGGGCTAGAAGAGCCGTTTTAAAATGCTTCTTTAAATGGCCCTCTCTACATAAAAGGAATAGAAGGAACAATATATATTTACTTAGAGATCATTTTTCAAACAGCTCAGGATGGGGAGAAAATCAATCCCTACATGATCTCCCACCTTTAACAAATCTAAACTTTCATTTAAAAGAAGGGCAAACAAAGGAAGTATTCATAGAAGGAAAATGTTTCTATTCTCCACAAGTCTTTACAGGTCATGAGGCTGTTGTGATAATAAAAGGACTTGTGCTTTCTTAGCTACATAAGCCTCAGCCTCCTGCAGGGACCCATCATTATTTAATAGCTGAAAATCACCAGGACATTAATGATCAATTATTTCTCAACTCCATCCCCATCGTCGTAATACGTGCTTTTAAGCAGTGAGGAAGTACGTTGTACAGATTCACAAGGTAGTCCTTTGAGAGGGCAGAGCACCCTAGACCTCAATACAGTGCGAAGGCAACAAGCACATCCCCCGAGATGGTGGGGGCGCCCCAGAGACACAGGAGAGTCCGCCTGCTCATGGGAAGGCGCCTGCACTCCAGGTGTGACCGCTCTCCCCACTAGACCATGTCTTTATCCACATCAGCAACATACCAGCATTTGAACTTCATAAAATAAAAGGTCTCTTTTATAATCTGCCCCTCTGTATGCATCTGAATTCAAATGCTAACTATGACTATTTTGCAATTCTGAGACTTAAAACGTAAGTCAGCATATGCAACATGAAACATATAGTTCAGCCCTGGCTGGTGTGGCTCAGTGGATAGAGTGTCGGCCTGTGGACTGAAGGCTTCCAGGTTTGATTCCAGTTAAGGGTAACATGCCTAAAAAAATTAATAAAATACATTTTTTTAAAAAGAAGAAAATAAAGCCAAAACCGGCTTGGTTCAATGGATAGAGCCTCAGCCTGCGGACTGAAAGGTCCCAGGTTTGATTCCGGTCAAGGGCATGTACCTTGGTTGCAGGCACATCCCCAGCAGGGAGTGTGCAGGAGGCGGCTGATCGATGTTTCTCATCGATGTATCTCTCTCCCTTCCTCTCTGTAAAAAAATCAATAAAATGTATTTTTTAAAAAATAAGGGCACATGCCTGGGTTGCAGGTTAAATCCCCAGTAGGAGGCGTGCAGGAGGCAACCAGTCAATGATTCTCTCTCATCATTGTTGTTTCTCTCTCTCCCTTCCTCTTCCTTTCTGAAGTCAATAAAAACAATTTTTTAAAAAAGAAACATATAGTTTATCTCAGGAATCCATATTTAAATGTAATTCCGTATGGAAGAATTATGATGAAAGTTAATGGATTGTATTTAAGAAAAAGAATCATACCTGCCAGAAGTTTAAAAAAAAGGGATTCAGAGTTAAAATGGAATGGCTGAAACCAATCACCCAAGAGGAATGGACAGATGGAGTTCCTAAATCTCCAGCTGAATAAAAATTTTTAAATTAAGGTGATAAGTTGATAGAACAAATTATTCATAGAAAATATTTTTATTTTTTTTAAATACAGTGATCTAAAAAACAAAATAAATGAACACATACAATAGAAGCAGTCTCATGGATGCAGAGAATACACTGGCGTCTGCCAGACAGGAGAGGGGTCAAGAGACGGAGTGAAAAAGGTGATGAGATCGAGAACGAATTGGTAGCCACGCAATAGTCACGGATGAAAAGCACAGCCAGGGACTATGGTCAATAATACCGCAATAGCTGTGCTCAGGGCCAGGTGGGTACTGGAACATCAGGGGAATCTCCGGGTAGATTACAATAACTGTCCAGCACTGCACTGTACCCCTGAGGCTGACACCCAACAGCACTGAATGTAAACTGTCATTGGAACATACAATTAAAAAGGATGTCTGTTTATTACAGGCATGCAGTGCAGTGGAGCACTTTTGAGCAAAGAAGAGCTGGAGATGGGGGTGCAGGGAGAGACTGGACAAAACTCATATGCCTATGGATGAGGACAATCCGGGGGGAGGTAAGGACGAAGGGAAGGGTGGGAGCTGGGGGGATGGGAGCTATGTGGGGGGAAAAAGAGGGACAATTGTGATGATCTGAACAATAAAGATTTATTAAATAAATTTTTAAAAAAAGAAGAGCTAGCTTACTGTCATTGAAGGGACTCTACCAGATGTTCTTTTGTGTGTTTTTTTTATTTGAAAGTTCCACAGCTCCTGTTCCAGAACCTTTTCATGACACCAGACAGAAACCCGCCTGCCTTCGCTGTCACTCTGGCACCTGCCAACCTGCTCGCATCCCGCCCTGCAGGGACCAGTGGCTCACTCCTTCTCATGGTTGAAAACATCCCACTGTGTCTTGTTTATCCCTTTGATTGGCTGGTTAATATTTGGGTCGTTTCTACCTTTTCGGTGCCGCGAATAGTGTAGCTGTGAACATTCCTGTACAAGTACATAATCGACTGGGCAGTTCTTTAAAGCACCCACTCAAAGGGAAATTGCCGAGTCACCTGGCAATTCTGTTAAGAAATGAAAGATTATGACAGACGCGTGGGGATGGCCATCATGCGTGTGAGGACAGAGCGTGGCCCCCAGGAAGTGTTCACCCAACATCGTTCAAGGGATGGACATGTGTGGCATGAGATCTCACGGTCTGTGGCGAACCTGCTCAGTACAGGACCCTGTGAGTTGCTCCATGGCCAGCAGGGGACTGCATTCACAATACACGGTGAAGGTGGTCATTATTAATCTCATTTATATCTGGTCAAAGCCCGGAGCATTTAAATGATCTCAGGCCACCGCGTTAGGAGATGCAGGTCTGGATGAAGCCAGCGTCCACTCCTGAATCTAAATTAGCTTTGGGGAGACCAATAGGCCAGTTCTTGAGGGCAGTTTTAGGTTTGCAGGACAAAATGAGGAGAAAGAAAGTTTCCCCATATTTCCCCAGCCTTCTGCGCCCCTTGCTCCTGCTCACACCTCCCCCTGGAGCAATGCCTTCAGTACAACTACGAAGCCAATATGGCAGCCTCAGTACTAACTACGAGTCCTGGTTTACATGAGGGTTCATGCTTCATGTTGTATGTTGCATGTGTTTTGACAAATGTATGATGACATGTATGCACTAGTGCGGTATCATACAGAGGAACCTCCCACCTCAACTTCCCTATGTCAGAGCCTGTGTCCCCAGATCCTGGGCATCACTCCTGTTTTCCTGCCTCTGCGGATTCATTCGAGAAACTTCTTTCCCAGCAAACCCGTTGCTGCTTTTCGTTGTATTCAACTCAGACGCACTTCCTGAAGGAAATGTGTTGTAAAATATGTAGAAAGTATTGAAATGATTGTTGTTCTATAGGCAGCCCGTTTTCACAAAATTCAATGGTAAAAATAAGAGATACCATAAATACCTATGCATCTTCTTAAAATATAGTGTGGCATATTTTAGCAAATATATCATTGGTACAAGCATAAATTAATTATGAGATAATTACCATATATGTGTGCTGGTAGGCTGACAAAATATGTTTTTTTTAAATATATTTTATTGATTTTTCACAGAGAGGAAGGAAGAGGGATAGAGAGTTAGAAACATTGATGAGAGAGAAACATCCATCAGCTGCCTCCTGCACACCCACCACTGGGGATGTACCCGCAATCAAGGTACCTGCCCTTGACCGGAATCGAACCTGGGACCCTTCAGTCCGCAGATCGACACTCTATCCACTGAGCCAAACCTGCAAGGGCCAAAATATCTCTTAAAGAAGGAATATTCTGCAATGGCCAGAGATGGTGATTGTGTAAATATTCGAATGTAATGGTATCACAATTTGTACAAACCAGCAAGAAGGAAGAAGGCACGAATCCCGGAATAAGTTAAATATTTCAACCAAAATAATTAGCATGCCATCTAAACAACGTGAAGGTCACTGTTGGTCTGCATAATTTGTACAAAACAGAGCAATTTAAGAAACGAAAATTAAGGAAAAACAGCTCTGAGAGAAAGTGTGGTGAAATATGAAAAGAGATTTAACCCAGCACAATCCCTATTTGCAGCGTTCCCTCTACCAGTAAGCCAGAGCATAAAATAAGTGGTATTTAAAAAGTCATTTACTTCTTTTAAACAATTCCACAGTTTTACATGGCAACACATTGCGGGTTATGCGGCAGTCAAGTGCACAGCCTAATGTTTATAACCCTTTGGGGTCCCATATCAAAATGCTTTATTCCCAGCAATCGAAAAGTGACCGTATTCCAAAGTGGTATGTTTGTAAATGAACAATAAGCCTTAAATAAAGAACCCCAGTGTTGAAATGCACAATAAACCGGCCTACCCCCCTCTTGCTAATATCCGCTTGCTACTTGACAAAGGACTCTGAGTTTAACAGACTTTCTCCGCCAATTAAGCGAGAGCTGTCTGTTCCCTTGGACAAAACCTGAACTGATCAGATCTGCGAGACCCCAAACATAGCTTGTGCCCTCATCACAGTAAAGCAGATGATCTCACGGCATGTGCAATGTCCTCTCGGAGCTACCTTCCCTCGCTGAACAGTGTCCTACGAAGATTACCCCCATATCGTTTTATAGCAAAATCAAAATTCCTATTACCCGGCGTTGCAGTGCCTTTTAAAGAATCATCCAATAAAACGCCTGACAGATATGCAAATGCGGGCCTGAAACGGGTTTTATGCATGTAAAACATGATCTCCGGGGAACACGGAACGCTGCGAAGGAATGAGATCTGTCACACTGTATTTCTGGCCTCCAGCGCTGGTGGGGAATTGAAAGGCGGTGCTCACAGATTTCTATTCCTCCATCACCAGGTGCAGTTTAAAACTGCTTTAGTGCTCTGGCCGCATGAGCTGATCATTTTTACACAAAGGGATGAACCGTCAGTGGCTTTTCCGAGCCACAACTGTACTCAGCACAAGGCCAAGCCAGGAGCAGACTTGCTTTTCCAAAAGGATGCACATCAGAGGGTTACAGGGTGTGTGGGGGTGTGGGGGGGGGAGGGTGTGGGAAAGAGGCAGGCAGGGGGGCTGGGAGGAATCCAGAGGCGAGCTGACTCAGTCCTTCATTTCTCAGGAACATTCCATCATGCTTATGCTCTATGGCCAATCACAATACAGCGGTACCTCGAGATACGAGTGCCCTAACATACGAGATTTTTGAGATACGAGCGATTTTTGCTTTGAAATACGAGCGACAGTTGAGATGGGAGTCATCGCGCGATCGGCCGGCTGCACACGACCCACCAGTTTACCGCGACTCATAGTTTCCCACGCCTCAAGGCGACGGAACGAATTAAACTCGTATCTCGAGGTACCGCTATAGTTGGGAGTTGGAAGGTAGGCACGGGAGTTTCTTTAGAGATGAAAGATGTGTTACATGTGCCTGGTGGAAATGACGTGTACTTTTCACCGGAAGGAGGAATTCCTTCTGCTCGGACCAGCCATTTCTTCTGGTCCAAAGGATATTCATAATTACTGTATTTTCCGGGGTGTAAGACGACTGGGCGTATAAGACCACTCCCAACTTTTCCAGTTAAAATATAGAGTTAGGGATATACCCGCCCTATAAGACGTCATAATAAGTTGTGATCTATTCATACAAGGAACACTATACAAAAAAAAAGACGACCCTTGACTTTTAAGAAGATTTTCCTGGGTTAAAAAGTCATCTTATATGCCAGAAAATACGGTATTTAGGCTTTAATGAGTAATAAAACTTGAACTAGTATAGGATTATTTTCATCTATTATCTGATCACTTATTTACCTTCACATCATGATTCCTGACAATTTTTTGAGCCACTCAAAGATAGATGATGGATTTTGGACAAGATATTTTGGGTCAACTCCCACAGGTTCCTGTACTCACATGTCCTCATTTGCGCCTTCCAGGTTTCAGACAGTTGCAGTATGTAGGAGTTTTGCCAGAGGGACCGACTTGTAGGACTCAATTTTTGTCCATCTCCCCTTCCTTTGTAGCATGAATCACACATATAACATGTATGACCAATGTAAACTTCATTCTCTGTCCATATTGTATTTTTTGAACATTTTACTTGTGTCTTAGGTTGTGCCTTGATACACACTTTGATACCTGCTCTGAAGTGGCACTACTTATACAATTACAGGTCCATCATTTATTTCATGTTTATATCTATGAAAATTAACAATCTCCTGTCCCTCATTATTTATTTGAAAACTGTATTAAAAAGTATAATATGCATATACATATATAATATATATCTTTCTTGGGCAGATGAAACGATTTATGCATAAATGTCTAGAATAGCTTTTAACATGTAGTGAGCTCTCAACAAATAGTATGCAACATGATTGTATTATTATGCTTTTAATTAACTTAATCTTATTTAATTAGTGTGTTTCCTATTCTAGTTTAATGTATTTTTATTGATTTCAAAGAGGAAGGGAGAGGGAGAGAGAGAGAGATAGAAACATCAGCTATGAGATAGAATCATTGATCAGCTGCCTCCTGCAAGCTCCCCACTGGGGATCAAGCCCATCAGCTGGGCATGTACCCTTCATTGGAATTGAATGTGGGACCCTTGAGTTTTCAGGTTGACACTCTATCCACTGAGTCAAACTGGCTAGGGCTAGTTTATATGTTGATCAATTTTTACAAATTGACCTAGTTTCATCCCTGGGAAATCTCCAGATTGGAAAGTAAATAACTTTTTTTAATGTTTCTAGTTTTGCTTCTAATTTCCTACTTTACCAGTAAGAGACTGCTTTACACTCCCTAGTTTATTCTGTTGAAAATATAGGAACATAAGCTGAGCTGGTTTTTTCTAAGTGTTTTCAGGTCTAAAACTCCATGAGTCAAAGGCATAACTTTGGGTTACAGCTGACCAGACATTTAAATCTGTTCTGAAATAATCTGCATGTCAGCTACCTAATTTCCATCATAAAGGGCAGTTATTGCTTCGGAATGTTTGCATATATCATGGATGACATATTCCAAACATCGGAGATTATGTGCATTTCCTGGAGTATCGCCACACTCTGGATACTTTAAAGACCATCCTCTGAAATGCAACTTCTAAGTTATGGTGCAGACCCCGTTCATTACTACTAGCCATCCATGTTTCCCGGGACACTTTTCCTGTGAGAGATTACAAGGCATCGCCTGAAAGAATGCAGGGAGTCGAGCATGTAGAGATGATCTAATTAAAAATAACGTGGGCTGAGAAGAAGCGAAGAATGCTCAGAGTGTGTGTGCTTCTAGTGTAGGTCTAACTCTGAAGGAAACTCCAAAAGGTTCTTCAGAAAAAAAAGGGGGGGTGGAATTGATTAACATCAAGGATAACCCTAAATTAGTTGTAAAACTTGGCCATGCTCAAAAACGAGTATATGGTGTCTCCCTCATAGCCTGAAGGAAGAAACAAATGCCATCGCTATTTTTATCTTTTAATGTTATTTCTGTGGAGGTTACTTAAGCTCCTCTTCTCCCGATTCACCTCCAATTCCTCTTCTCCCCCACACCCTGCCCTCGCTCCCGCTGGCCCTCACCACATGCTCGTCTGTGCCCCTGGGCTGTGCATGGATGCTCTCTGGCTAATGTCTCCACCTTTTGTTTCGCCCTGTCTGCCCCACCTCCTCCTCTCTGACATCTGTCAGTCTGTACCTTGGATCCATGTCTCTGGTTCTATTTTGTTCATCAGTTTATTCTGTTTATTAGATTCCAAATATTGGTGAGATCATATGCGATTCGCCTTTCTCTGCCTGGGCTATTTCGCTTCGCATGATGCTCTCCAGGTCCCTCCAGGCTGTTACAAAGGGTTCAAGAGTTCCTTCCTTTTTACAGCCTCCTAATAGTGCATGGTGTAAATGTCCCCCATTTTTTCCCCCACTCATCTACTGAGGGTCCTTGGGCTGCTTCCGGATCTAGGCCATTAGGCCATTGTAAACAACATTCATATGAACATAGGGGTGCATACATTCTTTTTGATTGGCATTTCGGGTTTCTTAATATATATTCCCAGAAGTGGGATTACTGGGTCCAATGGGAGCTCCATTTTTAGTTTTTTGAGGAAACTCCATACTGTTCTCCACAGCGGCTGCACCAGTCTGCATTCCCACCTGCAGGGCACAAGGGTTTCTATTTCTCTGCATCCTCGCCAGCACTTTGTTTTGTGTGTTTTTTGTTTTCTTTATTGTGGAGGACAGTACAAACTCAATGAATGAGTGAAGGTATGTTAACAAATCAATTCCTCACTGAATATTTTGTAGGATCAGTTTCTACCATGAAGAAAAATATAATTATTTACTTAAAACATGATTCATTTTAAAAATATATTTTATTGATTCTTTACAGAGAGGAAGGGAGAGCGATAGAAAGTTAGAAACATTGATGAGAGAGAGACATTGATCAGCCACCTCCTGCACGCCCCACACTGGAGATGTGCCTGCAACTAAGGCACATACATGCCCTTGACAGAATCGAACCTGGGACCTTTCAGGCCGCAGGCCAACACTCTATCCACTGAGCCAAACCGGTTTCGGCTGATTCATTTTTTGAAATCAGTCATATGCATGCCATGTCTTTGTCACCTATTCATCTATTTATCTATATATCTACCTACCCCTCTATCTATTTATCCAGCTATCCATTGTAAGACTTGAGTCGCTCAAGGGATTAGGCGGATGCAGGGAGCAAGTAAGAGGGGAGTTTATGAGAGGGATTGGGGGGACAGTTAGGACTCAGCCTCCACTGTCTTTGGGGTTGAATTTTATGTGTGGAAACTGCAAGAGGCAGAGGTAGGGGATGTAGGTGTGCTGGTCTGATTAGATGGAGTTCCTCATCCTTCAGACCCGTTAGTGCTGGCCCTGGGGGCTGTGGGCTGTAGGCGGCCTTCTTATCTTGGCCTGCTGTCTTGCCCTGGGTGCGACTGGCCCCTAATGAGCTGCATTGAGCTTCTGCTCCCTGGTGGTCAGTGCCTGTCATAGCTACCAGCCAGGTGTCCCATTATCTGGTCGTCCGGTCGTAATGGTCGCTTAGGCTTTTATATATATAAATAAGTAGCCTTCCTCCCACCCCATCCCGCATTTATTACATACTAACAAGTTAACACAATGGTGTGTAAGTAGGCTAAAATCTAATCTCAGACCTGACAAAACTGATATTTTTGATGATTATTTTTAAAACTTCCAGGGTGATTTTACCATTTAACATTATGATCCATAAGATCATGCTTGATTAAATCATGGCTCTATCTTATTATTTTTGGAAAAACATGATGAGTAGTTAAAAAAAAACAGTATAGAATTATAACAACTACAATGCAGATTTAAAGTAAATATTTTACTTTTTAATTTATTCTCAGTTGGAATTTGTCTTTTTATGATGAATTTCAGGACACTAATTAGTGAGGGGTAAAAGTACATTCTATGACAAAAGTATTCTCCATAAGAAAGCTAATAATAAAGATATAAACATTACTTTATTTGAAGATGTAAATGTCGCTTTATTTATAGTTTTAGCCTCAGGCTCTGTCTCTCTGATGATGTCATTTAATAAATTATTTAATCTGCCTGGTATTTTGTTTGATTAGCCATACAATAAAAGTTTAAAAACTGCATCAGGATTAATAAGGTTCTTAGAGATAAGAGCACAAGAAATCTGATGTAAAAAAAAATTGAATAAATCTCTAGTAAAAAGCATTCATTTTCAGGCTAATTTAAATATTCACTCCACGATCCAGATGTTTTGCTCACCAATTTCCAAGAATAGGCTGCCTGAAATAACCAGGAGATTAGATTCCCACTACAATCAATCCTTACAGGGCAAAAAAAAAAAAATAATAAGTTTTTTGATGTAAATAAGGGTGTCTATATGGTAGTTATTTTTTTTCTTTTTCTCCAAGTGAGAAGATGATAATCTAGATAATAAGCACATACTTATATGAATTTCTTCCTTACAAATACAGCTTCCATTGATTTGTTTGGAGAAAACATCTTAATTCTATTTCTGAGCAACACATGATCTCCTTCCAAACATCGCATTATATCATCATGTTATTTTCTTCCACTTATTGTGCTTTCCCGAGGTTCCTATTATTATCCTTTTTGATCATGAAAATATGCTCCGGTAGCATTCAAAAGCCTATTTAAGGACTCATCAATCATGGTATTGAATAATAATAGGTTTCTAATATTCCCCCGAGAAGTGCCATTTTCAAGTATAAATTCATTAAAAATATTAGCTGAAATCTCACTTTACATAGGGGATGTCAAACCATTTGTTAATTAAGGACCACTTAAGAAAACTAAATGAGCGCAGAGTGCCACAGGCTGATGGAGGTACACAAACATGACGGCATGAGAAGGAAGCTAAAAGCCTGGGCATGTGGCAGGAATTTGAAGCCATCCTGAGGGCATTCCCAGCAACACAAGAAACAAATCACCGTGAGGATGGTAGGCAGCACAAAAGCATGTCAGGTCTTCCTGAAACAGAAAGCTAGTTTTCTTTTATGTGTTCCTTATAAAGACAGTGGTACCTCGAGATACGAGTGCCTTAACATACGAGATTTTTGAGATACGAGCCCTCGAGTGAGCGATTTTTGCTTTGAAATACGAGCAACAGTTGAGATAGGAGTCATCGCGCGGATCGGCCGGCTGCACACGACCCACCAGTTTACCGAGACTCGAGCGTCTCATAGTTTCCCACGCCTCAAGGTGACGGAACGAATTAACCTCGTATCTCGAGGTACCGCTGTATTTGTATTGATTGTTTTAGAGAAGGAAAAGGGAGGATGACAGAGAAACTTCGATCAAGCCCGTACCTGGGCATGTTCCTTGACCAAGAATCAACCCCCACCTTTGAGTGCCCAGGAATCAACCCAGTGGGCCACACTGACCAGGGCAAAAAGGATGATTTTTAAACACAGATGTCTGTGTAATACCGTGTGGTGATATTAACAAACACATTTTCCTCCTTTTGAAACTATACTTATTTACTTCTGCCTTCGTTTCTCTGCATAGTCTTTTATCCTTTTTTTAAACATATATTTTATTGATTTTTTTACAGAGAGGAAGGGAGAGGGATAGAGAGTCAGAAACATCAAAGAGAGAGACATCCATCAGCCGCCTCTTGCACATCTCCTACAATGCCCTTGGCCAGAATCGAACCTGGGACCCTTCAGTCTGCAGACCGATGCTCTATCCACTGAGCCAAACCAGTTTCAGCTGCATAGTCTTTTATTCTAAGTTAAAAACAATGTGTACACAAGAACACAGCCTCCACTTTTGAAAACAATTATAAAAAAAAATCTTAATCTATTTGGGTTATTGTTATTTATTTGTTCCTTCATGTATGTGTTTATTTATTTTGCTGCTGTGGCTCAGTACATATCCACTTTTTCTCTAGCGTCACTATCTAACATGTTCTTTTTTTATATATCTATTTTATTGATTTTTTACAGAGAGGAAGGGAGAGGGATAGAAAGTCAGAAACATCGATGAGAGAGAGACATCGATCAGCCGCCCCCTGCACAGCCCCTACTGGAGTTGTGCCCGAAACCAAGGTACATGCCCCCGACCGGAATCGAACCTGGGCCCTTTCAGTCTGCAGGCCGACGCTCTATCCACTGAGCCACACCGGTCTCAGCTATCTAACATGTTCTTAAAGGAAGCACTCATGCTCCATGTCCACTAATGTTATGTAGACAGGACTTCCTGCCCACGCGACCTCAGGCATGGCACAGCTTTCACAGGTGGCTGGCACCAGGCTGCCCTGCTTTGTGCCTGTCTGTATAATTGAGATCCTAACATAATGATACTAAAGAGAGCCGTTAGAGAGATTAGAGTTTGTAGATTCATCACAAGCCAATTACATTCTCAGCAAGTTTTTTTTTTTAATAGATGTTAAAAAGTGATTGCACTCTATGGAAAAGCAAAATGGAACTAAACAAAGATAGAAGATGCACCCTACCTGAATCCAAGACCTAAAATAATAGGGTTAAAGACAGTACAGAATGAGTAAATGCGTACACATGGGTTATATGTTGGGGGCCTATGGATGGTCACACTTCCGATCTATTGACTGGATGAGAATATACAAGCAGCTCAATGGCAAAAGTAGAAGAAGGAGTCCTCCCATTGGCATAAAGTACTTCATTGGAAAAAAATGATAGTTACCAAATCCTCTAGCGCTGGCCACATATTTTCGACTAACTTCCACTTTCCTCGGGTTAGATGATTTTATTTACAACTCTTCAACAAGTAAAGAAGTTTAAGAAGAAAAGTAAAACTGTGTGATAAATAAAGGTGAGGATTGAAATTATAATTGCTGGAAGCCACTGCTTGCCAATACTGTCTTGAGCACGCACCAAGGAACGGGGAAGGCCGCTGGACCTTGAGCGTTAGCAGGGCTGACGCTAGGCACCAATGGTTCATGTTGAGATAGTGGTGGCTCAAAGCAATTTTCTGACCCGACAGTCTCCAAGTTAATGTTTACTGGACCTTGCTGATCTTTACTGCCCCCGGAGATTGTCTGTCTGCGACCTGTTTGCTCTGCCTGACTGAGGGCACGATGTGTATCTAAAAGTGAATAAAAAGCAGACGGGACCCAGTCTGCATGTCTATTCAGGATAGAGGCTCCACCTGGCCCCCACTGCCTTCTAAATTCATATTTCTTGTCGAGCATTTTCATTTGTGCGTCAGCTTCTCCTTCAGATCCTGAATCCCTCCGCAACGGTCGTGGCATATTTATATAATAAAAGCCTAATATGCAAATGGTCCCCTCGACCAAGAGTTTGACCAGGGGGCAGGGCCAGACAGCCAACCACCCACCACTCCCCTCCCCTAGCCGGCAGCAGTGGCAGGTGGCCAGGGATAGGGAGGCCCCAGCCAGTAGCCACTAGGGACCATGCCCGTGCATACATTTCATGCACTGGGCCTCTAGTAATAATAGAAATAGAAATAAAAATGTTAAAGGTATTGAAGATATCATGTTAAATACCTGAATTTGCACTTTGTAACTAGATGTCATGTAAAATGTTAACTGGAACTGTAATCTTTGTATTGTTCTGTTTTGCTGCTTAAGATGTGCAAAATATTACATTTCTAATTTAATAGAACTGAAATAGCCATCAAATATTCAGAAGTATGTATTAGATCATGTAATCAACATTTACAGAGTTGGGGGAATTTATTCTGTCAAATGTATGATTGTTTAAATTAATTATAGCATGCAATTAATGAGACTAATGTTAATCTATGTAGATAAAAGCCTAAGCGACCAGCTGACCAGTCGACTGTCCAGTAGCTGACCACCAGGGGGCAAACACTCAATGCAGGAGTGGAAATTACAGGCATGGAAACATGGGACAAACTGATGAATCTCAGATGGAAGAGGAGAGGGGGAAGGGCGGGAAGAGATTAACCAAAAATCTTATATGCATATTAGAGGTCCAGTGCACAGATTTGTGCACTGGTGGGGTCCCCTGGCCTGGCCTGAAGGGATTGAGCTGAAACCAGCTTTCTGACATCCCCCAAGGGGTCCCAGATTGCAGGAGGGGGCAGGCCAGACTATGGGACCCCACAGGTACATGAATCTGTTTACCAGGCCTCTAGTAGTTTAATAATAGATTGAATATTAGTCTCAAGATATTTTGATATTTTATTCCCCATTCTTTAAATACTAAAGAATAGATCAATAATAAGATATTCAGCTTTTGCCAGGGGGGCTCAATCAGTTGGAGCATTCTCCATGCACCAAGGGGTTGTGGATTCGATTCCTGATCTGGACACATAGGAGAGGCAACTGAGGTCACTGATCAACATTGCTCACATAGATGGTCCTCTCTATCTCTTCCCTTCCTCTCACTCTAAAATCAATAAAAACATGTCTTTAGATGAGGATTAAAAAAAAAAAAAGATACTTATACTTATCTCACCCTGGAGGAAAGGTTGTTTTGAGAAAACCCATAGGACCACAGGAGTCACATAGCAAATGTGAGTACTTTTCATCTATTTACACACACATGCACACACGCACGCATGCACTCATGCACACACACACAATTACATTGCCCACACCCATTCATTTCTGTAGACTGACCTATTTCACTTCTTTTTTCTAATGGAAGTGCTCTTCTATTTATTGACTAGAGGTCCGGTGCACAAAATGTGTGCAAGGCGCTCAGCCCTTGCAGCCCTGGCTTCATCCAGAAGGTCATTCGTCCATCTGGTCTAATTAGCATATTTTGCTTTTATCACTCTAGGTTTATTTATTTATTTATCTATCTATCTATCTATTTATTTATTTTTGGCCTCTAGATCTTCTCCACATTTTCATCTATGTTCCAAATAGACCCAACATTGATTCACAGGGACACAGGGACCCCCTCCCCCTCCTCAAACAGCCTCATAGACCCTGGGGACCAGCAGGAAGACGGCCCTTTCTGGAAACGGAGCCACCCATTGTTGTTGTTGTTTGTTTGTTTTACATATATTTTATTGATTGTTACAGAGGGGAAGGGAGAGAGATAGAGAGTTAGAAACATCGATGAGAGAGAGACATCGATCAGCCGCCTCCTAAACACGCCCCCACTGGGGATGTGCCCACAACCAAGGTACATGCCCTTGACCGGAATCGAACCTGGGACCCTTCAGTTTGCAGGCTGACGCTCTATCCACTGAGCCACACCAGTTAGGGCCGGAGCCACCCTTTGGACCCCGACCCTAAGCTGGCACCCAGGCCCCAGGGCTTCACATGAGTGGGCGCCAGTGTTAAATGCACATGGGGACTCACTCGGCAATGGACATTCGGTTTAGGGAGCAAGTTAGATCATTTCAGTCAGGGTATGTGGACACACTCTCATGTTGTCCACGTCTATAAAATGCTGTGATCCGATGAGGTCAAAAAGATCTTGGAGTACTGTGAAATCTCATTAAAGTAACTCTTAAAGGGCCAAGCACAGGGGAAGACGTAAAGGTTAACATGAAGCGCTCATTCCCATAGTGAGAAATCTACTTGAAGAACAGATTTATGACGTGACACTTACTAAATTGATTGTAAATTACGGAGCATTGTGGCATTTTATACCCCGTAACTTTACATCGCATAATCCAGGTCTCTTTACAGCCCCCGACCCCAAGGTAATAAAACATCATCGCTATGCTCTCATCCTTTCACCGACGTTTTTTTCTGTTTTAAATAGACAGCACAGGTATAAGCTGGACTGTGTCCATGTGAGAATTCCTGTGAGGAAGGTGAGTGTCCCTCTTCCGAAGCATGGTGAGCATGGTGGTGGTGGTGGTGATGGTGGTGGAGATGATGATGGTGATGATGATAGCAATAAAAATAATAACTCCTTTTTTTTTAACTTTTCAGAATGTATATAGCTCCCTGCATGAATGACGGTATGTGCTTTTTCAGCCAAATGGGAAGTTCTTTGGAGTCTTGCAAATTGCACTTCAAATGTGAAATCCAACACATTTGCTTCTGTCTGTTATTAAATAAGTTAAACTTTTCCCCATCAATCTACCAAAGCTGTTACTAGATCTATTTATAAATGAAAAAAACCAACATGGAACAATGAAAGGTGTTTAAAGACTCCTTGGATAAAATACACGGCATTTCTAATCCTTGTCCCTTACCTCCACTAATAATGAAAAGTAGATCCACTTATGATCTGTAATACTGCAATGGCAGTTAAATAAGTGTTATTGTTGCTAAGACTGTATAGAAAGTTCTGGAAATGGGTTTGTTTTTTACTATTGAATGTATATTGAAAAGTTTGAAACAGGTGGGGAATGACCTCGCTAGTTAAGAGAACCAGCGATGCTGACCAATATTAGTACTTTCATTTTTGTATGGCACTACCTGTCAGAAGAGAAAAGTTGAATGACCTTGATCTAGAGATTCATTTAGATACTTACCTATGGGAATGAAATCTACTCATTCCTTGGCAATCTGTAAATAGGCACTTACAGGATTCACAGATCTAACGTAATCAAAAGCATTAATTAACTTAACAGGTTAGATTTAGTGCCTACCAGGTAGCAGAGACTGTGTTATGCCATAGCAATAATGAGAAAAAAAATCAATTGTCCTAACTGGCAAAAATGAAATAAAGCATCATTTGGAAAAAATATTATGGGTGCTTATGAAAAATGTGTATTTACGGAATTGCATGTACTAGATGTCTAAGAAAAGATGGTCAAAAGAAGACTAGATATTTTTATTATGATGATATGTTTTCAAAGATTAACTGAATTTAGAAATGTGGCATTTTTTACAATGATTTCAGAATTCTGATATTCACACTGAATTCCAATCAGCATTACATTAAACATAATTCTGAATTGATAACCTTGTGAATGTTACACTTTATCTGAAAGATGATGCATATTTCCGGAATTTTCATCGAATTTAGACCAATGAATAAGACTATGGCATACGTCTAGCATTTTACTTTTTAATCTGTGCTATCACTATCATTTTAAATATCTTTTTTCTTTGATTTTATGAATTATCTTTTTAAATCACCATTAATATTCATTTACTTTTTTTTAATTGATTTTTAGAGAAAGAGGAAGGGAGAGGGAGGTAGAGGGAAACATCTATGTGAGAGCACAACTTCTATTGGGTACCTCCTGGATACCCTCCAATGAGAATCAAGCCCACAACTCGGACATGTGCCCTGACTGGGAATCGATCAGCAACCTGGTGGTGACTAGGACAATGACCTACCAATTGAGCCACACTAGCCAGGGCCCCATTAATACTCATAAGCATGTGTGACAAGCTATACATTGGGAAAAAGAGAGTAGCCAAAGCCTTAAAAAGTAAATACAACCCCCAAGAGACAATCTGAACTACTGCTTTCTAGGAGGGTAACTGCCAGTCACAGCATTTCCCCGGGGACAGAAGGTCGGTGACACGGGACCTCTGTCTCCTTCCAAAACGAGGTAAGTTTTCCATGTTCCAGAACTCTCCCACGCCTATACAATGCTAATGTGCATTACGGCCAAGTCGTTCTCAAGTTCAGGTGCATCTCCTTTTCAGAGAAAGCATTCCATAGTGAGAGACCCTTCTACCTTTCAGGAATCCTCAGCTGGAATATCAAAATAAATGTTTCTTTAATAATATGTGGAAGATTGGCTTGCTTCAGACCACTCCTCTCTATGACAATGATGACAATAATTTTTTTTAGGGCCAAAACCAGTTTGGCTCAGTGGATAGAGCGTCAGCCTGCGGACTGAAAGGTCCCAGGTTCGATTCTGGTCAAGGGGATGTATCTTGGTTGAGGGTACATGCCCAATAGGGGGTGTGCAGGAGGCGGGTGACCCATGTCTCTCTCTCTCATCTGTTTCTAACTCTCTATTTCTCTCTCTTCCTCTCTGTAAAAATATCAATAAAATATATTTTTTAAATATTTTTTTAGGATAAGATGGAAAAACAATATTCTTTTAGGATAAAAAAAAAAAGTTCAAGGTATTATAGAACCCCTCAGTCAAGTCTATTAGCCTCATGCAAATCTACCACCTTATCCCAAACAAGGAAACACCGGAAAGCAAAAGTGGGCACTCAGACACCACGCATTCGGTCCAAAGGGAATCCACATGAAAGGCAAGAAGGTCTTGAGTTAAAACCAGCTGTGCATTACTCGTTTTCACAATCCTGCGAATAAGAGGATAGCATCTTAAAATGTATTCCACACAGTAATCAGTGTAACATTGGATTAGACTAGGAGGTCACCTTCACGCGTTCCAACTTAACATTGGGAGAGATGCTGGTCAAATGGATAAGCGAGCTAGTGACTTCCTCTTCTTGAATATAGAGGCAGAACAAAGGGTCACCGAATCGCTGTCCCGGCTCACACCCCAGCCTACACGTTACCCGGATGAAATCTTTTTTATTGATTTTTTTTTTATAGAGAGGAAGGGAGAGGGATAGAAAGTTAGAAACATCAATGAGAGAGAGACATCGATCAGCTGCCTCCTTCACACCCCTTGCTGGAGATGTGCTCCCAACCAAGGTACATGCCCCTGACCGGAATCGAACCTGGGACCTTTTAGCCCACAGGCTGACGCTCTATCCACTGAGCCAAACCGGTTTCGGCCAGGATGAAATCTTTAAAATATTGATATAATAAGCAACTTTAGATTCTTGGATCATTCTCTTTTGTGCCAGCCTATTTGTGAATGATGTCCATTAATAGAATGCATTTTTCTTGAAATATGAATACATCCGTATGTTCCAGAAAAAATATTCATGATCATAATGATATGATTCATCTGCCATTTACGGCAATAGTTCAAGCAGTGATGTATCACAATACTTCCTTGGTATTATACAGTCTGCCTTTGAGAATGACATATTGGGAGGAGATACATTTGCTCCTAGAGCTTCTGTAATGTTTGTGTCATTACGAAAATTACTGCATGTTACATATCTAAAATCCACTGTGAATATTTCTTTCAGATTCGACTCTGGTAAAACCACGTGTGTGTGTGTGTGTGTGTGTGTGTGTGTGTGTGCGCGCGCATGTGCATGCACGGGCTCCATATTCTATGAGCTTCTGTCAATTGGTCTGTCTCTCCAGAATATTTTAATAATTCAATGTTTTGGTGAATAATGCCGGAAATGCCTAAATATGCAAAGTCTGCTGAAACCGGTTTGGCTCAATGGATAGAGCGTCGGCCTGTGGACTGAAAGATCCCAGGTTTGATTCCAGTCAAGGGCATGTACCTTGGTTGCGGGCACATCCCCAGGAGGGGGTCTGCAGGAGGTAGCTTATCAATGTCTCTCTCTCATCGATGTTTCTAACTCTCTGTCCCTCTCCCTTCCTCTCTGTAAAAAAATCAATAAAATATATTTTTTAAAAATAAAAATAAATATGCAAAGTCCGATGTCTGGGAGCTAGAGCCATACCTAATCGAGCAGCCTTCAGAGGGGTTAGTCAGAAGGCTCAGTCCACACGGAGAGCTGAGCACTCCTCTAGTTGTGGTCAGCAACTCCCTCAGGTTCCAGGGAAGGAGACAGACGTGAGCAGAGAACAAGCGAATTGCTAGGGAACAGGAACCTGAGTTAAATACAATGGCTGGAAAGAATATGTCTCCTTGGGGTACCACTGCTCAGAAGCGAAGTATATTACAGTGATGAAAATAATCCTTAAACATAAAATATGTGAAATGAACACCCTTATAGGAGACAGGGGGTGGGGAACTCCATGATATAATTAGGAAGCCTCAGTGTTTAAGTCCAATGGACGTGCGAGCCCCAGACTCAACTCCCCAAAGCTGGCTGAGACAGAACTGCCCGGTACCCCAACTACAGGACACATTCCCATTCGGTGGGTGCTATTATTCTGCGAAAAGCCAACTACAGATGAAGGAAGCAGCCCAGTCTGAGACGTGAAAGACCCAGCTATGTCAGTCTTGGGAGAGAGTCCAAGGAGCGTTTGGTAGAAGTTTATGTTACAGAAAAGGATAATAGCAGGAGAGACTCTTATTAGGTTGTAAACAGAAAAAAAGAATCATTCTGAGGCGCCGTAAACTGTGTGTAACCCACCACCAAAGAGGTGGCTTATACAAATACCGGAGGTTAAAGTGAGAATGTAAGGGCTCGGCAATTTCCTAAACAATGCACCGCTCTCCACTTCACATTAAAGACGGCGTTATGACCCTCCTCCAGCGAGAATTAGAGAGGCGCGCAACGACGGCTCAGGTTCAGAATGACAACCTGAAGCACCACAAGGGTGCTTGTCCTTCAACAGGAGGCTGTTTTCTTCATTATATTGGGAACAAAGAAGTAAGTGCAGTAGCAATTCTCTATTGGATGCACACTATTGGGAAATGCATTTTTGACTCAGCCATTTTCAAGAATCCTATATCATAAAAGGCTAATATGCAAATCGAGCAAACGGCGGGATGACGGGCCTCTATGACATGCAGGAGCTGCCCCCTGGTGGTCAGTGCCCTCCCAGAGGGGGATCGCCTCTCAGTCAGAAGCCAGGCTCACTGAGTGCACAAATTTTGAGCACTGGGCTTCTACTATCATCATAACCATCCATTTTTTGAAGTGTTTTGTTGAAAATCTAATCCTAATGTTATTAGTCCATATTTCCTCAAATAAGTCCATATTTTCAAAAACCTTAAGTTTTAACATGATGGAATGGGACAATGATGGCACATTAATACATGCTGTTTCCAGGACTGTAGTGTGGGCTTCTCTGCTAGTCTCAATCGTTAACACCAAGAAGCCCAGTGAACAGGATCATTGAGTGCAATGGCCTGTGGTGTGAACGGTGAGAGGCTCGCATTGTGCAATCTTCCCACCACAATTATTTTTGGAACTTGATGTATAAATATGACAGCACTTTGTGTTGTTTTGTTGTTGTTGTTGTTTTTAACAGACTATTTAAATATGTAATTCTGCAGATTTTAAATACATACACCTGGACTGTGTCTTTTGCCTTTAAGTTCTTCGCAGAACCCATCATTAGCTATGGTTCAGGTCTAACTTCTGTGTCACAAATTAATGAAACCTACAGTCAACGATCCACGGAAGATCGCTACTTGTACCTCAGGAGGAATTAGCATTTAATATTAGTTTGTACGAGTCCAACTTTCATATATTCCAGGTCAGAGACAGTAATGTTTCAGACATGTTCTATCATCCATGCTCTTAGATTGCTAGAAGCTCTTTTAAAAATGTTTTCTTCGGTGTTTCATTAACTTCATTTTATTTTTAATTCACTTTATTGGGGGTGACATTGGTTTATAAAATTAGATAGGTTTCAGGTTTACAATTCTATAATAAGTTATCTGTATATTTGTGGGGGCCCTGGGTAGAGTCTGCTGGATATTCAAGGCCAATCTGAGCCTGGGAATCCTAACCAGAGTATTCAAGGCTAATAGGCTTTATGCAGGTGCAAGAGCAAGGACACCGTTGTCTGGCTGAATTACACTGTGCTGGCTTGCCCTTCCCCTAACCCAGCGGTTCTCAACCTGTGGGTCGTGACCTCTTTGGGGGGTGAATGACCCTTTCACAGGGGTCACCTAAGACCATTGGAAAATGCAGATATTGGCATCACTATGCATAACAGTAGCAACATTTCATGGTTGGGGTCACCACTACATGAGGAACTGTATGCAAGGGTCACGGCCGTAGGAAGGTTGAGAACCACTGCCCTAACCCAAGACTCAAGCCACTCTTTGGCAAGAAGCCTCTTTGTCTAAGTTAGCGTGAAGCATGTCACTGACCAGCCGGTGTGAGGCTGCTGTCCTGGGAGGCTGCTGAGTCAGGCTGCCATGTCTGTCTACTCCCATGTTGGAGGCTGCTTTGTAGGCAGGATGCAATGTAACCTGCCCGAGTGTGGCTGCTTGCTTTGTGGGACTTGACTTTGAAGAACTGCTTTGTCTAACGACTTCTTAGTAGCAACGGCTACTTGGGCTGCAATAAAGATGCTCTATATCCTACAACTTTTTACGTCTTCTCCATCTGATCCCCACCATCCAGGAAGGTCCAGTTCTTGGCTGCAAAGGATCTGTGCACCTGAGAGTCAGGCAGGACCAAGGAGAAACTTTCTCCAACAACATTGTCCCTGTGTTCATCACCCAAGTCAAGTCTCCTTCCATCACCATGCATCTCCCCTACACCACCGTCATCATGTGAGGTGAGAGTGAGGAGACAGAGGGAGACAAGGTAGTCAGCAAGGGGGCCTTGGGGACAGGAAGTAGAACTGGGAGCCTGGCTGGGTGGGGAAGACTAGAGCCAGCTAGGCCAGAGTGACTAAGACAACTAAGGCAGAATTCTCTGAAATGATCCCTCAGGGGCTAGCAAAGCATAGATCTGCCTCTAGACACACACACTCCGCTTCTTTCTCTGGCGCACTGGGCTCCTGACTCTCCTGTGGCTGGGGGCATACACGCCATCGCCCATGTGGCTTATGGCCATGTGGGACTCCACACACGGACTGATGGGCTGTCATGAGCTGGGATGCTGAACTCCACACCTGCGACATGGAATGGAAGCTCTGGACGCTGGCCTGCTTCCTGGAACCCAGCTGCTCATTTTCCAGGACAGATGTGAGGGGCAGGGTGCCAGACACCCAACATTGTCTCACTAATAGAAAGAGGTGGACAGGAGACCAGAAGGCTGGTCGACCTTCATTGCTCTGAAAGGTCAGAGCTAACCACTCACTGTTTAGTTGAAACATTGTTTGCTGAAGCAGCCTCGACCTGTTTGTCTCATGTAAACTTTTGTTCTTGGAATTTCCTGCCTAAAGGTCATGGGTGTGTCCCATAGTCTTAATAAAAGGGATAGCAAGGCCAGAGCAGGGGGTAGTCTTTCCACTAGATGAAGGCTCCTGCCTGGCCCCCCAATATCGCCAAATTAATGCTTTTCTAGTCTCTTTTCATCTGTGTGTGGCCTCCTCCAGAACCAGACCCTGAACCACACAGGATATGAAAGAGGTTCCCACAGCAGGGCCCTTGGGAACCTAAGACTAGGAAGCTTCCCTGGCAGCCTGTTTTGGGCCTCTCCCTGCTGCGGCCTCTGCACAGATATTGAGGAAAAGTGATCCTAACATGCGCATGAAAATGCAAAGACCTGAAGGAGTCAAATGCTTAAATAATTTTTGGGAACAAGTGCAAAGTTACAGGTTTACGCTACCCAAAATCAAAATAAGCTACAGAGCTCTGGAAATCAAGGCAGGAAGTATTGATTTACCAAATGTCTAGTGATTAACATAAGATGTTCACCATATTTAAAAGTAGCATTTAATATGTGTTCCAGTTTTGACACATGTGGGGAACTTTTCAATGTGTGTGTGTGCATGCCTGAGCTTAGGTATTTGTCTTTTATGTTCTGAATAACCACAATGTTATGGTAAATATCATCAATGAAATTCATACGCACCTGCTTTTCTTAGTTATCTATGCCAAGCGAAGCCTACCTTCAGTGACAATTTTTCTTCAAGAAATTAAGAGCTAAACTATTGTATCTTAAAATAACTAATTTTCCAGAACATAACATAACCGTTTCTAGTGTGATTAAAGGATTGAAAGTGTTTCTTAGGTTGGTCAGTGGGGGCATGGGAATGGTTAAGAATAATAGTAGAGGAAGGATATTTTATGAGACCAAACAGCTTTCTTATTGAACAGAAGTCTTCAGTGATTCTTGGTAACCACTACCAACATGGCCTACTGTAGGTTTGGTTCCTGCATTTTAGAATTAAAATATTTGTCACTTAAATATATACAAGATAAGAATGTGTGATCGATATTTCACTACATAAACTTTAAAAGAAAAGAAAGAAAAGAAAGCATCAATGAACTTTGAAGACAGAACAATAGAAATTACTCAATCTGAAAAGAAGCTGAAAAACATAAAAATGAATAGAGCCTCAGGGATCTGGGATGTTATTAAAAAAAATAGATGTGATGTTCATGTCAGACGAAAAAGAGAAATTAGAAGCTCTGACAAGAAGTATTTGAAGAAATGATGGCTGAAAAGATATCAGCATAAGACAGAAACCCGCAGATTCAAAGACGTAGAATTCAACACCTCCATCTATCCAACAGTTCTAGTGGAGATTTATGGACCACTCCGCCAAGGAATAAAACAATGGACGTGATTTTCAAGTGCTCACAGACAGATCAGAAGACACACCATACCCTGGGCAATACAAAAAAACAAAACAAACAAAAAATCCCTCAAAAACTGTAAAAGAATTGACATTATACAGAGGATGTCTCAGATCACAGGGGAATGACGGCGCCTAGAAATTAATCAAATGCATTTAAAAGGAAATTTTCCAAATATTTGGAAACTAGAAAAAGCACATTTCTCAACAATCCAGGGGCCAAAAAAAAAAGAGGTCTCAAAGAAAATGAAAAACAAAGGAGCCGAAACCGGTTTGGCTCAGTGGATAGAGCATCAGCCTGCGGACTGAAAGGTCCCAGGTTCGATTCCGGTCAAGGGCATGGACCTTGGTGGTGGGCACATCCCCAGTAGGAGGTGTGCAGGAGGCGGCTGATGGATGTTTCTCTCTCATCGATGTTTCTAACTCTCTATCCCTCTCCCTTCCTCCCTGTGAAAAATCAATAAAATGTAAAAAAAGAAGAAGAAGAAGAAGAAAATGAAAAACAAAGGAAACCAAACTCCCTTGAGCTGACGGCTGGTGAGGGTGGTTTTGTTGTGCTAGATTTTCCTCCTCCGAACCAGCCAGTGGCTCTGACAGCTCTCCACACCCTGCGCCCAGAACACTGCGGTCCTCTTCGGAGGCAGGCACCTGTGCTGTGCCAACCATCACAGGGCTGCCAAGACTGCCACTGTGTCCAGCTGGCCGGGGATGGGCCCGCGGGGGGCTGAGGAGGAGCCCTGGGAAGGTGTCAGAGCAAACACCTTCTTCCTCGCACTTCGACAGCGAGCTCGTTCCACAGCTTCCTGCCACAGGGAGCGGAGGAAAGGTGGTTTTTTATGCAAGTTTATCGCAGAAACGTCTGAAACTATCCTATGTGGGACATTTTAAGCACATTTTAATACTGACATGCTCGCAGTATCTTTGAAGATGGTAATACCTGTCTTTATGATTCTTATCTGCTTTTGCTGTTTTTCTTTTTTTTTAATATATTTTATTGATTTTTTTACGGAGAAGAAGGGAGAGGGATAGAAAGTCAGAAACATCGATGAGAGAGAGACATCGATCAGCCGCCTCCTGCACACCCCCTACTGGAGTTGTGCCCGCAAGCAAAGTACATGCCCTTGACCGGAATCGAACCTGGGACCTTTCAGTCCGCAGGCCAACACTCTATCCACTGAGCCAAACCGGTCTTGGCTGTTTCTTTTTGTCAGTAGGTGAGTTTAAAATGAGCTTTGACATTTAACATTTTGTAGGTGAAACTTTACAAATGATGAGTACTAAGGAGGATGTTATGGATTGAATTTTTGTATCCCTTCCATCCCAAATTCCTATATGTATTAAAATCAAATCCCCATAATAATGGTCTTTGAGAGTGGGGCCTTGGAGGTAATTAGGTCATGAGGGTGGAGCCCTACCTTGGGAATGGAATTAGTGCCGTTATAAGAAGAGGGCATTTCGCCTATCTTTCCGTCATGAGAAGATATTGCAGAATATCTTTCCATGATGAAAAGATATTGGGAATGAGTGCAAAGTTAGAGGGTTTAACACTACCCAGAGCAAGTAGGTGGTCTGCAACATGGAGGGTTCTCACCAGACCTCCACCAGGCAGGCACCCTGACCATGCCTGTCCTGTGAGAAGTATGTTTCTCTTGGTGTCAAACCGCCCCGTCAATGGTATTTCACTGGAACAGCCAAGAGAGTAAGACAGACAACATACTCACTTGGCGAAATATAAAGAAGGTTTTAAACTTGTCTTGAAAACAAGTATTTCCCCTGAGAGGGATGCTAACACTTGAAGGATGCTTTCATTTATAATAACTTTACCAAATAGCATAGCACTCAGCGAACCGTTTACCCATTCTAATTCTTCAAATACACAAAGTAAGAAGTTTAAAAGCTTTGGAGGTGTCTGAGAGTTCCAAATCTATAGTCATCCGATTAAGTGAATTTACCTAGGTGGTAAGAGTGAGAATTACATTGCAGAGATATAAGCGAAATCAAATATAATTTACGTTTCAAAAATTCAATAACATATTTGAAGGAAAGGTAATTATTCGCCATGGTGAAATATGTACTCTTGGGGGGAAAAAAAACAGCGTAAAATTACATTTGTAAATTCACCATATTATGTAACAGTTTTAACAGCTAAACCAAAAGGGAGTTTGTATAAAATGAGAGAGAAAACCATTATTAAAGGTAACCAGATCATTTTAGAAAAAGTGAAATAAAGTGTATTAGAATAAAATATCAAATTATATAGTCTTTAGTAACTACAATGCCCCATTGTTTTTTTCCAAAAACAAATGCATCACCGGTACAATAGTGTATTATATTTTATTTGATATAAACAATGATGCTTTCCTACAATTGCATTCCGATCTGGGAGAGCAGATATCTGGGGTACCATGGCTTTTTGATACGGAGCTTATTATAATTCTCAGCTCTGTCTCTCACATGGGACTCTTTGTGTTTTCTCTCCTGTCGTGTACTTCCGTAGCTATTTTTTGGACCTCGATGTGTGATTTTTTGCAATCATCCCTGTGAAATGTCAACTCTTTTAAATTAATCCGGTTTCTATTCTTGTGAATGTGACCAAGATATTTATGTGCTAAACTCACTCCAGGGAGACAGGTTTCCAGTCTTCTCACAGAAGTGTTTCCCTCTCCCAGATGTCCCAGCCTCCTTGTCATCTTTAGAGGATCAAATGCTGCTTCTTTGCGAAGTAGCTGATACTTATTGATGGAGGAACTAAAGCGATGGGCAGTGGAAGGTGTTGGCATCGCAGGCATACACAGACACGTGCACGCCGATGTCTTTGAACGGATGAGGGGGCTTAGCGGGTTGGGGATCTCTGTTATGAAGATGAATTTGCAAGTGGCTCACAAAATAGTTCTATGCAGTGAGGGCCTCAAACTTACAACACTGAAGGTTCCATGCTAAGCCAATAGAAAGAAGTGGAAAAAATGATTCAGTGATTTATTTTTCTTTAAAAAAATGATCATGATAGCATTCCAAAGTAGTAATATATAACATAGTTAGCAAGTTCTAATTTATTCATTCAGTTGACTGTATTTTCTGGCATATAAGATGACTTTATTTTTTTTAATATATTTTATTAATTTGTTACAGAGAGGAAGGGGGAGGGATAGAAAGTCAGAAACATCGATGAGAGAGAGACATTGATCAGCCGCCTCCTGCAGGCCCACCATTGGGGATGTGCCCACCACCAAGGTACATGCCCTTGACCATAATCGAACCTGGGACCTTTCAGTCCACAGGCCAACGCTCTATCCACTGAGCAACACCGGTTTCGGCTAAGATGACTTTTTAACCCAGAAAATCTTCTTAAAAGTCAGGGTTGTCTTATACACTGGGTGTCATCTTATAGGGCGAGTATATCCCAAACTCCATATTTTAACTGGAAAAGTTGGGGGTCGTCTTATATATCCAGTCATCTTATCCACCAGAAAATATGGCACTCTTTCATGCAACATGTATGTAGTGCAGGATATTGAGCAGGTATAGGGGATATTCAGATGGAATAAATATCTCTCTCATGAAAGAACATACTTTTTAGAATGGGATTCAAAATATCTCAATTAATCATGTTCAATGTTTTCAGTACTGTAACATCGGACGGGCCATGAGGAGACATAATTACAATGGACAGATCATCAACCAGCATACTCAGAATCCAGGTCTGTTACTTGGATACTTCATATGTTACATCTATTAATAGCAAGCCATCACTCTACCCATTTGCTCAGTTCAATTATTTGAAAAGAAATTAAGCAGCCTTTGGTTTCTCACAAAAGGTGTGTGAAGCATGCCTACAGATAGATCAATAATAATGATTTATATGTCACTTTAAAGTGCAATATATATGTAAATCATACACTATTATTTATCAGACGGTCCCAAAATAGCTTCTGCAAGGGTAAAGAAAAGGAACAGGATAATTATTTTGCTCTTTGTAAACAGCTTACCTAGTGATGTATGTAGAAGCGGTGTTTTATTTCTTAAAGTTTTCACACGAGCATATTCAGCAAACTTTCTTCCCTATTAAATCTTTTACTTATTTTGGAAAATATAAATTCTGTTATAGTTTTAAATGATGTTATAAATGTAAAAGGCACATACATTGATTCTTATAAGTTTCAAATATTTACTTATTAAAGATAAAATTTTTTCTATATAGCCATGATAAAACTTATTTTTTCTTTAAGTTATAATTTAGCAGGTTCTTGTCTTTCCCCTTTTAGAGTTTAGAAAACAGCATTGTAACTTTTTCAGTTCATGAAAAAATATTATGAAATTAGAGCTTTGCAAGATTTAATAGGACATATATGCAAAGGAAAAAAAAGAGATTATAATATTTCTCAATAAATAAATGATAACTGCCCAAAATTTTACACAATTTCTTAGAACATGAAAAATAGATTTGAAACCAGATGATTCAACTTTGTAAAATATGAAACACAGATTAACTAATACATAGTTTGCTATTGAATAAAGTAAATATTTTCATGAAAACATTGCAACACCATTTTGTTATTGATCTCTTTTCTCATATTCAGTCATCAGTATTCTCACATGCTTTTATAAGTATTTAATATTACATATAAATAAGAAAAGAATTCGCCAAAACTGATTTGGCTCAGTGGATAGAGCATCAGCCTGCGGACTGAAAGGTCCCAGGTTCGATTCTGGTTAAGGGCATGTACCTTGGTTGCGGGCACATCCCCAGTAGGAGGCAAGCAGGAGGCAGCTAATCAATGTTTCTCTCTCATTGATGTTTCTAACTCTCTATGCCTCTCCCTTCCTCTCTGTGAAAAATCAATAAAATCTATAAAAAAGGAAAGAAAAGAATTCATATGTATGATGTGTTCACCACTTGCTGAAGATGAGGTTTGGGGATTTCATACAGATGAACTCCTTCCATGGGAAAAATCTAATTGCGGTTGATCATTAATCACAGTCTGAGGACCACAGTGAGGAGGGAAAGCCTAGTGGTTTCTCTCTCCTGCTCAGCAAGAGCTGGGTGTGGACAGGATCCTTAGGCTGAAGCCACATGACTGCACAAGAGCAGAGCAGAGCCGAAGAGCATCCGATGGGAAAGTGCGGGCCTGCAGGATGGACCAGGCCTTTGGCCGCGTCCCCACTGGATTAGGAAAATGGGTTTCCTCGGAAATCTCATTTACGTGAAGAAGGCTGTCTCGCGCTGTGATTAGCATAAAAGCTTTCTCTTAAAAGTATTCTGAGACTTTAAAAGGAAAGGGTGGGCCAGAGGCAGCCTCGTCCGGTGTCAGCGTTGACAGGTGGAAAAGCAGAGTCTGTGTCTCTGGCTGGGAATTGGGGAATTACATCCGACATGGACTGAGCTGCCTTAGCATCCTGTTCGCTCTCTGCATCGCCCTGAGGACCCAATCGTGCATTTGATTACAGCCGGACGCAAAGCATATGGTACGTAAAGTCTCTTTGTGAATATTTTGCTACTCCTTCATGATCAATGCGACTCGTGTTTGGGGTTGTCTTTTCTATAGAAATAGAAATAGAACTTCATCAACTCCTGTTTTATTTTTTAAACATATTTTATTGATTTTTTATAGAGAGGAAGGGAAAGGAATAGAGATTTAGGGTTAGGGTTAGGGTAAGGGTAAGGGTAAGGGTTAGGGTTAGGGCTAGGGTTAGGGTTAGGATTAGGGTTAGAGTTAGGATTAGGGTTAGGGTTAGGGTTAGGTCTAGGATTAGGGTTAGGGTTAGGGTTAGGGTAAGGGTTAGGTCTAGGGTTAGGAGCGGCCAGTTAGGAAGAGAAGGTCTCCATGAAAAGTCTTAGAGAGGTTTGATTTGTTTGTCTTCATAAGGTCATCGGACCTGGGGGACTTGCCATCCTAGCAGCCTGTCTCCTTGCTTGGTGTCTCTGTTCCCCGAATGCTCTCTCCATGAACACGTGCCATTGGACTGAGGGGGTTACCATGGCTCTGGTGAAGGATTCCCCATAATGCACCTTCACACACAAGCAGACCACGCTTAGGCCTTCATGTCTGCTTGCTTAGCACTGCGTTCTTTTCGAGAGCCAGGCAGACCTTGGTTTTCATTACATTGTAATCTTTACTAGTTTGATTTTTGAGAAATTCCTAACTTCTAATGACACTTGGTGGCTGTTGTTTTCATCGGGGAAGCTTTGATGAAATGAACACATACCGTAGAAGTCTTAGCAGAATGCATTCACATAGCATCTACAATGTCCATACTCTTTGGTATATGTATGTGTGTGTATATACATATATATATATATGTATATACACACACACACACATATATATACTTCCAGGTAAATCCACACATGGCCAACTTTTAAGCTACATTATTTAAATTATTTTCTCTACTTCAAAACTTTACTATATCACTAGAGTGAATCGATATTCAACATGTTTAACAATGACTCTATTTGACGCAAATATTCATTTCACATTTGATAGAAATATTGAGATGTGTCCAGAAGTTGCTAAATTCGACATTGCAAGACAACATTGAAATAGCTGATAACAAGTTCTCCCTAAGGACGCATGCATCCCTCTGCATGGAATCATACTGTCCTTGGAATTCAGCAAGAATATTACCAGAGAATGATCCTCTGAGACCTGTCAACAGGTTGGCCTCACCCCTGCTCAGTAGGCATGTGCACAGAAGTTCAAGTTTACAGAGGTTTACATAGACGCTCCTGTGGAGAAGAGATGGGTGTGGGTGCTTTAGTTATTGGCTAGAGCCTTGAAATACAGAGCAATATGACATGGTAAATAGAGGCTAGTTTTGAAGAATTAGACAAAGCGTAAGGTCCAGAAAGTTAGCATACCTTTGGCAAAGGATGAGAAACAGGAAATAAATTGTGTCTCAGCACTGTGTTTATTTCATTACGTATATTATCTCACTTTAGAGAAAGTAAGGTGGGGAGAGTATAGAATTATCTTAAAACAGATAGTAGCTAAATCCCAAATTTTAAATACACTGGCTATGAATTTAGAATAGGTCAGGGGAGGGGTGTGTGATAGCAGGCAATTGGAAGAGAATATTGGAAGGTAACCCTGAGCTAAGAGATGAAATGATCCCCAAAGTTTTATGGCTGAAAACTGAACCTCTAAATAGGGCTGGCAGCGCCAGAGACCTGGGCTGTGTCTTTCCATCCCCATTCCTTCAGTCTCTGCTATGGATTGCCACCAAAAACATGTTTACTGATGAACATGCGCTCAATTACACAGAACTCACTCAAGCACTTGTGTGTTTAATGTCATCGCTGATGCTCTGATAGACAAAAAGGAACAGAGTGAAAGGCTGTCCTACATAAATCTCACGGTGCTATTTTCCAGAAGGCTGATAGAAGAAGATAAGGTAAAAGACGCATTTTTAACCAGAGTTTGCTTAATCAACATTTCCCAAAGGTGACATAAAAATGCACAAATTCTACTCTTCATGTCTTACTTAAAGTAATTAAAACGTCTATCTCAACCAAATGTGTGTTTCGCTTTGAAATCTCGATGTTTCTCATTTGATACAGAATCACTAAGTAAAAGCTTTTGAAAGTAGACGTGTGGAAATGGTATGCAATATAAGTAGACAGCCATCAGAGAATATCTAAATCTTTCCTGTTATGATGATCCTGGCACTTCAGTAGCAAGGTACCGTGGGAAGTCTTCCTTTGGAATGCTGTGCTAAATTTATCCTCGTACATAATGTTTCACCAGGATGCAATCGCTTCTTAATTAGAGAGAAAACCCTGAGCTTCTGAATTTCGAAATCACTAGTAATTGATCACTTCACGGGTACACTGCTGTTCTGACTAATGGATGGATTGTTAATGTCGGTAATAGATGATATTTGGTACCGATAGAGAAATGACTATGTATGATGATTTATCATCTGCTTCTCAACAGGATACAGAGGAAAAGCAAGATGATTATATCTTAATTGCATATTTCCTTTTTACATATTTCAATGAAGTCTCAAAGCCCAAGGAAAGAGATTGAAGTTCAGTTACACAGGTATACTGTAGGATGACACATTCCCATCCCCATGTCCGAGAGAAATTAATTTAACGTGTCTTTAGAGTTCCAGAGTGTGAACATCTCTGGCCTAATGTGCCTATGGAATAACTGAAGTGAGGACACTTACTCCTGTTTCCATGAGACCATCCTACAGGGTTTAGGTACACATTTCATCTGTAGGAGCTATTTATCTCATTTTATACCAAAAAAAAAAAAAGTTTGTAACGATGAACTATCCACATAAAACTCACAAATGTCTATGGACAGCGCTGATTCTCTGGCTGATGACACAAACATGTGTCTTCATTGCTGAGCTTATTTTGATACCTTTGACCATCATCATCACTCTTCCAGCCCTATCAGGTAGACATAGCAACTGTTTCCTTAGCAAGAGTGTTTATGTTTATCTCTCTCTCACACCAAAAAACAGACACAGATTTGTATTTGACTATTGTGCCTGCCCTTACTTTCCTCATCTTCTCCAGGTTTTTTATCAACTTATTCATTTTCATATCAAACTATAATTATAAAATACTAGACGCAAATAATAAACCATTCCCTTTTGGCTACCTATGCCTACTTACTTCTTGCTCACAGTTGTACAACCTCCTGAGAAATAAATTATAAATTAAGCATACGTTTAATAAATGTATTTCTGAGTAAAATTTCCAGGGGATTTTGCTTCTAACTTGAATCCTTTTTGCTTTATCTAACGAGGAGAAACACCGTTTCATTTTGTTTTATAAGTATTTTTGTTTCTATAAATAACATTCACTACTGCCTACTAAAAAGTCGATATCCCTGTCTGACATCCAGAACTGTAATGAAGATGGGGTCCATACACACAATGGAGTGCCACTCAGCCATGAGAAAGGATGAAACAGTGCCATTTGCAACAAACATGGTGGATGGGCCTTGAGAACCTTATGCAACATGAAATGGGGCAGAGAGAGCTAAGAACCGTACAATTTCACTCATATGTGGTCTATAAAACTGAAGCTGGTGACCACAAACAGCAATGTGGTGATTGTCAGAGGGGAGGGATGGGAGAAAGGGATCTTAATATATGGTGACGGGAGAAGATTTGACTTTTGGTGGTGGACACAGGGTCCAATCTATCAATCTTGTAACATAGAAACCCACACCTGACACCTTTATGCTCATGTTGACCAATGTCATCCAATCCATTTAATAAATACATATTTAAAAATAGTTTCCTACTTGTAACTTCTCCAATTTTTCTTTAGCAGAACAAAAATATTAATCACTTCCTTCATTCTACTTTCACTAATGACATAAATAATATTGAATGATCCATGTTCAGAAAAGAAAGGTAAAGACTGGAGCCAAAGGAAAATTACTAATAATAATGTGGTTATTCCAAGCTTCATATGTATTATTGTGTTTTTAATCACATCAGAGTGTTTTTGAGGCTTTCTTCATCTTATGATTCTCATAGGAAATTGACCTCAGGATTTCAAGATATGTTGTATTTCATCCCCAAAGTCAATGTATGTATTCCTTTTGTTGATTAATAAAACCATCTTATTTTTTTTTTACCACCAGGAGTTATTGAAAACTTTCAAATTTTTCTGAAGTTTTTTTTTTGTTAATGTTTTTACACCTCTCAGAGAATTATATTTCAAGTGCAAAGGAAAGAATAAATTGTGTCTGTGTTGTCATCTCTCCAAGAGTTCTCCACTCTGGGAAGCTGAAGAGACCTTCACAAGTGAGAATACCAAAATAGAGTTGAATATCTTCTGAAACTTTTACATAATTCTTTGAAATTTTAGCTAGTGTAATTTGCATGCTGCGCACATGTGTCCGTGTGTGTGCGTGAATGTTCCATAAGGTGCTACAAAATTATTTTAGTGGTCTCTCATGGAAATACTGCCCGTGCAAGTCTAGCTAGAATATCAACAGAGCTACACATAGAATTTTAACGAAGATTTTACAGTTCTTCAGAGGATCAGTCTCCATAATAATGATCATAATTACTGCAAGTATCTGGTGCTCACATTGTTTTGATAGATTTTCATGCATTATAATTATTTGTATATTATAGATAGCAATTGAAATTAAAAGAGGGTAAGAATAATCCAAAGCCACACATTTATATAAGCAGAAAAATGAGCTACAAACCCCAAATTTTCTCCAATGCCCAACCTCTTCATCATGGGTTATCTCTAAAAGTCCTGTTCAAAATATCCCACAAAATAGAAAATTTAGGGTGTGCAGAACAACTTTTATGTGTTTGTTTTTTAGCTCATTTTTTTTCCTGTTTCCAGAGATTTTTGTGGAGCTTCATGTTGTTTGCTATGCCTAACAGAAATTTTAAGTCAACACAGGGAGAAACAGATAGATTCTATTAAATGCACTTACATGTGAAAGTGTTTTAGTTCAACATCAGTTCTACTATGATTTTGCTTGGGTATTGAGACATGTCCATTATCTGTGACCCAACAATTAGGTTTCAAGAGACTAATGGTGCCGAGTCTGGTTTGGCTCAGTGGATAGAGCGTCGGCTTGTGGACTGAAAGGTCCCAGGTTCGATTCTGACTGGGGGCATGTACCTTGCTTGTGGGCACAGCTCCAGTGGGGGGCGTGCAGGAGGTGGCTGATCGATGTCTCTCTCTCATCGATGTTTCTGACTTTCTATCCCTCTCCCTTCCTCTCTGTAAAAAATCAATAAAATATAAATAAAACCCTTTAAAAAAATGAGCATTTTCTTGGTTCTATTTTCCTGTTGGATCTTACTTGTAGGACTATTTCTGATGTGTCTGTGCATAGCTTTGATTGTCTTCACATTAACAGTTATCCTACCCATTCTTAGTGACTTCTTATTCAGAGCTTCATATATTCAGTCCTGAAGAAAACGTTATCTCCTGGTTTGTAACAAAAGTAGCTGTAAAGATTAACTATCAGCTTTTCTCTTACAATTATTATAGTATTATTGAAATGAACAAACATACAAAAAGTACACTTCAATATGTACTAATATATGTAATATATGTACTAATATATGTAATATTTAAAAACAATAAAAATATTAAAAGTAAAAAAAGAATACTTCAATAAGCAATGGGCCTATAACCCAGATTTGACACTTTTCAATTCATTTTTCATTTCTACCCTCGCTTGTTCCTTATCCCAACCACTTCCACCGAAGCCCCACCTCTGTCCATTCCGACTTTAACTTGATCCAATTGTCACGTGAGTCTTAAAAACATTTACTTACATTTCAGTGAGTAACCCCATAAGGCCAAGTTAATCGCTAAGTCTGGTAGGTTGGTCTTATATGTTAACCAATTTAAGAATTTTTAATATCCCATTTTGTATCCAAATTTAGACAGCTGAATCAGAATAAAAATAAAGTCGTAATCTTTTACCAGTAAAAGACTACTGTTGAACACTCTTCTTCCAAACACTTCACTGAACGTTTAAACAGATTTTTGGTTGTTTTTTTTAAATCCACATCATATATGCTCAGTCTATTGTCACGTGCCATTACATGCTGGAGGTAGGAATCCTCCTCAGAAAATGGCAATGCCTTCCTAGGATTCAGTGCTGCTAAAGCAAGCAGAGTCGATGATAGTTCAGAGGAAGATGATAAGATAGATATCATGTTCCTTCAGCTTTTATGCTGGAAACAAAGCCCACATCCAGCATCACACCAGGCCTACAGAATTGAAGAAGCAGCAACAATGAACGTATAGTGATAAGAACCTGACCAATGAGTTCCCAGAGCGGAGATGAAGAAAAAGCTGAGTGGAAAGGGTTCCAGGAGAACCTTCTGAGGTGAAAAACAGCGTTCTAGATTCTCATAGAGGTTGTCTTTACATTTGTCAAAACTGAACCACACACATTTAGCAGGTGCATTTAATTGTATGTAAATTATATACCCAATATGGATAAAAAAAATGGAGACTTGAGAGCAGAAGTGATAATCATGAATAACATGATATAGGACTTTGCATTTCACATGGGCATTCACCTTTACATTTCAATTACTGTCCACCACAACCACAAGGAATAGGTACTGAAGGTGATATTACAGATGGTGAGATCAGAATCCTTGGAGGTTCATGTCTCTCAAGACCTCACCTGGTCCCAGAACCCCCACCTGGTACCAGAACACCCACTTTTTCCCAGAACCCCCACCTGGTCCCAGAACCCCCACCTTTTCCCAGAACTCTCATCTAGTCCCAGAACCCAAGACCCCACCTGGTCCCAGAACCCCTACCTGGTACCAGTAATTTATGAAAAGAAAAGGATGCATCAAAACAATTTTCTTCAAAGGAGTAGAAAACACATTGACCCTGGGTAAGCACTGTACTTACATTGCTTTGTATCCTTTTACAGGACTGACCACGGTGAGTTTGTTTATGTAATGTTATACTCACTTCTCTGCCCAGGATGAGTCGTGACAAAATCGATATTTGAAAATATGAAAACCTTTGGAGCCGGAGAGAGCTTTGATTACAAAGATGACAGCTGAATAAAGTAAAGAGGTTGAAAGTGAGGCGTGTTCACTAGAAAAAAACACCGTGAAGAACCTCAACTCTTTCCCTCTTTGCCTCCGGCCTGAGAAGTGACCTGTATATTTTGTAACTGAGATTATATTGCACTTAATATAGAAACCCTATAACCGTGCTGGGAAAGTGCACTTTCCCACTAAACACGGGAGTGCGATTCACATCCTGGTGTGTTCAAACATCATCATCAAACCCCAGTTCTCCACCTCCCGGAGCACGCATGCCCCAGAGCCGAAAATTAGAGTCAATATTCTGGGCACTCCAGTGCTAGTCCAAACTCTCGCCATGAGACTAACGATTTTTTTTTTTTCTGGAGTATAGCGACAGTTTTATCGTGATCAAAGCATGATCCTCGACCGAGTCAAACCGTTTAGTCACACTTTATTTCCACTTCCGAATCCAGGTCTTTAGCACTGTACTTGATGAAGTGGCTCACAAACCCGTCTGCCTTAGGTAACAAAAGCTGACGGGTTAGATCCATCAGCATTATCATCATTTCTTTCTTCCTTTCTTGATCTTCCTCTATTTATTTAACACTAGAGGCCCAGTGCACGAAATGCATGCACTGCGGGGGGTGGGGATTTGTTTTCTCAGCCCAGCCTGTGGCCTCTTACAGTCTGGGACCCTTCACTCCTTACCACCACCCTGCTCGCTGCTCCTTAGCGCTGTCAGTGGGGACGTAAGAGGCTTCCACCACAGCCCCAGCGTTCACCAGCCTTGAGCCCGGCTTCTGGCTGAGCGGCGCTCCCCCTGTGACACTGCACTGGCAGCTCCTGCATTGAGCGTCTGCCCCCTGATGGTCAGTGCACATCAGAGTGACCGGTCATTCCAGTAGTTCTGCCATAAGGGTCGCTTAGGCTTTTATGATATAGACTAGAGGCCCGGTGCACAAAATTTGAACACTTGGTGGTGGTGGGGAGAGCATCATTCAGCCCAGCTTGTGCCCTCTCACAGTCTGCGAGCCCCACCATCGATCGCTCCACAGAGGCAGGCCCTGCCCATCGGCCAGAGCTCCATGATGGATTTCCCCTGCAGATGGAGGCCCCGCGCACCCGCCACAGCACCAATACAACATAGCTGGGGCCTCCTTCTTCTATTGGGGCGACTGAACATGCCCCACAGAGGGAGGCCCCAGCCATTGCTGCAACCTGCAGGTCGGTGGCCTGGGCCTCCCTCTGTGGGGCATCATGGGACGATGGCCAGGCCCCTGGTGCCAGTGGGTGTCATAGCATCGTCATCCGGATGGCTGTACCACTGTTCTACCATTAGGTCAATTTGCATATTAGCCTTCTATCATTGGAGACAGGTGTTTAGTAAGGAACACTTCCACTTCCTTGGCCTTCAGAGCCTCTTCTCTTTTTGCTAAGGCCACAGTGAAACACCAGGGATTCTTCACAAGTCCTCCAGAGAACAACTTTGAAAGAACGCACCTGGTTCCTACAGAGGAAAGGGTGCATTTTTGCTAGCATTTATAACTGGTGGAGGATGTCGGGGGAGGGTGGGAGGCAAAATACCACAAGAACCCATGATTTAAGATCATGCCAAGAAAAAACAGAGAATCAAATTCCCAGGCCAGCCAGGTGCAGAGGAGTGTTATTCATACTGCGCATTCAAATCGAGGCCCATCTTTGGAGCGTATTGGTGTCACCGGGATGTCAGGAGCACCTCCAGTGGAAGCAGTCAGAAATAAATGAGCCGCCGCAGCTCCCAGGGCCCCTGTCCTGCCCGTCACTTCCATTTCCCGGGAGCAGATGCACGGAGGATCCTCAGCAGAAGGCCCCGAGAGTCCTCCAGCTCAGAACTCCCAACAGCGATTGCAACTTCAGAAAAGGAAACAAAGCAGACACCAAAGCAGATGGTCTGCGAGTTCCCGTGCACACTTTCTGTGCAACGGCCCCCAACAGCAGGGGGCCGCTGAAATGACAAGCAGGAGGAAAAAGGAATACTGAAACTACAGGTTAGATCACCTTATTTATTTTTACTTTTTAAATATATTTTATTGATTTCTTTACAGAGAGGAAGGGAGAAGGATAGAGAGTCAGAAACATTGATGAGAGAGAGACACCGATCAGCCATCTCCTGCACACTCCCCACGGGGGATGTGCCCCCAACCAGGATACATGCCCTTGACCGGAATCGAACCTGGGACCTTTCAGTCCACAGACCAACGCTCTATCCACTGAGCCAAACCGGTTTCGGCCGGTTAGATCATTTTAAATGCATTTCTTATTTCAGGGTCCCATCTACGTGTATGAAAGTGTGTATGGGTTGCGTCAGAAATTGATATCTGTTCACATGATACATTTAATTTTGTCAAGTAGTTTTTGTTACTCCGTCAGTTACCTATTTTATCTTGAATCACATAAATGGTGCTATCTTTTGTATATTTTACCACTCTCCTAAGTCTACATAGCAAATTGTATGGCATTTCAAACTCCCCATTCCCTTAATGCAGAATCATAATTTATATGCCTGACTGCTGAATTTAGACAATCTGTACGTAGTTGAAAGAATCCAATATAGATCCCATATGCCTGGCCCTTCTACAGCTGGTAACTCTGCCGTCAGGGGGTTCTCAAAACCACAATGCTCCTCATTTCCCTGAAGCAAACTAGGGATGTATTGGTCCCTTCGCCTTCTGTTACCCTCTGATTGTCAGACCACCAACCGTACACCAAGCCTTGTCTTTATCAAAGTTCATCTCTTTGTTCCCAGGATAAGTCATTAACATTGCCCAATGACCAACCAGGAATGTCACCGAATAGCATTATTTTTAAAAATATTTTATTGATCTTTTACAGAGAGGAAGGGAGAGGGAGAGAGTCAGAAACATCTATGAGAGAGAAACATCAATCAGCTGCCTCCTGCACACACCCCGCATTGGGGATGTGCCCACAACCAAGGTACGTGCCCTTGACTGGAATCGAACCTGGGACCTTTCAGTCCACAGGCCGACGCTCTATCCACTGAGCCAAACCAGTTAGGGCTGAATAGTATTCTTGATAACAAAACACACGCACAGGTCTTTTTCTGTAAAAGGAAGTCCCCTGGAGAGAGGCTCTTAGGGGAAGGAGTGAGCTGAGAATCGGGAATGAATGAGTTCGATTGCCAAAAATGTTCAGTTCAATGGTGGATAGATCAGCGTCCTAGAGAGAAAAGCATACTTAAAACTTTCCCATGGGTAACAGTATACATTTCTAGAATACTCATTTTCTACCATCTAGGATAATTATTTTTCTTTTGCCTGTAAATATGTATCTATCTATCTATGTTTTGATCAATCTTGTTACCTGATTTAGCAAGATTACTAGAGTTCAAACTAAGTTCAGAGATTGAGAAGGGACTCTAGCATTAAACTTTCACTAATAGCAACTTGATCTCTCAATCTCTCTTGGTGAAAATAAAATTTCTTTTTTCCTCTGTTGTTTTTTAAAAAAAAGACATGCATAGGAATAGTAGTATATGGAAACGCATGATTCTGTCATGAAAAACCCTGCGAATATAATTCACAAAATTATATGGACTTTTTTTATATATTATGTATTAAAGTAAATCTTGTCCATTAGAATGCTATGGTATATCAGGAGTTATATTTTTATTGCAAAGTAATTGAAATTAATTATAGCTATTTAAAAAGACTGCATGTTCTTTAGCATCGAAATGTTGTCTTTTTATTTTTAGATACTGATTTTTTTCTAATATAAAAAGCTTAAAGCTGAATTCATATCGTTTAATGACATTTAATACTATCTTAATTTATATTCATATTTGGATGTCTGTACAGTAAACATCATTTGGGTGTTTTGGGCAATTTATCATTTCAAATTTTCATAAGAACTAAAGAGATCTATACTTGGAAATAAGGAACAGACTTCAAGTCATCATCAGAAAAACGTGAATATAGCCATTTTAGATGCAATGACAACACGCCAAATTATTTTGACAAATCTGTGGGTTTCCTTCATTTGATTCTCAGTCACTGAAAGTAATTGGGATTAATTAACGAATGTATTAAATACATATGTAACACTCACGACTCTTCTTTCTCCTGGTTAGAAAAAGGCCCAATAATTCCATGTGGTCCGTTTCCCTCCTGATTAAATAATGAGTGGCTTCTAGGCGTTTCTTTCCTCTGGATGGAAGAACACACCTTTTCATTACACCCACAGACACCCCACTTCCCAGATGGCTACGTCTGAGCCAACTCCTAACCAATCATTTCCATTTTTTCTTCCAGGAAATAAGCACTGCCTGGCTGGGGAATGGCTTTCCTAACAAACACACATTGGCATTATCAAGCCCAATCAGGAGCGATGCAAAGATGAAATCATGTCTCCAGCGCTGAGCCTGTCCCTGGAGCAGAAAAGCATGTTTTCTGAGTTTCTCGCTCCATGGTCTTTCCCTTGGGCCTTGCCTCTCTCCTGGAAGTGCATCGCGCTCCCTATCTTCCGTGGGACCCTCGGCTTGGGGGAGCAGCTCCCCGATGGGGGCCGACTTCCTGGCTCACCGTGGATGTCTCCCCCAAGTCCCCGAGGATAAAGGGTGAAGGGAAACACGGGACCAGCAGGGGATCCTGGCCGCCATCGTGGCTTTCTGCCCATCTCAGCTGTAGGTCCCCTCTTCCCGGGGGACCCTGAACCTCCACCTTTCAGGACCACGTCCACCTGACTCCTGCACAATAGAGTCCCAAGTGCCATGCGCAAACTTTCATGTTCATAGATTGTGACCTCCATTCCATAGGCCATTGTGTTGTACTCACTGCAATAAACTATTTGATGGGTACACCCGAAGATGGCTTAGGGTTGTTTGGATTTTTAAAAAAATATATATTTTATTGATTTTTTACAGAGAGGAAGGGAGAGGGATAGAGAGCTAGAAACATCAATGAGAGAGAAACATCGATCAGCTGCCTCCTGCACGCCCCCCACTGGGGATATGCCTACAACCAAGGTACATGCCCTTGACCGGAATCCAACCTGGGACCCTTCAGTCCACAGGCCAACACTCTATCCACTGAGCCAAACTGGTCAGGGCTTTTTTAAAATTATTATGATTAAAAGAAAAAATAGTCCTGAGCAGTGTGGCTCAGTGCATCGAGCTTTGGCCTGCATACTGAAGGGTCCCAGGTTTGATTCTGGTCAAGGGCCTCTACCTTGGTTTCGGGCACATCCCTAGTAGGAGGAGTGCAGGAAGCGGCTGATCGATGTTTCTCTCTCATTAACGTTTCTAGCTCTCTATCCCTCTCCCTTCCTCCCTGTGAAAAATCAATAATATATATTTTTTTTTAAAAAAAGGAAAAAAAGAAAAAATAAACAAAGCTCTACAGCGAAGTTTTGATGGAAACGCGCTCGCATGTTTTCTGATCCGGTAGGACTTCCTCTAGGATGGCTTGGGGGTCTTTGAATGGACATCCTGTGCTTCCTCCTGGCATCATGGGGGCCTGCCCCTCCTGACAGCGACCCGGCCTCTCCCTGAGCCCTGGTTCCTTGCCCTCAGCCCAAAGGCTCCCCTGGAACTCGGCTCTGACCTGCGGCTCTGGCCTGCAGATGGTGACCTTTCCCCCCTCCCAATTTCCACTGGAGCCCACATTCTATTTGGAGGGATGTCCCCCGTCTGAGGGCAAAGGTCAGATTGGGAGGAAAGAAGCTTCCTCTTCTATGTATAACGCACACATATCCATGTGGTTCGTATCAGACACACAACCGGGCAGTAAGACTTCTTAAAGAGGCGCTTGATTAGGTTGAAAATCTACAACTGCTCCTTAGAGAGAGATGAGAAAACACTGAGAGACACGTATGTGCACACAGTGTGGCTTCTGTCCCGCAGACTCCAGTCACCGGGAGCACGCTCAGAGTCACATGTCGCTGGCTCTGTGGGTCCAAAATCTCACCCACCCTTTGCTTGGCCCCAAAACATGGTCAAACCGTCACCCCGTTCCATTACTCTTCTTCCCAGGTTTAAGGACGATGCGCACCTCAGTGTGACTTAACGCACTGGCTTTACTTCTGGAGAATTCACTGAGCTCATTGCAAATATGAGAATGTCATTTAGTCATAGGGGCTGGGAAGCTGGAGAAAGTCACATGGAAATTAGAGATAGAGATAGAGATAGAGATAGAGATAGAGAGATAAAGATAGGTATAGATATATCTAGTTAGAGATAGAAATAGATATAGATAGATATAGATAGATATAAATATAGATTAGATATAGATATATAGAGATAGAGAGAGATAGAGATAGAGATAGAGATAGAGACAGAGATAGAGATAGGTATAGCTAGTTAGAGATAGAGATAGATATAGAGATAGAGATAGAAATAGAGATAGATAGATAGATAGATAGATAGATAGATAGATAGATAGATATCAGGGGTTCTCAACCTGTGGGTCGCAACCCCTTTGGGGGTCGAACGATCCTTTCATAGGGGTCGCCTAAGACCATCGGAAAATGCAGATATTTACATCACAAAGCATAACAGTAGCAAAATTTCATGGTTGGGGGTCACCACCACATGAGGAACTGTATGCAAGGGTCGCGGCCTTAGGAAGGTTGAGAACCACTGAGATAGATAGATAGATATAGATAGATAGATAGATAGATAGAGAGATAGAGAGATAGAGAGATAGAGATAAATAGAGATATATAGAGATATATATAGAGATATAGATAGATAGATAGATAAATAGATATATATAGAGATAGATAGAGATATATATAGATATATAGAGAGATATAGATAGATAGATATATATAGAGATAGATAGAGATATATATAGATATATAGAGAGATAGAGATATAGATAGATAGATAGATAGATAGATAGATAGATAGATAGATAGATATGAAGTCAGAGGGGTCAGACATAAGAAAGAGAGAGCAGACCAGGGCACTCTGGACGCCCGGAGATGCATATGGTCACCTAAGAATCCAGAAAGAGAAGCTCATGGCGCTCAAACAAAAGGTCCTCACTGTGAATCATTACGAGGAACCCAAACATTAAAACGTTAATAAACCTTCACATATTACTGAGCCAACAGTCATTTGCATGAACATCATCGATCCAAGTAGTGTCCTGGTTATCGCAACAAACATCCTGGCGCCATGCAGGCCAGATGCCTGCGGCGCTGAAGGGTGACTTGGGCTCTGCACCCCGGGAATGCTGGGGAGCCTCTGCTCCAGATGGAGCGCCTCTGGAGCGGGAGGAAGCCCGGGCGTGGCCACCGGCCTGGCTCCGGCAGATGCTGCGGCAGCTGCATGGACGCGGTCAGTCCCGGTGGACAGAGCATCACCACGGCCAGCCTCTTCCCTCCATAAGTCACTGCTCGCCTGGCTGTTCTCACATCTCCCCGGTGGGAAAGCAGGTCTGACCCGGGGAGGGGGAAGGCCACGTGATCATTCCCACCGCACCACCTGCGACTCGTTTGTGACATGTAATGCATGTGTTCTTGACATGATCTCTGGAAAGGGGCCAGAAAGCAGGGCCCATGTGCTCTCAATAGAGACCAGACAGCTGCTAGGATATCCAGTTTCAGTGTCCCTTCAGACCGGAGAGGAACAACTGGCCATCCTTCATTTTTAATGCAGGGGACGGAGACCTAGGGACACCTCCAGAAAGAAGCCAGCAGACTCCGGAGCAATGCTCTTTACTCATGTTCTTGCTGCTTCTTTCCCAAAATTGTGGCTCTAAACGCTCCCAGGATTTGTCCAGCTCTCTCCCTGTCCTACCCCAATCCATTCTGCAAGGAGTCCCTGGTGCATTTCTGAGTCTCCAGCCTCCGCAACACACGCAGCAGCCCCTACTGCATACATGTTTGTCATTAAAGGAGTCTGCTGACACCCTCCTCGGTGGAATTGGTACCACCCATCCAGATTGATCTGAAGAGGGGGCTTATTTGCATCTCCTTTCTGTATGAAATGGCTGATCACACAAAAAGAAGTAAACCAACCAACCAATAAACAAATAGAATTAAATTAAGCCCCTGAACTCGTGGAAATTGAGAGTAGAATGGTGTTGGCCAGGGGTCTTGATGTGGACAAATGGGGAGATGTTGGCCCGTGGGTACCAGCCTCGGCTAATACGATACAAGGTCAAGGATCTAATGCTTACCAACACTGCATCACATGCTGGAACATTAGTAAGAGGGCACCCCAAATCTTATTACCTCATGAAAAAGGGATCATTACCTGAGGGGATAGAGATGCTAACAAACCTTATTGCAACATCTACATCTTGTCATCCCATTGAACACTGACATGTGTTACATGTCAATGGCATTATGATCTCAGGTGGATGGCAAGGTGGTTAGACATTTCTATAACTCACAGTGATGCCGCCTGGCACCATACATGGTTATTATAATATGACTGTTTCATTCCCTGTGCTGTCTTTTTTTTTGTAACTGCCAATTTATACTTGTAATCCCTTCACCTTTTCACCCAGTCCCCCAACACTCCTCCCATCTGGCAACCATCTGCTCTGCAAAACAGAGTTTCTTGTCATTTTATGTCAATACAAAGAAAAAAACACACACCACAGATGATGAGGGAGGGAGAGCATGTTTAAATGTAACTCTTGGCCATGTGGTTCTTGTTGGGAAAAAATATCCATACAAGTCCTTTGCCTGTTTCGTAATCAGATTTTGTTTGTGGGGTTTTTGTAGTTTGTTTGTTTGTTGTTTTTATTTTTTGTTAGTTTTTTTTGTTTTTGTTTTTGTTTTGTTTTGTTTTGCTACAATTCTGAGTTCATGATATATTTTGGATCTCAGCCCATTATCAGATAGATGGTTTGAAAATATTTTGACCCACTCACTGAGTCACTTTTTCTTCTGTTGTTTCTTTTTAAATATATAGTTTTATAGATTTCAGAGAGGAAGGGAGAGGGGGAGAGAGATAGAAACATCAATGATGAGAGAGAATCATTGATCAGCTGCCTTCTGCCTGTCCCCCATTGGAGATCAAGCTTGCAACCCGAGCATGGGCCCTGACCAGGAATCGAACTAGGACCTCCTGGTTCATAGGTCAACACTCAACCACTGAGCCATGCCTGTTTGGTCTCACTGTCTTTTTATTTTGCTGAGTTTACTTATTTATTTTTTTGCTGTGCAGTAGAGTAGCTTTTTAGTTTGATGCAGTCCCACCGATTTATTATGCTTTTGCTACTTTTACTTTTGGTATCATATCCATAAGTCTTTACCAACACTCATGTCAAGGATCTCTTCCCTGTTTTCTTCTAGTAGTTTTAAATATCAAGTATTATGTTTAATTATGTAATCCATGGAGTTTGTTTTTCGGAGTGATGGAAAATAGAGGTCCATGGTCATTCTTCTGCATGTGTTTGTCCAGTTTCCCAGCTCCATTTGCTGAAGAGACTATGCTTCCTCATTGCATCTTATTGACTCTCCTGTCAATTATTAGCTGATTGGGTTTATCTCGGGGCTTTCTATTTTGTTCCATTGGCCTACTTGTCTATTTTTGTGTCAGTGCATCGCTTTTTTATTTGTTTGTTTGAATGTATCTTTATTGTTGAAAGCATTACAAATATTCCCTTTCTTTCCCCATAGACCCCCTCCACTCTGCTCCTGCCCCTCCCCAGGCCTTCACTACTATTGTCTGTTTCCATGGGATATGAATATAAATTCCTTGATTAAGCTCTTCTTGACCCCTTTCCTTTCCCTCTGAAATGCCTAGAGCTTTGCAATAAAGTTTTCAATCAGGAGTTTAGACACGTTCAACTTTGTTCTTATTCAGAATTGATTTGACTACTAGGGGGCGTTTTGTGGTTACATACAATTTTTTTTCCCCATTTCTGTGAAAATGTCATAGGGGTTTTGATAGGGATTGTACTAAATCTATTGGTGGCAATAGGTAGTATGGACATTTTAACAATATTAAGTTTTCCAATAATGGACATGGAATATCTTGCAATTTTATATATTTCCTTCAATTTTTCCACTTATTGGTTAGAGTAATTCCTAAGTATATTTTCCATATTACTGCAAGAGGGATTGTTTTCTTAACTTTTTTTTTCAGATAGTTTGTTATTGGTGTTTAAAAAAGAAAGTGATTTTTATATTTTGATTTTGTGTCCTCAGCACGTCTATTATTCATCCTTGTATAATTCTAACATTCTTGTCTGTTTATATAAAATGCTATACAATTATTTTGATTTGCATAACTGATTACAAACAGAACTTCTTGTCATTTGTAAGTAAACACTGAAAAAAAACAGATCAGAAGTAAATTTCTAAAGTTGTTGTTGCCTAATTTTAGCCTACTAACTGTGGGGAAGCAAGTTATACAAGAAATACTGAAGTGAAACAGAAATATAAAGCCAGGAAGAAATTGAATATGCAAATTATAGTCTATATCACAAGCAAATCATTGCCGTTGCAATTCTTATATGTATTCTTCTTCAGATATTTCAGATAATAGGAAAAGATGAAATAGAAAAAAATAGGATGTTTACTTCAGTTTTTAAGAATGATTTTGAATTCACAACATATTATTGTTTTTGTGATAAAGGAATAAATAACTTTTCAAATATCACTCTTACTGTCAATCAAATTTAGACTCCCAGTCACATAATTATCCTGCTATCCATGGCAAATAGTTTATGAAGATTACAAGAGAAGGAACAGACAATGAAAACATAAGAAAATCCCTGTGCATAAATACAGTCTAAATATATCTTAGTTTAACTTAAATGTCTCAAGCCAACACAACACATGAAAAATAACAATCACTTTCATAATTTCTGAGTACTTATAAGCAATCTAAAATCATTAATTTTAAATTATAGTCAAAATAGTTAGAGCAGATTATTACTAACATCTCATTTAATTAGGATAATAAATTCCCTAGTTATGCCAGAAGCTCAGAAGTTCAGAGCAGTATTATTATAAAATCTTACTCATGAACAGAAATTAAATAGCAATCTCAGGAGATAATGGGTTCTATTGAGTTAAAGGTTTGTGTGATTTGATTCCTATGCTCATTTTCTTAGACATCATTCAGTGATATCTCTATATATAAAAGCCTAATATTGTAAAGTGTCCTCTCTGGAGTTAGACCAACTAAGAGTTTGATCACTTGCTATGATGTGTGCTGATCACCAGGGGGTGGCACGGAATAAAGGAAGGTCCTGGCTGGTAGCCCGCAGCCACTAGAGACCCTACCCGTGCACAAATTTTATGCAATGGGCCTCTTGGCCTCTAGTATAATTACAAAGGTTTTAATGTGAAATGTCAACATCCCTTTCTCCAGAACTTGACTAATAAAATATCATGGGATAATTATAAGTTGTTCTTACTTGTTCGTCATTCCCATTAAGATTCTCTATTATGTGATTCTTGTTCAATTGCTCTGATTACTTGAATGTTTTGTGATCTGAATTGAATCTCTAAGTTCCACTTTTCTCCGTTATTCCAAAACAAAGACAAATTTCAGATAATTAAAATTAAGAAGCATATGTTTTCAAAAATATAATTATGTGATAATATTTTAAATGATAATGTTTTATTTGTACATTCTTTCTATTTGATAATCAAGACTTTTTCATAAAGTAGAGATATAAAGCCTTGTGCTACATTGTTGTGTGGTGCCCCAATTAGCTCAGAGCCTGATGAGAGCTATTTCCTTCTTCTTTACAAGGAGAATAAATTAAGTTTCAGGTTCTTTGCCCTCAGGCCGAATCCAGAGGAATGGATATGAATATGCACACGTTTTACTAAAAAGGGGACTCGGAAACATTCTACCTTGAAATAACAGGCCTGCATGGCTCAGAAGTGGATCATCAACCAATGAACCAGGAGGTCACAGTTTGAGTCCCTGTCAAACCACATTCCCGGGTAGTGAGCTTGATCCCGTGTAGAGCATGCAGGAGGCAGCCTGTCAATGATTCTCTCTCATCATTGATGTTCTCTCTCTCTCTCTCTCCTTCTCCCTTACTCTATGAAATAAAAATAAATACATAAAAAGAACATAGGCAGGTGAATAATGTTCCCCTACTACATTCGAAGTCATGTGTGTGCTAGAGAATTGTATTAACTGGTGAGACAAACCCTATGTATTCATAGGACAAACAGGATAAAAATGGAAATGTCCATCCAAAAAAATGAACTGGAGAGAGCGTGTTTGTCATGAGAGCAGGTGGAGGGTAAGAGTGTTATTGTCAGTCACTCAGGAGCGTGATGATAGGACACATGGTTTTGGAGGCATGGCCTGCTGGAACAGAATCCAGCCATTCAGAGCAAATGGCTTCTTCTCCAGAGATTTCTTCAAGAAAAACTAAATTTTCTGCAGAAGAACTATGAACGAAGAACACTATCCTCTGTCCTTACTGAATTTCGTGAAATATCATTTTTTCTCAGTTATAAAGCAAAAACAAATTATCTTTGAATGTCAACTCCACTTTTATGTTTTCCTGAATATGCTACTGAAATATGGTGAAGATAATCTCAAGGTTTTTCTTTCTTTTACTTCTGTAATTAAAGTACTTTTAGAGATTTGGCAAAGCTTTTCTAATTAGTAGTGGGGAGAATACTCAAATTTGGAAGAAAACACTAACAATGAGAATTTTTTAAAAATAATTAACAAAAAGTCTTATTTGTAAATTAGTATAACCAATATATACTATGATATCATCATTATCATAGCTTATATTTTTGGGTTACAATCTCATCCTTTCCACTTAAAAACCATTTCTAAACCCATAAATTATGAAATTGGGACTAACAAATAGAATATTGTAGGGCACTGAGAATTATTATGGGTATATAGAGTTTGTGAATCTCAAAAGAGAACTAAAAAAAAAAGCCCAAATTAATCTAATAAAACTATCTTTAAAAAGTCCCTTTAAAGAATATACACTGTCGGAAACCAAACATTGTTCTCACTAAATGGATGTAAACAGGAGGCTAGAAGGCTGGTCAACCTTGAAGCTCTGAAAGGTCAAAACCAGCCACTCCCTCTCTAATTGAGACAATGAACTTCCCCATCAAATAATCATGTCAATCCTGACTGATAAGATAATCTACTTGTTACTAGAATTGCCTGCTTCAGGGCAAAGGGTGTCTCCCAAACCTAAATAAAAGGGATGGCAAGGCCAAAGAAAGGCAGTAGTCTTCCCACTAGAGGAAGGTTCCCACCTGGCCCCCCAATATCGCCAAGTTAATGTTTTCTAGTCTCTCATTTCTGAAGGCCTCCTTCAGAACCTGAACCCTGACCCGGGAACCCTGAACCACTCGGGATGTGGAAAGAGGTTCCCACATACACAAACATTCAGAATAGTGTCATGATCAAAAGTTTGCTCTCTTCATGGTTGGTGAATGGAGATTATAGTTCTTAAAAAAATCACATGATATCTCACAAACCTGAGGATCTGAGAACAGATTTAGAACCTACAAAATGATGTTAAAATACTGTTACAGGCATAACTACCGACGCAGACAATAGTGGGGTGAAAGCATAGGGAGAAAATAAAGTGGGGAGGAGGTCAATAGAAAAAAAGGGGACGTCTGTAATGCTTGAAACAATAAAGATAGAATTTTTTAAACAGACCTTTTTTTCTCCCCACTAATTTTATTGCACTCATTTTCAAATTACTGACAATTCCAAATTTCCACAATACTCGCCTTGTTTATTTTGATGGACTGTATTCCTGAAAGTTTGTTTGTTTTCTCTATGACTGTTGAATATAACTGTGGTATTAGGTTTAACCCATTGAGCTACTGGCACGGGTGGGGATATAGGTGATTGGACAATAAGAGAATGGAAGTCAGCTTCTTCTTTTATAGGGACTGGGTGAGGACAGGGTCGAGAGTTCTGGGCAGTTGTGTGCCTCTGAGCAGAAAGGTCAAGGTGGACCATTTTAGTAGAGGACCGACAGAAGGATGGCTCAACATCCCAGAACAAGTTGCCTGGTGAGAGTGCCATAAAGAAGTGAGGCCATGGTTAGATGAAGAATGAAGGCAGGATATTTAACAACCCGACCTGATTATTTTAGACATTATATATATATATTTTTTGGTAGAATGATGGTTTGTGGAAATATTCTGATTGCCTCTTCTCCACTCATATATGTCCTGCAGCCAGTCTGCTCCGTCTGCTCCCAAATACTCAGAATCTATGCCAGTTGTTTCTCTGTGTTTCTGTTTGTTTGTTTGTTTGACCCCCTAGAATCATCATCCATAACCTTTTCTTTTTTAAAAATATATTTCTTTATTAATTGAGAGAGGAAGGAAGAAGGAGAGAGAGATAGAAACATCAATGATGAGAGAGAATCGTTGATTGGCTGCCTCCTGCATGCCCCCTACTGGGGATCGAGCCCATAAGCCAGGCATGTGCTCTGATCAGGCATTGAACCCTGGACCCTTCAGTCCATAGGCTGAAGCTCCATCCACCGAGCCAAGTTCTTTTTTTTTTAAATCATAAACCAGATTCATCTTTTTTGATAACTTTCTTTTGTATATTTTATAGACTCTGTTGGTATAAACTGACCTCTCAAATATTTTCAAATTTTAATGAATGTGCTAATAATTTTTTCTTGTACCATTTTAATCCACAAATGTATCATTTTTAAATTGAGTCCCTGTGTAAATGATAAAGTAGCAATAATGTATTTGTTTTGGTTTATAATTTATGACCACAAATATTACTAATTTAGCTATACATATTACAATTGTATATTTTCCTTTTTTGTTTTTCTCAGAAACTTGATTAAATCTTTTTGAAAGAATGTGTAAATGTTTTATGATTGTTCATTAGCATTCAGATGTTCCATGAGACTTTCTATTTCTGAGGACATAATCAATAAAATTATGTTTTGTTGATTTTATGCTTTATACTTTATAATGTTAAAGTTTCATCACTTTTTTCAGTGTACAATTTCTAAATAAATTTTTTACTTAAAGTTAATTGTCTACTGAAAATGAATTTCTTTGAATTTAGATTTGTATACAAAAGTAGATGTAGAGTATTTGTTCTACCGATGGTAAGAATATCATAAGAAAGCATGCAAACATTATAGAAATTTTAGAAATAAAGGAAACATTTTTGAAAAATAATATATAAATTGTATAGACACACATACTCACACACAGTGATCTGCTGGAAACCAAACATTGTCTCACTAATAGAAAGATGTGAAGAGGAGACTAGAAGGCTGGTCAACCTTAATTGCTCTGAAAGGTCAGAGCTAATCACTCACTGTTTAGTTGAAACATTGTTAGCTGAAGCAGCCTCTACCTGTTTGTCTCATGTAAATTTCTGTTCTTGGAATTTCCTACCTAAAGGTCATGTGTGTACCCCATAGTCTTAATAAAAGGGATAGCAAGGCCAAAGGAAGTCTCCCGCCTGCCCCAATATTCCCAAATTAATACTTTTCTAGTCTCTCTTTTCATTTGTGTGCGGCCTCCTCCAGAACCCGAACCCTGAACGGGGACCCTGAACCATGTGGGATGTGAAAGAGGTCCCCACAGTGATCCCCCTAGGAAGCAAGGGTAGTGAAGGAATCAATCGTGACTAAGTGTGTCTCATTAGCATGTCCTGTCAGAGCATACATAGGAATAATACTTCCAGATAATTACATCACACTGCACATATGTGCTTTGGTTATGCAAATGTCAAAATGCAACACCCAAAAGCAAATTGAATTGCCCTAGTGTCACAACATTATTTTACTATAAGTTGCAAATGACCAAAATGTTTATGAAATGGTTTACACATATTTCATTGGAGAAAGTTAGAATTGAAACTTCTTGAGTATATTTCCTAACTGAAATTTATGTATTGCAATGTTTTATATACTCCTAATATTTAACTTGCTACATCCATAGAGATGAGAAGTTCTAATAAATATTCTAAGCATACGCTAGAAACAGAAAGACATATTGAATGGCATTCACCTTCATTTAACTCTATTTCTAAAATTTTCTTCTACCTAAGGGACTCTTTCTTCTAAATAAAATATCCTATATCACCTTCTCCATTGATTAAATTGTGATTAGTGAATTCATTTTACAAAGAGTTTGGCTCTGAGTAGTGCACGCTCCTGACTCTGAGTAACTCAGCAGGTTGGAGAAGAAAGAATCCTTCCTGTTGTAAATAGAGAAGGTCACAAATCTACCCTCCGACTCCTTCAGCTGAGAGAGGAAAAGGTATTTAGACCTTTGGCAGCTGCTGGAAAGGTAAAAATGTCTTTAATATTAATATGCTTCTCTTGCTCTCGCTATTCCTCAGAGAACCTTACACCAGAGGTCAGTTTTCTCCGCTTCTGTAATGAAATATTGCCTTGTTAAATGTTGTGTAAAACTACCTCTTTTTACCTTTTTCTTCTTTGCTGCAACCGGAATGCAAATTACATCAGACATCCTTGCTAAAACATAAAGAAATTCACCAGGACAGGGCAATCAGCTTCTGTAGTCAATTATGACTGCCTTATAACACCTGGCAACAGAACAGTATTTTTCAAGCAAATTAAGAGTATAAAGAATACAACATCCTATATTCCAAAGCAGAGTTCATATATGCAAAGTGAAATGGCGAATTAAGAAACATTTCAAAATACGTAATGCAAACTAACATGCTAAAATTGGTACTCACGGCTATTTCATGCAATGCTTGACCCATTATCATAATTTCATTTTCAGTTCTGCGTGTGTGACCTCTGGTTTTGTTTGCCCACTGAACTCTAACATAGTCAAGTATTGAGAGATAAGCAGGTAGATGCACATGGACAGACAGATAAAGTGGTGAACAATCAGCCACTCAGAGCTGTTTCTTTCTCACTGCCTCGTGCCCGTGAGCATCAAGAGAGTGGACTTAGCCTTAACCGGTGTGGCTCAGTGGATAGAGCATCGGCCTGTGGACTGAAAGGTCCCAAGTTCGATTCTGGTCAAGGGCACGTACCTTGGTTGCGGGCACATCCCCAGTAGAAGGTGTGCAGGAGGCAGCTGATGGATGTCTCTCTCTCATCGATGTTTCTAACTCTCTATCCCTCTCTCTTTCTCTCTGTAAACAATCAATAAAATATATTTTAAAGAAGGAAAAAAAGAAAGTGGACTTAGAACAGCAGTCCTCCCTGTTTATCATTGTTCGCTGCCATCTTCCAGATCAACTCGCAAGACCAAGTGATTAAGGATGGTATGGTAAATGGGTTTAATGATAGTTTTCACGCATCGCTAGTTATTTTGAAAATCATTACAGACTGAAAAAAAATATTTCTCTATTAATAATAAACAGTCCCAATCTCTAAGAAGGGTAGAAGTGTATAAAATATTTACAAAAGTTATAGGAATAGAAACTTTTTATTAATAGTTTTAAGATACAAGCAGCCGAAACCTGTTTGGCTCAGTGGATAGAGCATCGGCCTGCGGACTGAAAGGTCCCCAGTGGGGGGCATGCAAAGGCAGCTGATCAATGTCTCTCTCTCATTGATGTTTTTAATTCTCTATCCTCTCCCTTCCTCTCTGTAAAAAAGCAATAAAATATATTAAAAAATAATTTTAAAAAAAGATACAAGCAGAGGACATTTCCACTAACATGGACCAACATATTTGACTGATTTGATTTTCCCCTCCTTATCTGGATGTTTAAAGTGATAAGAGCACATTGTATTCCTTTTTTAATATATTTTAATGTTGGAAACTATCCATACCACCACACATAGCTCCTTAATTTATTAACTGAGCATTGCCATTTACAATGGACTAAAAGCCCCATCCTAATTGATGCTCTCGATAAAGCGTGAGAAGAACCACTCACACTGGGCAGGAATAACAGTGACAGCCCCGGGAATTAATTGGCTATAATCGATGAGTAGATGTTTGGCTGATCTGTGATCTTTAAAATAACCCCTTGGAAATAAAATGGCATAATTGACAGGTGAAGAAATTGAGAATCTAGGAATGGAAGGAATTTACCCAAACTAGTAAGTTTTAACACCAGACACTGAACGGGGTGTAATGAACTCAGACCCTTCCTGCAGCTGCCACACCTGCAGCTGTACCCCAAGCTCTGCCTCCTGGGAAGTGGGGTGCGGGTCATGGAAATATGCTCAGAGTAACATGATCGGGGAGCTGCATGATGTATCTAATAAATTCCAAACGATTTGGACTTGTGACCATTTGACAAAAGGGACTGAGGTATGCAGTCTGTAGCATGGACTTCTGTGCCCTGTGTGGGGCACGCATTTGAGCCTCACTGTGCAGGCAGGGACTGTCTCAGAAAGGGAACAGAAAGTGGCCAGCTGAAGGGTGGAGTATGTCTCAGATGCCCCAACAAGTACTCGAATGCACTTTCATTCACAAAAACAAGAAAGGCCAACTCTCCAGCTGCTTATATCAAACCCCTGGCCTTAAACAGACTCTGAAAACTGGTGATTTCTGGTGACAATGACAACAGGCCTCCAGGGAATAAACTCCCAGCAGGGATGGCAAAACAAAAGAATAATCGCCCATTCTCCTCAAAACTGGTAAGGGGGCGGTTGCCCGGGAGGAATGGAAGGATAAAAATATACATTCACAGCGGAGCTTCTATATGTGAAGGTGAGAGGAAGTGTGTGCATTTAGATAAAATATAACCCAACCTTTGCCAAAAATCTGTGTGGCTCAATGGATAGAGCATCAGCCTGCAGACTGAAAGGTCCCAGGTTCCATTCTGGTCAAGAGCATGTACCTTGGTTGCGGGCACATCCCCAGTGGGGGGCGTGCAGGAGGCAGCTGATGGATGTCTCTCTCTCATCGATGTTTCTAACTCTCTATCCCTCTCCCTTCCTCTCTGTAAAAAAATCAATAAAATATATTTAAATATATGTATAATCCAAACTTTATATACAGGATAACCCACTATCTGTTAAAACCCATAACATCAATTTGAAAGTCATGGTGATTATTATGCTACTTTAATTTAAAAACTGATGGGATATTTAATGAAGAAGTTCAAAGTCCCAAACAACTTCCTTTTTGAGAGAAGCCAGTATACAGATAAGAAAAAATATACTTGCCCGGTCGGCCTGGCTATGTGTTTGGGTGTCAACCTCTGAACCAGGAGGTCACAGCTCAATTCCCGGTCAGGCATATACCTGGGTTGTGAGCTCGATCTCCAGGATGTGGGGCATGCAGGAGGCAGCAAATCAATGATTCTCTCTCATCATTGATGTTCCTATTCTCTCTCCCTCTCCCTTCCTCTCGGAAACCAATAAAAAATATATATTTAAAAAGAATAACTCTACCACCTTTCTTATTTATTTCTTCACTTTCTACTACTAACCAGGATATAAGAATAGTTTAAATCAATAAAAGTGTCCTTAAAAATGATCATGTGAATAAAATTATTTTAGGTATCCGATAACCAGACTGGAATGTTTTTAATGAGAGTGTCTACATTATGGATGGTACAATTCCACCTCTTTTCACAGGGATCTCAAAACTATGGAAACTTCAAAAAATCATCTTGCTCTCAGGAGGGTCCAGACAGGAAGGCGTGTGGCCATTCAGGCACCTGGGCTCCTGGCACCCGGTGGAGCATCTCCCTTTGGCTGAGATCCTGCAGGCTGAAACTGGCTTCCCTCCTGCTGGAAAGGGGCCATGAAGAGGAGAAAAGAGAGGGATCAAGAGGAGATATTATCCTTTAAAGAGGCATCTCAGACACTGCACACATCACTGCTGATGACTTCTCTTTAACCATGAAATAAATGGTGTGGGGAAAATTGGACAGATACATGCAAAAAATTGAAACTGGACCACCAACTTACACCATACACAAAAATAAACTCCAAATGGATCAAACTCTTGGGAAACCATAAAAATACTAGAGGAATCCACAGGCAGCACAATCACAGACATATGCCAAAGGAACTTCTTCACTGATACTGCTCCTAAGGCAATGGAAGCTAAAGAGAAAATAAACAAATGGGACTACATCCAAATAAAAAGCTTTTGCACAACAAAGGAGACCATCAATAAAACAGCAAGAAAGCCCACTGCATGGGAGAACATATTTGCCAACGATACCAATTTAACCATGTGAAGCCATAGCGACAAGAGGAGGAGATGCATGCAAGGGAGGAGCCAGGTGCCTCGCTAACACTGCTTGATGTTTATGTTTCCAGAGGCCGCAGGGACTGAGGCCTGGGGGAGATCATGCCAGCCATTGCTCCCTGCCTGGTGTACCTCCCCTCCGCCCCCAGGCTGTGTGTGGAAGGAGGATGTGACAGCATGTCACAAAGGAGGCCTTATGTTTTATAAGAGATAGGTGGGCTTTGTTCCAAGCCCACTGGCTGGCAGCTGTAACTAGTTGTCAAGTTATTTCATGTTTCTGAGTTGCTCTGTTCTTCTCCAGGAAACATGGATAAAATATCAAACTCAAAAAGCTGTGAACTTAACTTGTTATCTTTGGAATATAGGGCACGTCAGAATACATAGCAGCAGTTAATATTATGGGAGTAGAAGTGGCACATTGTCCTTTGTTGCCATAGCATATGATTTGTCCATTCATTATTATTTTTTAAATATATTTTATTGATTTTTTTTTTATAGAGAGGAAGGGAGAGAGATAGAGAGTTAGAAACATGGATGAGAGAGAGACATCGATTAACCGCCTCCTGCACACCCCCTACTAGGGATGTGCCCACAACCAAGATACATGTCCTTGACTGGAATCGAACCTGGGACCTTTCAGTCCGTAGGCTGATGCTCTATCCATTGAGCCAAACTGGTTTCGACTGTCCGTCAATTATGATGATGTCTCAATCAATACATTTTCTCCTGGATTTACTGCCCGAAAGAACTTCCACACACAAACACCCCAGTTAGTAGCTCTGTGTTAGAAAGGACCACCACACAGAAGAGCTTCTTGTAGAAAAGAACTCGTGCTAAGGAACGCTGTCCCATGACCGTTAAACAGGCAGCAGCTGAGATTCCAGGCTAAAGACTAAGTGCATATTTACCACCTTAACTCTATATCACTTAGCGAGTCAATGCTACTTGGAAAGCAATGCTTTCAAGTGAAAATGTCTTTTTTCCCTGCACTAATATTTATTTTGATTCCAGTAATAAGCAGGGAGGCAGCTGAAAGGAAGATGTGAGAGCGGAGTCACCTGCAGGCTTATATTTGAGTGATTTTTCTCCTGATGTATCTATTAGTTTCCATGGTGACCATCTGTTCGCGCATTAAATAGAAAAGAACGTGTCTCACTTTTCAATCATTCAAGTAACAAAATTCTAAAATTTTATTAGCAAAATTATGTTTACAATGTTCTCTAGAAATTTGTGGATTTTTATGGTTTATATGTGAAACATTGATTTGGCCAGGTCTTCAAAATATAGTTTTGAATTCAATTTCTTTTTTTCAATTTAATCACAATTGCCCCAAATATTTAGTACAAAGGTATCTAATAAGAAAATATATTTTTTATTTTTCATTTTTTTATTATTCAGGAATTACATATGTGTCTTTATTCTCCCCCATGACCTCCGCTTCCCTTTCATGCCCACACCCGCCCCCTCCCCTGTTGTCTGTGTCCATTGACTAAGCTTATATGCATGCATATAATTCCTTTGGTTGATTTCTTCCCCTTTACCCCCACCCTCCCCTGCCTTCTCTGAGGTTTGATGTTCTGATTGATGTTTCTCTGTCTTTGGATCTGTTTTTGTTCATCAGTTTATGTTGTTCATTATATTCCACAAATGAGTGAGATCATGTGATATTTATCTTTCTCTGACTGGCTTATTTCACTTAGCACAATGCTCTCCATGTCCGTCTATGCTGTTGCAAATGGTAAAAACTCATTCTTTTTTACCGTAGCGTAGTATTCCATTGTGTAGATGTACCACAGTTTTTTAATCTACATCTGCTATTTTTTAATCCAAATCTTAGCTATGGTGAATTGTGCTGCTATGAACATAGATGTGCAACCAACCAAAGGGTAATATGCTAATGATATGCTAAGGCCACTCAACCGCTCAATATGATGTGCACTAACCACCAGAGGGCAGGCAGTCAACCGGTCAATTAGTCACTATGATGTGCACCGACGGGTAGGTTAGCTTGCTGCTGGGGTCCAGCTGATCTGGACTGAGTGTCACAGGCCGGATAAGTCCAGGAGCCCTCCCATGGTCCCTCCTCAACTGGCCAACTTCCTGCATCCTCCCTAGCCCCAATCATGCACTGGTGGGATCCCTCAGCCTGGCCTGTGCCCTCTCGCAATCCAAGACCCCTCAGGGGATCGGAGAGCCGATTCCAGCCTGATCCTGCAAGCCAGGCTGAGGGACTCCACTGGTGCACGAATTCATGCTCCAGGCGTCTAGTCTTTTAAAAATAGACTGACCAAATATAAATAATCCATGGAATAGCAAGAACAGAAAAAAAAAGCCTTTCTTAACATTTGCCCAAATTAATCCTTTAAACCTAAGCTGTATTAGGCTGAGAGAGTAGTATTTTTATCTTGAAGAATCCTTGTCTGAACACTCAGAAAGGGAGTGGCTTCACAGACTCATTAAGCCACCATTTAATCGGACGTGTCCCACAGAAAGCTACCCTTAGGCGAAGCTCTGTGGAAAGTGAGGCCCACAGTGATCTGGGCTTGGGGAAAGGTACAAAGTCCATCACCCTGTGAGCACCTTGCCCTGCACTTCACACGTTGAGATCTCTCAGAAATCTTTCCTCAGGAGCAGACACACAACAACAAAAACATTTAAACTGGTTCAATGAATGTTTCACTTTTTTTTTTTTTGGTGGGGGGAGGTAGAGAAGGAACCACAGAATCCTCCTTCATTGTTTTATTTGTACTTCCTAATAAAACTAGGGTTCCCTGCAGCAAACACTGAGGTGTACTCCTTTAAGCCACAAGCAGCATTAGAATGCCTGTGTCAGTGAGAAAATAAATGTGCATTTTCCACAGGAATTCATTCCTTTTATGCCCGTTACAAGAGCTATTAAGGCTTTGTTTAAAATAAGAGCCTTTCTAAGAACGAATACTCCAGGATTTCATAGACTTGACTCGATGCTGTTTTATGACCTTTCCTTTTGATAGGTCCTGCGTTTTGTATGTATTTTATGGGAGTTCAAGGTTTTCTTTAAACCTCACCACAGGTTACAGCCCAGGAGAGTGCAGAAATATGTGCATCTACCTTGCGATTAAAATCACAGAGGGGAATCTACTTCTATTTTTGCCTGATTTCTCTGGTCTCAGACTTTTCCTTCAGGAGAAATTTGTTTATGGGAGGCCGAGTCTGGCCTAATGTATAAAAATAAAACTACTCTCACACTTATTAGACACTTGGCCTGTAGCATAATGAATCTCGGAATTAACATTCATTTTTGAAACGTAAATGGTTTAACTTATTGCTACACCAGCTCTTTATTTCATGGACTATAAAATTCACAAAATATTGAGCTTCGTGGGCTATGAAATAAAAGCCTATAAAAGTGTCTTGGAATGTGTAATTATCTGCTAGATTGGGCATTTTTAACCAAACCCATAATAAAATACGCCGAGAGTTTCCTGTTAGAATCGCTTGTTCTCTAAAAAGGGGGGAGCTGATTGCAAAATAGATAAGGCCATCATGCTATGCAAATAAAACCGATGGCTGGCAATCAGATCACCTCCTTCTAAAATGATTCGGTACCAGTAGGTTTCCTACACCACCTTGCTATCTGCTGAAAAACCCCGGGAAATGAGTAAACAAGTTTAATTACAGAAAATAAAGCAAAATCACTACCACCAAAGGTTTAAATCTGATCCCTGACAGTTTTAGCACTTATTTCACTTCCCCTACAAAATTGAGAGATTGCTTAGAGTATTTAAATGTATCTTTCAACGCACTAAAAAACGACTCTCTCTCTCTCCCTTGCTCTCTGGCTCTCTCCTCTCTTTTTTCTCTATTGGATTATAGTTTTGCAATTACAGTTATCATTTCCTGAGATGCTGACTGCTTCTTGCCATCTAGATACCTAATTTTAGCTGTGGCTACTCTTCAATATCAGTTGGTCTAAACTGGTGATGAAGTTCTTATACCCTGCCTCAAGGTCATCACATTCATAACACATTTTACTTTGTATTATGTTTTTATGGATTTCAGAGAGAGAGAGAGAGTGAAACATCAATGATGAATCATCCAGAGGCTGCCTCCTGCACATCCCCTGCGCACCTACTACCCAGCATGAGCCCTGACCTGGAATCAAACTGTAACCTACTGGTTTACAGGTCGACCCTCAACCACTGAACCACACCGGGCAGGCAAGAGTTTGACTCTTTTAGATACTGACCTCATGTAAGTGAATATTTCCCTGAAGACATAGTAGCTGAAAGTTTACCTTCTTTTACCTGCTACTATAAAGCTGTCTACATTTATCTTTACTTCCAAAATTCTACTGAAATCTGGTAGAATTTTTTTCTAAACATTGAACTCAATAGCTGTCATTACCAATTTCATCCAACAGAGGAATCTACACTAATAAAAGAATAAGATGCAAATTGACTGTGCCATCATGATGCCCACCAGCCAATTAGGAGTTAGTATGCAAATTAACCCAACAAAGATGGCAGATTACTTTGCATATGCAGGTGGTGAGCGGCCGGGGGTGTGGGATGCTTGTGTCATGGCGACGATGCCATGTTCTGCACCCCCCAACTGCTCCAGGCCTCTGGGCAGCATGGGAAAGCAGGAAGGTGGCTCCCACAGGAACATAGGTGGTGCCAGCAGCCAGCCAGGGCAAGGAAAGCCCATTCTTGCATGTACCTTCGTGCACAGGGCCTCTAGTTAAAAATATTTAGACATCTGGACATTTGTACATTGTGAAAATGTTCATGAAAGAGTTTTCTTTCATTCTACCTGTCTTGTTGCATATTGCCAACCCCCCTTTTAGTGTGATTATTGTGAAAGGACAACAGCTAGTCAAGTCCTGTCCCATGGGCTTCCCTTCTTGCCTAAAGAAGGGCTCACATGTTGCTGGACACAGCAATGATGGAGACTGCAGTTCCCACTGCACGTGAAGTTTTGTGTCGTTCCCTCACTAGGTCTTACCGAACGCCCCATGGCAGGTTCTGGGGACCCGCTTCAAGGACTGGCGCCAGTCTGCTTTGCCACTTTTTTTTCTTGTTCCTGCAGTTAAGCCAAGTGGTCAAGCAGTCCCTGAGGTACAGGTCACTCCGAGGTGGACATCCACATGCCTATGCAGCAGTTGTTGGAGAAACAGTGAGTCCAAATGGATACGATCATGAGACCGCTCGTCGGGACACAGTAGGCAGTATAGTGGTACCTTGAGATACGAGTTTAATTCGTTCCGTAACCTTGAGGCATGGGAAACTATGAGACGCTAGAGTCGAGGTAAACTGGTGGGTTGTGTGCAGCCGGCCGATCCAAGCGATTACTCCTATCTCAAATGTTGCTCGTATTTCAAAGCAAAAATAGCTCGTATCTCAAAAATCTCATATGTTAGGGCACTCGTATCTCGAGGTACCACTGTATAAGGTTTGTGCTAACATCGGCCCCCTGCCCCACACACTGTCCACGAGAACAACACAGAGCAGGCCCAGGCAGATGCTCCACACACAGGCCTGTCTTGCAGCTAAGGGACAGTCAGCTTGCAGAAACTCCTAATCTTATATGAAAATCGAGACAATCCTGCCCAACATTACCCCACGAGGAAGACTGTGCCTGATTATCCTGAAAGTAAACAAATCTCCCTTGCAAATCAGTGCTTTCCTACCTGGAATGTGTCTGGGGAGGGAAGCCATCTTTGAGCAGATGCCTGCTTGCTAATGCATCCTAAAGTCAGCATCTTGCCTCAGAACATGCGCAGGAAGGCCAGAACATGGAGTACCACCCAGGATCACCTGCTGCAATACGGATGTGATGACACTATGCAGCTCACCTGAGGTGCATGAGAGAATGAGGCTGGGTCCCTGAGGCTCCCAGAACTGGGCACCCATATAAGTTCTGGCTACTTATCTCTAACTTCTCACTGGGAACACAATTCTGCTGCATCAAAGTCATTTTTATTTTGTGGTTCTTTTAGTCAAAGTAGAACCAAGTCTTAATGATGCAGTTGTTTTTTGTTTCTTGTTTAAAAATACATTGAAATAATCTGATAGGAGAGGGTTTACAGAATGTAGAAAAGTACAACAGAAAAAGAAAACATTCAGACATCCTGAAATAATATTAATAAGAATTCATTCTAATCAGTGCTTCACATGATACTGTGATGGCATATTGATTCATACATATTTATCTACATCCTATTTTATCAATGGAATTGTTGAATTCAAGTAACCATGTTAAAAAATTTTTTTAAGATTCTTGAATCAAAACATCAACATTTGTGTTGAATTTCATAGATATCTCCTAAGAGTAAATGAGAGAAGCTTCTTCAACATATTTGTTTTAAGGTTCTGTAATTTGTTTTAAGGTAGAGTAATCTACACTAATAAAAGAGTAAGATGCAAATTAACTGTACCTTCATGATGCCCACCAGCCAATTAGGAGTGAGTATGCAAATGAACCCAACAAAGATGGTGGATTACTTTGTATATGCAGGCACTGAGCAGCCGGGGGTGAACATCTTCATATGCTAAAGACTCTGGATTTTCTCCTGAACACAGACATTTCAGCTTCTTTGTCCATGTGTGACCAGGAACATGTGGTTGAATTCATTTGCCTTTTCCCTTTTGCAGGTGGGGGCGTGGATGTCGAACTGACTTAAGTAACTCCCAGGCTTGAACTAGAACTAGTTTTCCATGATCTGCCTTCTTCCAGAGATTTTGTAGATACTACATTTGTAACCATATGCATTACTGGCACTTACAGAGTCTCATGCTTCATTAGATGATGAGCATACATCATTGACTTTAGATTTCGTCCTCAGAAAGAAACATGTCTCTGACTCCTACGTGACAGAGATTGATCGCCCCTGGGCAGTATCACTGAGAATATGTCAGGGCACCCCTTTCTGCTCATTAGGAATGGACTCCTCTAGATGTCTCTCAGCTGCCCGCAGTCCATGAGATGCAGACAGGGCTCTTCATGCCAGTGTTCATGCTGCAGACACCTCTGTGGGGAATGCCAGCAGATTCCTATTCCCCGGAATCTCAAAAGCTCAAAACCACCAAGGTGCCCACATACTAGCATTCCCTCTAAACCCATCACTCAAGGATCCTGTGTCCTTCTGCTTCACTTTTTTATTCCCACAAATCTTTTCTGCTTTGCTGTTATACTGTGCTGTTCTTTTTTTTTTTTTAACTTTCTGCCTACATACGTATATTTCTTTTCATGGGACAGAAATATTCATTGAGTTCAGTGTGGGGAGTTAACCCTATGATGTCCTGTTCTATTGCTTCTTCTCATAATAATTAATAAGGTATAACCATTTGATAGTATTTACATAACCTATTAATAAAAATTGCTTTGAAAGTATGTGTAGTGATATTTTATAATAATTAATCAATTTCACTTTTTATTATGCTTCAGAAATTTCCCTCTGCCACTTGAAGCGATTTGTCTTCTAGCCAGTTATTCTTTCCCTCTTCTCAGTCTAAGATGACTTTGAAGTTATATTCTGTTTCTTTCGCTCTGATAAGGCTGACAGTTTCTTGTGGGAGCTCAGAACAGGGCTGTCACTTCAGAATAAACCAAAAGAATTTAGAGGGTCATCTTTTCCAAATCTTCACAAGATTCGAGGCATGGCTGTTTTGCTTTTAAAAAGTAAAAAGAAAAACACAACTACAGGGAAGTCTTATGAACCTATCTATCACCACAAATGTGCCCAGATAGAATAGGCCGATTCTGTAAATTTGAATAATGGGAATATTCTGACATCAGCTCGCAAAGGGTACTCTTTAGGCGTGAGAGACAGGCCATTTCCTTGGACGCTGAGTTCCACAATATTAAGGAAATCTATTACCATTGTAATGCAGATCCTCTCTTTTCCAACGAGAACAGCTTTTGTACCAGGTCGCATGTGAAATATGATGTAAGGATTTAAGAAAATCCTTAAATTAAGTTATATATATTTCACCCTTCAAACTCGGGTGAAATATATAACTTTAGAAATGATGGCCAGTTATTGTTTCCATACTATCGCATTTTGTTTGAGCAGTGCTTAGATACAAAAAGTTGCTCTTCAAAAAATGATTTCTATGACTAATACTTATCAACAGGAATCGCATTCCCATCTCTAATTAAAAAATGTTTAACGTCAACACCAGTGTCCCAATTATACTGCTTAACAACAATTATGTTTTAACGTTGATAGGGTTGTCATTAGAGTTTGCAACTAAAAATTAGATTTTCCACTATTTCAAAAGTTTAATTCTAACTGTGATTAAAAATCTACTCTTAGAAAATGAGGTGGTTAGTGACTTTGTTAACTCTTGTGGCGATCATACCCTCATTTTACACCAGTGATTAAGTTAGTGACATGGGACAGAGTCTGTTGGCTACTGCTGTGGGTCCAAGATTAACATACCTCTCCTCTTCCATTCACCATAGTATCTGCCTCGAAGCTCTGCCTGCAGACATCATTATGTCCCCAGAATGCTTTGCCCAGTAATTGGAATTGTTAAATTATGCCAACATAGTCTGGGGCTTTTGCTTGTTACTTGGTGAGTATACAAGTCTCATTTGAAAGCCTCGCTAATAACCATCTGTCTTCTGAAAGATGTAAAATAAAACGAATGTGTTCTTCGGAAGTGGCATGTAAAGGAAGCTATTAAAATTACTTTTTTATTCATCGTAGATGGCTCAGTAAGTTGAGTCATTCTTAAAATCTCCCCATGAATTAACCAGGCGACATAAAGACACAGGCTTAGGTCTGGTGATGGTCCATTAAAAGTGAACTCAATATCCATGTGTTTAAGAGTATTTAAGTAGGTACCGATAGATTCACAAGACATTTGCATGAGGTCTATCTCTGGAGGGACCTCCCTTGTTGTGAAGTGTCCCGAGGTGCATCCTCTGACATCATTCATGTTCCTGGGCCGTGCATATCTCATTTATCATCTTCACCTCAACAGAATCACTGCAAGAGGAAATCATTCTATTTGTTCTCATTACTATTCCGACTCTGAATTTGTTCTTCCCACCTTCCCATAAAACATGAAGAAGAACCTCAAAATCATCTTACCATTCAAGAACAAGCCAGTATAATAAGGCTCCTGATAAACAACAAGTACATGAATACTTAGGAAAGAAATGTTGGTCATACCACTTCAAATCTGCTACAGTAAAAACAAAATACTATAAGGAACAATGGAGTGTAGACAGAATCCTGTTGCTGGCTGGGCCTCAGAAGTTCAGATAAGCACTGAAGTCCCCCTTAACACAGCTCCACTCCAAGGACTCACTTCCAACCTGAGCATGCGCGGCATCCCTCTGACCTGGTCCCAGTAACGCTGAACAGAATGCACACAGCTCCCAGAGAGCCTCTGGAAACAGTCCCACTTGGCAAGAACTAACCAAGAAGCACCTGCACATCTAGGAAGACTTAGTAAGAGAGGGAGAGTCTATTGTATTTAAACTGACACCTTCCCCTCCTTCCCTCCTCTTGGGTTGGCCTGGCCGACACTCTCTTCGGATGGCTACAGGGAGTAAGTCAGACAGAGAAAGAAAAACACCACACGATTTCGCTTCCAAGGGGAATGGCAGAAATAAGATAAATGAACAAAGCAGGCAGAAACAAACTCATTAAGACAACAAACAAACTGATGCTCACCCGATCGGAGAGGCTGGGAGGGGCGGGTGAAAAGGGAGAAACATGGGCAAATTGTCACTTCTAGCAATAGTCACGGGGATAAGAAGTACAGCACCGGGGTTATAGTCACTGTATTGTAAGAACTACTAGGATGTATGCTGTCAGGTGGCCACTAGACTTATGGTGGTGGGGGGGTGGGAGTAGGGGTCACTTAGTGTAGTATGTAACTGTCTACTCACTATGTTGTACACCGAAAACGAATATAATGTGGTGTCACCTGTAATGGAAAAGTAACTTAATTAAAAAATAAATGGGTGGGTCTTAAGATGTTTTTTATATTTAAAAATATAATATCAATCAAAAACTATAGGATGAAATAAAAACTACATATTTTTTCACCCACATGATTAAAATTTCCTTTCTATACATGCCTCAAACATTTTGGCTTACCTTATGATCCTATCTAATAAAAGAGTAATATGCAAATTGACCATCACTCCAACACACAAGATGGCTTCCCTCATGTGGTCAAAGATCCTGCCCCCCTGTGGACATACGATGGCCACCACAAGATGGCTAGTAGGGGAGGTCGGTTGGGAGGGACCAGGCCTGCAAGGGCGAGCACTTGGGAGTGATCAAGCCTGCAGGGGAGGACAGTTAGGGGTCATCAGGCTGGCAGAGGAGGGAAGTTGGAGGTGACTGGACCCGAAAGGAAGGGCAATTATGAGGGAACCCAGGCCTACAAGGGAGAGCAGTTGGAGAAGACCAGCCCTGCAGTGGAGGGCAGTTAGGGGTGACCAGGCCTGCAGGGTAGGGCAGTTAGGGGCAAACAGGCTGGCAGGGGAGTGGTTAGGGGATAATCAGGCCGCAGGCAGAAGTGGTTAGGGGCAATCAGGAATGTGGTCAGGGACAATCAGGAGTCAGCAGTCCTGGATTGTGTGAAGGATAGGATCGGGCCTGAATGGGCAGTTGGACATCCCTCGAGGGGTTCCAGATTGGAGAGGGTGCAGGCTGGGCTGATGGTGCATGCATTTCGTGCACCGGGCCTCTAGTATAACTATAATAGTTGTCATTATTTTCATTACTGTATATTAAATAGTTCTGTGTGCATTGAAAAGGCTAGTTTGATTTCCAATGCCATTCCTGGGTGTGTCTCCGTTAGCAATTGCCCTTTAAATGCCAGCTCTTACGAGTGCCTCGATACCGATGACTAACATGCCAGACACCTCACATCCTTCACAATCAATAAAATCTGTCTTTCAGATGTCAGGTCAGCAACTTTCAGTCTAAAATCCGAGTTAATGTCTGGCCCAGGCCTCATAGACTGCCATGAGACAATCAGAACATCTCTCAGCTTCTCAAAAACCACCCTAATTTATAGGGCGATGCTCTGAGCTTTGGGCTTCCTAACGATTCTTTTAACTTCCCCACGTTTTCTCTATTGAAGTGTCATGTCAAACTATTTCCTTAAAGTATGTCCTTTCCGTCGGAATTCATAGGCATCGCTTTCAAGCGAGCATTGTGCTTCAGATCCCTGTACACAAGCCAGGCGAAGAAATGAAAATCAGAAAATGCCAGCTTGCAGAGGGTGGACTGATCATCGCGTTTTGTAAATATAGGCCCGGCGACGGCATATTATTTGGAGACCATGCAATTCAAATGACTTTCCTGATAAAAGTCACCTGGCTTCTTCCACGTGCCGTGCTTTGTCACAGGAGCAGTGATGACGTGCCTGTCACAGGCGCTGCGTTTGTTGCCTTCTGTCTGCCATCGTGGCAACCTGGAGGCTGGCTTTCAGGAAGAGGAACCGCACTGACAAGTGGGGGGCTGCCTTATCTCACCGGCGGATAAAAATGCACGAGGCAGCCTGCACTCCCTCTGTCACGCCAACCGTTGGCTCGGTGTTCGGGGACACACAGAACCATCGGAGGCCGGGATGTATAAATTACTGTCAGGCGGAAAAGCAGTGGAATATTAATTATCTCCAATAAACCAAGAGCAGATGGAGCCATTCAAACTTCAGAAGTGGCCCACTGTTATTAATTCGCATGGTCTTCATTATGTCTCTACTGATCACCCAGATCCCTTTGGGGATGATGAGATGTGATAGGCAAGACTATAAAGTTTCCAACAAATGGCGTCATGGTGAAAGCTGGCAAGGCACCTAAGTCACCTCAGCAGCCGAGAGGTGATCCTGGGCCTGAGCTCAGAATGTATCTGTCACTATAGTTTTGGGAAAAAATATCTTCCTATGTAGCAAGTTCCAATGCTAGGAGTCAAAAAGGCAGTAGACATATTAATCTAGATAATATTCTTTTTAAAAATATATTTTATTGATTTTTTTACAGAGAGGAAGAGGGAGAAATAGAGAGTTAGAAACATCAATGAGAGAGACATCGATCAGCTGCCTCCTGCATGCTCCCTACTGGGGATGTGCCCGCAACCAAGATACATTGCCCTTGACTGGAATCGAACCTGGGACCTTTCAGTCCACAGGCCAATGCTCTATCCACTGAGCCAAACCGGTTACAGCAGGTAATATTCTTTAAAAGGTTTATGTCTTCTTCTCCTGTCCCGTTTGAGATAGTCAAAACCATCGTTTGCTTTAACAAAGACATTGAGCTTTCAAAAAGTAATGGTTGTATCATGTTGGCGCGCTGGTGTTAAATTCATACAAATTTGAGTGTGTAGAAGAAAGTACTTGTTTTTGGTATTTGTGTAGGAAATGAACGTCCCACGTGCATTGTAGCTTGCTAAGTAGTGGGAATGATATGTTTACTGCCGTTGGTGTGACTTAATTCAGTGTCCACCATGTTCAAGGCATTGTTTAGATGTTATACAGATATTTCACTTCATTTCCCCCAACAAATCCAAAACTAGATATGGCTATTGTTCTTTTAGCTTAGATACTCGTGATCAGATAACCAAGCAAAAGTTTCCAGCCCCTAGGATACAAAGAAGAGAATGTGTAAATTTCTGAAGCATTGGATTCTTAATTAATAAACAGAAATATTAGTGACAGCGATCTTTTAATGCAATCATTGTCATGTGGCAAGGCCAACTAATAGTGACCACACATTGTATGTCCTAAAAGTGGTCAATCCTGCCATTTCCTGAAAGACTTTCCCTTTCACATTGCATTCCCTTTCAACCTCCGGCGCTAGAAAACTATCTTACCGTATTTTCCCGCATATAAGACGACTGGGCGTATAAGACGACCCCCAGCATTTCCAGTTAAAATATAGAGTTTGGGATATACCCGCCCTATAAGATGACACCCGGCATATAAGACGACCCCCAACTTTTGAGAAGATTTTCCTGGGTTAAAAAGTTGTCTTATACGCTGGAAAATACGGTAAATGTCAATGTCTACAGCTCCCCAACTAGCATAATGCAGACCGACATAGCTGATAGTAGAATAGATATCATAGTGTTCTTGAAAGGGAGGCTTCTCTTAGTTTTGGTATTTGAAAAAAAAAGTGAGTTTTCTTTTATGTTTTTCTTTTTTGTACTTCGGATAGATGAAGTCAAATACCTGTAGGCAAAGTGCGGGAGTATGAACCAGAACAGCCTTTACAATCTGCTTTGATTTGGCTTCAGTGATGCTAATGCCGATGGTTTCCCTTATTTATGAGGGAACAGATGTCCGGAGCAAGCAGGTGAGCTGTGTGGGGACTTCCATGCGATTCCCTGAGGATCGCTGGCTTTACCGGATGCTCTTTCATGCCTTCAGAATGTCAATGCGACATGCCCAGACCCGTGCAAAGTGAAAGACTGGCAAACACATATGCACACAGAGACTACATGCACACAGGCGGGGAGGGATCCAAATGTTTTGTGGTAGCTGGCCACCGTTTCCCAAGTAATAGTTCTGTTTCCAAATCTTAAAAAGTAGATGGAAATGCCTGCATATGTATCATCAGTAAAATTGTTCATATTTGTCATTTTATATTTTATTGTTTTTTTATGGTAAATAAATGCTGCTCTTATATTTGCCTGTACATGTTTATTCTGAAGTCAGGACTGACCTCACTTCCTTCTTTTTTTATCTTTTCTTCTTTCTATTTTTTCTTCTTTTTTCTTCCTTCCTGCTTTCTCTTCTCTCTTTTTTTAATATTTTTTGGCAATTTATCCAATAAAATCAGTAACATGAGGTCCTTGAGGGACATGGACAGCATGGTAAAGGTGATGCAGAAGTACAAATGCCATGTTTCTAACCTAATAATTACCTTTATTAAATTTAAGAAACACGGTGCAGAAAGGGCATAGAAGCTGCCAGACTTCGAGAATAATTAGAATAATTCCTCAGACACTGTTCAGCTTTCTCTCCGTCTCCTTCCCCACTCCTCCTGGAGTGCCCTCATTCTCCTCATCACCTGCCCAGCTGTAGTCTGAACCACATGGTCGTGCGGTGTCCGTTACAATCACTAGCAGATGATGAGTGCTCACTGCACGCTAAACCTGCTCCTGACACTTCCTACGTGACCAGAACCTAATACTTTGCTTACAAGGTACGTATTAGTATGACCAGGATTTTCTAAAAACCTATTTTTATGGATTTCAAAGAAGGAAGAAGAGGAAGAGAGAGACTGGAACATCGATGATGAGAGAGAATCATTGATTGGCTGCTTCTCCACTCCCCACACTGGGGACTGAGCGCACAACCTGGCCAGGAATAGAACTGCGACCTCCTGGTTCAGAGGCCTACACCCCACCACTGAGCCACGCCAGCCTGGCAGTATGATCTGGATCATGAGGGGCAGCATATTGTAGAAGTTAGGCACCAGGCTGCTTTGGTTCAAATCCCATCCCTGTTGCTTTTGCTGTGTCACCTGTGTGCTTGCAGAGCACCTGGGTACATAGCTTTCCTCTTCTGTAAAGCAGGTAATACTTGCAAGTACAGTGGTACCTCGAGATATGAGAGCCCTAACATATGAGATTTTTGAGATACAAGCCGTCGAGAGAGCGATTTTTGCTTTGAAATAGGAGCAACATTTGAAATAGGAGTAATCTCGGATCAGCCGGCTGCACACGACCCACCAGTTTACCTCGACTCAAGCCTCTCATAGTTTCCCACACCTCAAGGTTACGGAACGAATTAAACTCGTATCTCGAGGTACCACTGTATTAGCCATGCTACATGAGATTCTCCCAATTAAAACATGTTACACGTAGGAAAGGAAGGCACAGCCAGTGCCTGTTGGAGCCAGGATGGGATTTGGAGCAGGCTTACCCAGAGGTGTTAACCTCTACCTCACACTGCTTTCCTGGTCAAGGGCTATGCCCCCAATGGCCACAGATGCCGGGGCATGACCAAAATAATTCTGTAAGCTCTGGGGAAAATGTTACAACTTCTATTTTTGCACATGCCACCTAGAAACTAACAAAGACATGGAGCTATAGCCATATCTACTACTTGGCTGGCCACCAGGGCCCTCATTGACTCTGGTGACCGGCCACCCTTGGTCACAATTCGCAGGAGTGCCAAGGTCAAGCTCCCCAATGTGAAGCATCCTCACTGCTCTGTTTGCCTTTGAGCTCTGCAATACGCCCTCCAGATGCTCCTGGGGAATCGTGTGGAGGGTCATTTTCCCTAGTTTTTAATGTGCTCTCTCTCATAAAACCGCCATGTGACTCAAGAGATGGTTCGATGAAACCGCATAATAAAGATTACAGTAAATAGGTAGAGATTAATTTACTACTTATCCGCAACCTCGCACGATCTTCGTTAGCTACATCACAGTGGCAAGAACCTTAACAAGCTGAACGGCTACACTTTTAAGTGCTGCACAGTTTTGAAATGATCGCTTGGAATACGGTTGATGCAGGAGCTTGAATAAAAGCCTCCATTATCCCCAGAGACTTCTGTAATAAGGAAGGTAAACAAACACCAGGATGGTGTCAGTTCGCTGAATTCCTAAAGTCAAGATCTTTAAATAAAGAGTTTTTACAGAAATTTAATGATGAAATGGGGGTCATTATTAAGATGGTGTAGGGGTACACTGAATATTTCAAGGCAAAATACTTAAAAGAGTGGCTAAACATAAAAATACTATGCATTTTCAAATTGTATGGGGTTTCTTTAATGTTTGTTTATATATGAGTTCTCTTTTTGTAATGCTCTCATAGCTGACCCACTCCAGTATTCTTAGAAAGAAAAAATGGCTCATAGAATGATTCTCAGTATCAAAATAATATATGCTCATCACATCAACCCTGGAATATACAGAATAAGAGCACTAAAAAAAAATTCTCATCTGTGTTGTTGTTTTTTAATTTATTGATAAAAAGTTGTTAGTACATCACTATCCAGAAAATATAAAATAAAGTAAAATGTGAGCCTACATTGTTCTTTAAAGGTAAAACAGAAATGGGGGCAATGTTTGAGAAAAACGGCTTTTTGAAAAAAAGCATGCAGTGGGAAGTATGTTTTTAAGAGATGATCTATAGAAAGTTCCTTTGCCTCGTATTCTGAATTGCTTCTGTAAATTTAGGGTTGTTTTCTTCAATCCTATAGTTTTCTTCTGTCCTTATTTGTTATTTGTTGCTCTCACTCTGAATGTGGTTTGGGGGCTTGGGTAGATGTGAGTAAAATCACTTTTCTTCACCTTTCATCTTTTCTCCCTTCTTTATTTGAAAGACTGGAGGCCCTGTGCATGAAATTTGTGCACTGGTGGAGGGTGTCCCTCAGCCCAGGCCAGCCTTCTCACAGTCTGGGCGCCCTCAGGGGATGTCCGACTGATGTCTTATGCCCAGGAAGTGAACCTAAGCCTTCAGTCAAACAGCCTTAGCACTGCCACAAAGGCAGGAGAGGCTCCAGTCACAGCCACTGCGCTTGCCAGCCATGACTCAGGGCTTCTTCTGGCCGAGCAGCACTCCCCCTGGTGATCATTGCATCTTCTGGTGGTCAGTGCGCATCATAGCAACTGGCCGTTCTGTTGTTCAGTCTATTTGCATATTAGCTTTTTATTATAGAGAATGTTTGAAAGTTAGATTTTCATGTCACTGGTAAAATTTTCTGCACTGTCAGTTTTCTTTATTGATGATAATATTGATCATTCATTCCACTGCCCTACATTTTTAAAAACTCCCCTTCAGTTTTTTAGCCAATTTCTATTTATTGTTTTCTGTTACTTTTAATCTTTTAGTTTATGCCACTGGCAAACTCGTTAGTCCACAGAGCCAAATATCAACAGTACAACAACTGAAATTTCTTTTAAGAGCCAAATGTTTTAAACTTAAACTTCTTCTAACACCACTTCTTCAAAATAGACTCACCCAGGCTGTGGTATTTTGTGGAAGAGTGGGGCCAAAGAGTCGCATGTGGTTCACGAGTCGCAGTTTTCCGACCACAGGTCTATGCTAATAATTTTTTTAAATCTTGTAAGTTATATATAAGATATTATTTTCAAAATTACTCATTTCCTAAGAAAAGTGTGTCTAATTTTAGACTCTTCGCTGCAACCCATCTCCTTTTGTACTAAAAATATTTTATATAAACCCACAGGGTTATATTGTGACTATCAATATTGGGGGATGTAATCACTTAACTTTCATGAAACACATATTCTCCCCAATAAGGCACCGCATTCTGTTTTCCATTCTCTATTTCCTCTGATATTTCTTCACAAGGTCAGTTGATGGGCAGAAACATCGGACAACTTTCCGCTGCAGGGTCATTAGGTTTCACATAAGGCTCTGCTCAACTCTAAGGGGGTCCCTTTTCCCCACTCATGGCTCTTTAGAATGTGAAGATAATGTATTTGTGGGTAATTGGAAGTTGATTCTTCCATTAAAAGAGTTAAAAAATAGTGAATAAAAATACATATAATAAATTTCCCACATTTAAAAAATTTCTCTCCCTAAAACTCTAAAAAGGACTTTCTCCTCTCCATTCTTGATTCCTACTCCCCTCGGAAATACTGTTTTCTGTCTGTGTGTATGTTATTTTCACTTATACGGACATAGGCCTGTGGACAAGGATTTAAGGAATGCTTCGCCTGGTTATTAAACAATACATAGCAGAAAACATAAAATATGCATACAATGACCCCACCTTTTGGTAAAAGGCAGCATGGTGAATTGTGGGATCGGTCCTACTAATTTAGCAGAAAATTAAAAAAAGAAAAGTGTATGCAAACCACTATCATGATAAGAGTTTATGCAGAAGTACCAAAAAAAAAATCAAAAGAAATAAATATTGACTGCATAAACTGGGCAATGTAAAATGTTTTAAAAATTAAATCTGTAAAACATCAGAATATACTTATACTAAAATAATAAAATTGACATCTATAATGCATAGACTTCTCTAATAAAAAAATTCAAATTTCAAAAAACTTGATGATTTGTAATCTGTGTCAAACTTTGTCATTCTCTGTCCTGTCTTCATTTTCCTCTTCAGACATATTTTGGCAAAAATATCTCTGAGTGAACCAAAGATAATCCCAGCGGCCACATCAGCAGAAGAAAACTTGGGCGTATAAAACTTCGAGAAGGAAACACCCTTCTGTTCTGCTGCATAATTTTCTTAGAATCTGACATCTAATGTGTCAACAAAATTCCATGAGCAAGAAAAGGCAATCCCAAGTGAACCTCTAGAATACAGATGCCAGCAATAAAGATGCCTTAAGCACACTGAAGCGTATATTGTCTGCATGAATTCCACATTCTAGAACTTTGGGGTATTTTATAAATTCTAGGCAATTTTTTTTTTGCTTCTTCAGTAAATTTACCTCAGACATGTACTCACTGTGTTAAATTTCATCCTTCAAAACACATTTCATTTAAAGGTGAACAAAACAAATAAGCTGGTGGCATAGTGACAGCATATTCACATTATTTGAGAAGGCTGTATTGTCCTGAAAATTGTTAGCAGGAACGATTTAAAAACACAACACCCATAAAAACTTGTTTTTATTGTGTTTTAAATTCATTTGTATATGAAGTCAGTTGTAAAAGAAAAAAATATCTAAACAATGCAATCATGATGTGTTTAATTTTATGACACTCTCTAGTGGAAAATAGAGAATTGCTAAATGTTAATGAATAACAGCTATACGTGTATATATATTTTTTACATTGATTCAATTATATAAAATTATATCACAGGGAGTAAAATAAATGTTGACCAAGAGAAAATTGGAATTTCATCATAAAATCACACACCATTGAGTCTTCAACATTTAATGATTTACATATAAAACCAGAACAATCATTTAAGTGTAAAATTTGGTGTATTTTTTTTTAAACTTCACATTCAGTGCTAGGATATTTTGTTTGATTTAGTGTTCTCCAACGAGGGAAAGATGTTTTTAAAATATTAACTATTTTATCAAAGAATGAACATAAAGATCCCAACCTTGTATTACAAAATTATTAATCTCCCTATTATGAATTAACTACTTAATTAATTATACAAAAGACTGTTTACCAAATTCCTTGTTGACTGCAGAGAATAAGCCAATAACATTACACATTACAGCGCATCAAATTCATAGAATTAAGTTCTCCTTCTCTAACCAGTACCACAAATATATAGCCTTTAAAAAAAAAAAGTACACTTTAAGCTTTAACACTCTTGATTTAGAGCTTTACTATTTGCTTTTTGGAATGATTACTGAATCTATTTTCTATATATATGTTCTATTTCCTTGACTTATACCTAAGAAAAATGTTATTTTATCCTCTTGATATTGCTGAGCAGATAGAAGAGGGCAAGGCAGTCAGGGACAGGACTATAGGTGGGCAGTGGGGAAGTGGAGGATTGCAGAGGGGGCAGAAAGCAGCTTGCTCACTGATTGATCAGCTTCTTCCTTCAGACCCTCCCCTCCCTCCACCCCCTCCGGAAATTGAGCCTGCAATCCAGACATGTGGCCTGACTGGGAATCAAACTGTGACCTCCTGATTTGCATATCCATGCTCAACCACTGCGCTACAATGCTGGGAGAACAGTCTACCTTTTCACACATTAGAACTCTCTGGAAGCATGGCACTCCCTGCTTTGGAATATTGCTCTTAGTATTCTTTTTATTATTTTATATATATATTTTATTGATTTTTCACAGAGAGGAAGGGAGAGGGATAGAAAGTCAGAAACATCGATGAGAGAGAAACATCGATCAGCCGCCTCCTGCACACCCCACACTGGAGATGTGCCCGCAAGCAAGGTACATGCCCCTGACCGGAATCGAACTCGGGACTTTTCAGTCCACAAGCCGACACTCTATCCACTGAGCCAAATCAGTCTCGGCGCTCTTGGTATTCTTGAAACCAGCACAATGTCACACACACACACAAAAAATTACCAAATTAACGGTGGCAAATAGACTTCAGCTTTGTTTGCCCATCAGCTTATAACTGCTTCTCTCCTGAGCATTTCATATTCTGGTAATATGAATGCCAATTTCTGTGTGAATTTCCCATTTATATATTTCTGGTAGGGTTGTCCATCAAAGTACCATCCTGCGTAATAGAGTCTTATTTAATAGAAATAAGCAGACCCACTTATTCCCAAACATCTTTGTGCCCACAGCATCTGGTCCAATGGCAGGCACACAGCACAGAGACTATTAGGATATTGTCCTTGAAATTTTCAACCAAAAGTTCCCTTTGCGGGATCACATACATTTCTTATATTTCTGGTCCGGTATTGCTCACCCCCTCAGTGCTAAGAAGAAATACCCAAAAGGCGGAAGAATGAGGAAGATGGATCAGGAACAAAGTACAGAAGGTGGCAATGTAGGTGGCGATGGGAGGATGGCTTTGCAGGTGGAGAAGGTGCATGATGTAAAGAATCCCAGGAAGGCACCAGAGAAGCCGGAAATGTCACTGAAATGGGGATTTCTCTGGAGCCTCCTCCTGATACCTGCCTCCAGAACACTATGAGCACCAATGGGTGGCATGCGAGGCCCTCATCTTTCAGATCATCTTGAAACCTTAGCCACAGGAACTACCGTATTTTCCGGTGTATAAGACGACTGCGCATATAAGACGACCCCCAACTTTTCCAGGTAAAATACAGAGTTTGGGATATGCCCGTCCTATAAGATGACACCTGGCGTCTAAGACGATCCCGACTTTTGAGAAGATTTTCCTGGGTTAAAAAGTCATCTTCTACACCGGAAAATACGGTCATATTCTATATGATTGAATTGAATAGCAAGGTTAGGCTCCATTTTCATGCCAAATTAGAACATGTTTTATCCACTTCTATACTTTGGAAGTTTTTACCTCTCAATGACTTGGGAATTTTCTATCCCTTAAAACCTTTACCTATATCTGTTGAATTTTATTGAAAGAAGGATGTTCATTTTTTAATGTTTCTAACCAATTTGGAATCTTTTGAATATACTTCAATGAAGGCACCTCTCCTAGAGCATAGCAATTGCTTGTAAAACGCCAGCTGGAAGAGGCAAAGGGTCAGAATTCTTGACTAGAGATAGAGAATGCGCATGTTTTTGTGAGTGAAAACAATGGAATCAGCGGTTCTCAACCTGTGGGTCCTGACCTGCTTTCTGATGGTCTCAGGCTCTACAGCAGTGACCCACACACAGGCTGAGAACCACTAGCAAGGTCACCTGAGACCCTCAGAAAACACAGATATTCACATGACGATTCACCACCACACGAGGAACTGTATTAAAGGGTCGCAGCGTTAGAAAGGTGGAGAACCACTGGATGGAATGGTTCCTTCTGAGTGTGTATGTTGAAATTCTGAAGTGCACGTTGTAAGCTAATGAGAAACAAATCGCTATAAGGAGTGACCTACCCTCGCCTGGAGGATTCTTTCTACAGGAGTGGATTCAGCCCAGGGGCAGGTGTGGGGGTGGGGAGGGAAGGAGGGGGTTCATACTGCCTGAAGTCTTGTTTGGCATTTGTCTGGTTTGGCATTTGGCATATCGCCCTAAAGCTTGATTGCATCACAGACAAGTTAATCCGGTACAAAGCACTGGCCTGAAGTGATTTGCTGTTCATGTTTCATGAGCAGCCAGCTGTATGGGTGTAGGATAATTGGCTTTCTCCCTACCTGGAGGATGACCCCGCGTGCATTTATAGACCAGTTTTGGCTCTGGCCTTTTGCACAGTTCAGCTCATGATTTCTGTCTAATTTTTTATTTTTTTCTATTTTTTTGTTTTGTGCTTTGAGGGGAAAAAATGTTCATCACTTAGAGATCTACTAATTTCAACCCATTCTGACAATTATTTATGGGTAATTCATTTCAAAACTTAATCAGTAGTCACTCATCTTAAATATTTTCATTGGGCCCAGGGGTCATAAAAACCTAGTAATTCCTCTGTAAATAAAACTTTAATATAAAAAAACTTAAATGAGGAGGTTGTTACTGCAGCTAGAGGAAATAATATTTTCATTGTAATAGTGACCAGTGTTGTTTACATCATCTATTTTGATTTTTCCTCATATTAGGCACAGGATACAAATGCAGTTCCTAATCCTCTTGAATGGGTCATATGGGTATTTCTGTTTCATGAACAGGAACTTTTAAAATATATTTTTAAATTTATTTCAGAGAGGTAGGGCTTGGGGAGAGAGAGAGAAACATCAATGATGAGAGAGAGACATCTAGCAGCTGCCACCTCATACTGCCACCCCCTTACTGGGGATCGAGTCCACAACTCAAGCATGTGCCCTGACCAGGAAAAGAATATTGACCCTCTGGTTCATTGGTCAAAACTCAATTGCTGAGCCACACAGCCGGGCAGGGACAAGTATATTTATATCAACTTTTCTGTGGCATGTTAAGTAAAACAAATCAGAACAAATAACAGTGTAGGAGTGACCTCTAAAAATGAATTGTTTTAATAAAAATTTATCAGGTCCCCTTTTCCCCTATTGACCTTGTCTAACCTGCCTCCACCTCCTGCCCAGGCCTTCACACCCTATTGTCTGTGTCCACGGGTCATGCATCTACTCATACAAGTTCTTTGGGGTTGATTTCTTCCCCCCCCCCCCACACACCCTCCACCTTCCCTCTGAGATTCCACAGTCTATTCCATGCTTCTCCATCTACATCCTTCATTATACAATATTAGAGGCTCAGTGCATGAAATTTGTGCACAGGGAGGGTTGTCCCTCAGCTTACACCCTGAGACCCCTCGGGGGATGTCCAACTGCCGGTTTAGGCCCAATCCCTGTGAGTAGGATTGCCCCCTAAACCAGCAATCAGACATCCTTCTCACAATCTGGGACTGCTGGCTCCTAACCACTCGCCTGTTTGCTTGCCTGATTGACTGCCACACCCTCACAAGATGGCAATGCCCACAGCCACAAGATGGCAGCACCCAGTTCCCTCAGCCCCGCTTCATCTAGCTGGTGTCCTGATTGCCCCTAATCACTCTGCCTGCCAGCCTGATGGCCCCTAACCACTCCCCTGCTGGCCTGATTGATTCCTAACTGCTCCCCTGATGGTATGATTGTTCCCTGCCAGCCTGATCACCTCCAACTGCCCTCCATTGCCAGGCCGATTGCCCCCTGCAGGGGATGAGGCTGGATGCTGTGGGGACTGGGCGAGGCAGAGTTGGGACTGGGGGACTGAGGCTGGATGAGGCGTGGCTGAGGGGATTGGAGGACTCTGGCTAGATGATGCAGGACTGAGGGGACTGGGTGCTGCCATCTTGTGGCTGTGGGCATTGCCATCTTTATTGGCTGTGGTGCTGCCATCTTGTGAGGGTATGACAGCCAATTAGCATATTGCATCTACATTACTTGAGAACATATGTCTATGCATGTGTGGATATCCACACAGATATTTGTACATGTGTATGCAAACACATACATATATGAAAACATATTCTAGACAAGTACTTCTAAGAGGAGGAAATAGAATAACCAGTATTTGATACATCAAAAAATGAACATGCTTATGTTCAATTCTGTCAAATGACAGTTCTGCATAACCCAAGAAAACATAGCTCTCCAGAGTCTGCAATGCACAGGAAGTTCCCAGAGCCGGAGTTCAAAGAGGAAAGGGAAGGATGGAAACATATTCAGGAAGACTCCAAGGAAGAATCAGAGTCATATAAAGAGCTAACGTAAAATATTCCCTCATCCCAAAGTGGGCGAAATGTCTCCTTAGCAGGAAAACTTAGAGGTAGTAAATTGGTTAATCCTATACAATAAAGATGTAATATGCAAATGGTCATTATGGTGTGAAGCGTAACACCCAACCACATAACGACCGGATGGCAGGTCAGCAGGATGGTGGGGCAGTGAGCTACAAGGGTGGTGGTGGGAGTTACAGGAGGGCAGGGCAGTGGGTGGAGAGCTACTGGAGGGTGGCAGCTAGCTCCTGGCGCGAATTTGTGCACCAGGCTACTAGTAGTCTTATATTTGGTTAATACATTTGACATAAGCATGTCCTACTTAGCACCCGTGCCCAATTTCCTTGATCACGAATGGACTAAAATACGTGACCAGCAAGAGAGCTTTGACTCCTTGGGTCCAGGAGACAGGATCCTTACATGCTTATTTGAGTGACTTACTGATTGCTAATCGAGAAGAAGCAAGTTAATACTTAGATTTGTAAAAAGCCCAAATGAGACATGGTTGACTAAAATTCATTTAAAAAGCTATCAATTTAGAAGTTAGAAGTCCATTTTTAGAACCCTTGTTATTAAGAACAGAAATAAAGACAAAATCATAATTTATTTCTCTTTTTAAAAAATGTAGAGTACAATATTTTTCATTAAAAAAAAAAACAGAATAAAAGACATAGCCCTGTTAAATACATTAAAATGCAAAATAGCACTAATTTGCTTGAGGAAGAATATTTGAACACATATACATATCCCTGTGCATATAAAAGTTCTATTTATACCATACTGTACTCTATTAAGTGTTCCATAGTCATCCATTAAATATACAATAGCATTATGCCTAAAAATGGACACGCTTTAACTTTAAAATATTTTATTTGCTAAAAAATGCTGACCATCCTCTGAGGCTCCCATGAGCCATAATCTTTTTTGCTGGCAAAGGGTCTTGCCTGGATGTGGAAACGTAATATCTGCTAAATTCAATAAAGGAAGGTGTGCCTGGATTATGAAATTAAATAGCAGAATGACCCACAGGACCTGTTTTCAGCTCAGGAAGACACATGGCTTAGTAACAAAAACTCAGTGTTTCCCTTTTACACTTCCAGGCTGCAGTCACACTACCCTTTGCCAAAGACTGCAGTGCACAGAAAGATTAGCCTGAGTGACTAGGAGACCCTGAGATTCCCGGGGGGTCAGAGAGTGGCACTACAGAGGCACTGAGAGCAGGCAGGGTGCAAGGAAGCAGCTCTGCAAATAAGACAGAGCTATGGGAGAAGCCAAGATGGACACCCTGAGAGAGCTTAGCTCCTGGGAGGGTGGGCGTGGAGAGGAGCAGTAGAGGATCGCTTGGCAAATGGGATGGGCTGGTACTCTCTCCTGAAGCAAGACAACTGGCAAAGGAGACCCTGTCTGTGGGTACATGCAACACCCATCTGATGGGTAATGACAAGGATGAATAGCAACAACTGAGCAATCCTAGATAATAAAGATGGAATATGCACATGGTCGCTAGCTGTGAAGCATATCAACCAACCGTGTAATGACCGGATCACGGATCAACAGGAGGGTGGGGCAGAGAGCTACAAGCAGGCGGTGGAGAGCTACAGGAGGGGGCAGGGCAGCAAGCTATGAGGGGAAAGCGGGGGTAGAGGGAGCTACAGGAAGGAGAGCTACTAGAGGAAAGCAGCGAGCTATTGGCGAGCTACTGGCGCAGGGATTTGTGCGCAGGGCAACCAGTATTCACATAAGACAAAATAGCATATGGAAAACAATCTACACGTCTCAAGCTAATGGATTTCAGCCAACAATAAATAAAAATGATTTCATCTAACACATTTTAAAATAAAATGTGATAAAATTCTGAAGGAAAACATCAAAAATCCACCATCATGGTGAGAGACATGAACACACTCAACAAAGAAATCAAGACAAGAAGTCGATAGGGTTTGGGGAAAGTTAATAACAATGACCAACAAGTTCAACTTCTCAATTCATGGAGTCATTCAAATGATCTTTATGGAGCACATACAGTGTGTGGCTGGCACGGGAGCACTGTGGAGACAGCAGAGAATAAGGCGAAGACCCCAGTGTACGCAGCAGACATGATAAAGCTGCATGTGCAATAGCATAAAGTTAAACACACAGACTATAGAGTCGGGTATTCCGGGATCATCCTTACTATGTAATGGTGATTATTTTCCTTGACACACAGTGATGCATCTATAAAATAGGATTCATTCTGATAAATACTTCTCAGAATAATTGTAATGATTGAGTGTGTGAAATAAGCAGGAATTAACAAATGCAAATTTGTAGTTACAAAACGGTCACATGTACAGCATTAAAATTATAGTCAATAATACCATAATAACTATGTCCAGTACTAGATATGTACTGAATATAAAGGGGAAAAAGACTTTGTAAAGTACATGATTGTCTAACCACGATGATGTACACCCAAAACAAATGCAAATTAGTATTCAATGTAAGCTAGCATTGAAAAATAACACAAGATTTTTTTTTAAAAAAAAGATCATATGTTTATGATAAACATTTAATAATATTACTCTCTGTCAAGTTTTCTTTTCAGTACTTACATATGTATGCATACTAATGTTTATGTGTGCATAAATATATGCCTCGTACTTACTTTTCTATACATAAGGAATAGACTAAGGTACAATATACAGTACTGTCAACCAAAAATGTATACAAAGCACTGGGAAAAACAGCCATATTCTGACCCCAATGAAAGAGGATGATAAATCAACATCCAAAATATACTGAAATCTTAACAGACGTTTGAAAATACTTTACCCAAGACAACTGACTTTTAAATAACCTGGGTGTTCTCTGGTGTGACTCACTGGTTGAGCATTGAGCATTGATGTTTCTCTCTCTCTCTTTCCTTCTTCTTCCTCTCTGCAATCAATAAAAGACATATTAAAAATAACTAACTAACCAGGTGTTGTAGAAATAGAGAACAATTCAGTGTGCCGAGCAGGGGGCATGGCTGGAGGATGGGTGGTCCATGAGGAGAGACTTGCATGATGAGGATCATGATAGTAATCATGGTTCCCACTGAATGGGAAACACTTACTGAATGGAGATGCTCACTATGTGTTTAGCGTAACAGAGCTTTTTATAAATGGGCCCACTGAATTCTTTTCTTTTCTTTAATATACATTTTTATTGACTTCAGCGAGGAAGGAAGAGGGAGAGAGAGATAGAAACATCAGTGAGGAGAGAGAACCATTGATCGGCTGGCTGCCTCCTGCATGTCCCCTACTGGGGATCAAGGCACAACCCAGGCATGTGCCCTTGATTGGAATTGAACCTGGAACCCTTCAGTCTGCAGGCCAAAGCCCTATCCACTGAGCCAAACCAGCTAGGACCCATTTAATTCTTAAACATGTCAATGAGCTGGGCGCTATTATTATTTCCATGTTACCTGGGAGGAAAGCAAGGCACATGTGTAATCTGCAGGCTCAGAGGCTCTCTGAGCGTCTGTAACCGGCTCAAAGGCCGCATCCTGGGGGCGATGGCAGGGCTGGGACAGGACAACGACTCTCCGGCATGTGGCCCTGAAGTCTCCCTCTTCCTCACTGTGACCTACAGCCGCTTCTACGCACACACATGTTTTAAATTTATGTTATGAGTTTGAAACATTTGCTTGAGAAACAAACTAAATCTTGGCTCTGCTTTAGTGATGCTAGGCGCTTTCACCGTCAAAAAGAAAAAAGAAAAAGAAACATTTTCACATAAAGATAAACCAACAATAATGAGGTCATCCAGTGTGGCCCCCAAATCGCGAATCCTTGACCTTGTCCCACCGACCCGGACCTCTCAGGAGTGACAGGTTTATCTCTGATTCTGTCATTTCTCTGGATATGTATATTTAAGAGTATAATACATGTGTGAGAGTTGCTTATTCTCTGCTTTGAGGAGAGTAATACAAAACTAGTAATTTGGCTTTTTTTTCTCTCTCTTTCACATTGTTATTTTTATTTCTTTTTCAGATCTATATTTCTTGATTTCAGAGAGGATGGGAGAGGGAGAGAGAGATAGAAACATCAATGATGAGAGAGCATCATTGATCGGCTGCCTCCTGCAGGCCTCCCACTGGGGAAGGAGCCTGCAACCTGGGCATGTGCCCTTGACTGGAATCGAACCTGGGACCCTTCAGATGCTCTGTCCACTGAGCCACACCAACTAGGGCAACACTTATTTTCTTTTTGAAAGCTTTAATCTAGAAAGGCAATCCTTTTGAACTTTTACTCCTTTGCACTTTCTGCTGATCAGGGCGTTTTTTTTTTTCTCTGAATGCTTCTGGCTGAATCTCTCCCTGTCTTCCTTCCTGGGTTTTGTCTGGCCCTCCCGGGGTGTGTGTGTGTGGCTCAGAGAGCGAGATACAGATAATGGGATGGGAAAGTTGAAGGCTCCCTTTGGCAAGAAATATGAAGAACAAAATAATATATAAGTCTCTTGCCATTCAACCTTTATGAAAAGTCACATTTTGATACAGATCAAGAGCGGCGCACATTACTGCGGGCCTAAAAAGACTTGGCTTATTCAAATGCGAGGTGGTAAGCTGTCTCTTGGCGAGATAAGAAAGATGAAGGGCACCGGATATTGATAATCCCGGGAGCCGAGAGAAATTGCCTTCCTCAAGGACGAATCACACGCAGGTGAAGGTCTCGCAAGTTGACGTTCACTGTTGCTTCAGCCTTTCCCGTCATCCACAGACCTGCTGTGTCTTTCTGGGAACCCACGTCAAGGTGTCAGAATGCTTTTTGTCAACTTCAGAGCCTGTTTTCATTTTTTTAAATTTAAATATATTTTTATTGATTTCAGAGAGGAAGGGAGAGGGAGAGAAAGATAGAAAGGGCAATGAGGAGAGAGAAAATCATTGATCAGCTGCCTCTGGGGATTGAGCCCACAACCCAGGCACGTGCCCTGACAGAGAAATGAACCATGACCTCTTGGTTCATAGGTTGATACTCAACCACTGAGCCACGCCAGCTGGTCCAGAGGCTGTTTTTTAGCATCTGGGTATAACCCTGAACCCTAAGGACAGTGTTAACTTTTTCAATGTTGGTAAACATGTCTGAGATACTGAGACTGCTCAGTGAGATGGCCACGCCCCATTTCTGGGGTCATCCTGTTCTATCCTATTCCCCAAATTCACAGACACATAGGTATCCATGCTCAGATGAGGAACTTAAAATCCCTGACCTGAAAGAGGAAATAATAGTAATTTAGCACTAAAACTAGTCAGCTTAGTCACTGGGTCCTCTTGCTGAGAACAGCTTCAGCGATTTACCCTCGTGTAACCTGAAATTCTATCTTTTTGCAAGTGGGTGATTATTAAAAAATAAAATCTGGGGATTCCTCCGTGTTAAAAATTAAGAATCAACTGTCAAGCTCGAATGGGATTTACCATCCTGAACCAAAGGAACTCTGTTGTAAAAGTAGGGAACTACATTAGAGTTCTATTATTTTGTTCTTAATATTTCTTGACAAAAGGGAGCCTTTAAGCAAACAGAAGTATCCATTGGACCTCAGGAATGTGTTCTCTCTCCCTAATTCCAACAGGCTCTGTCAGTCTATATCATATCTAAAGAATAAAGTCTGTAAATCATGTTGGCTGATACCAGTTGGCTCCTGACATTCGTAACTGTTTTAAATTCCCCACAAAGGGTCTAGTCCTTTTTGTCTCTACGACATGAACACTGGTTCACATGGTCCTTAGAGACACCTTTCTCCCTCGTTTTCTTAGAAACTTCTTTGTCCCTCATGACTTATATCTGGGGGAACCACTTTTTGAAACACCAAAGTTGGTCCTTCCTTTTTCATATTCCCCCTGTGACCAGATTTACAATGATGTCACCACCATTAATGTTTGGCTTGTGACCTGTCTCTCCCAACTCTGTTAACTCCTTGAGGACCAGAACAATACCCTTCACTCATCCTTGTTGCCTCCTAAGCCCAGCTGGGTACCCATCGCCGGCTGCCATTTTTAGGGCGATAAATATTTCCTAACTCTTGTGTTGAAAGTAACACTTACCTAGGGACTAAGAACACAAGGACATATAAATAACAGTCCCTGCTTTCTTTAGTGAAAGACATGATGAATTAATTCATTGGAACTAGTTGACAATTGATTTTTTTTTTTGGAAGCGGTGGCCTTTGGGTATTGTTGAGGTGGCTTTCGCTGTCTTTGAGATGACTTTCAATGCCTCTCTCCATCAGCAGGTACCCCCTCCGGTATTCGACCTTGCCGAAGTGTGTGCACCTATTAGCATAGTGAGAGGCAGAGTGGTATTTGAGTGTTGGCATGCTAGGGCTTCTAAGATCTTTTCTGAATCCTTTCTTTCAAAGTATTAAAATCATAATAAATGGACTGCCAACATTTCAATCATTTCGGCATTATGTGAGAACAGCATACGGTGATTTGTGAGTATAAAAACAGAATTGCTTTGAAGGCTGACAATGGGAATGCATGTTATGTGATGTGCAAAATCCTTTCCAAAAGGTAATAAATGAGAAAGACCTTCAAGGATTCTTTCAGGAAGGGAAAAAGAAAGCATCCAGGAGGAACGCTAAGGCTATCTTAAAGGATCCCTGGTTGAAATGGTAGTTACACACAAGTACAACAACAATCTATTTTCTATCAAATAAATTAGGTGTGGGGCACTAGGACAGTTTACCTATCAGCTCTGGCTAATATGGACATGTTACCTTCTATTGATTATGGTGTAACTGTTTAATTGCATGTGCCTCAAGCTTTGTCAACAAAGATTAGTTCAGATTTATCTCTGTGTCCCTAATAACCAGCAAGGTCTCTGTCTGATGAGAGGCTTCATTTCTATTCATTGTTGAATGAATAGAAAGATGAATGAGTGCAGACCTTCAGAAACCTAAATTTTGAATCCCCCTACATTATAAAGCAGTATTTGAAAAACTGCACTAGAATTGCGCTTTCTTTATAACAAAATAAGAAACTGAAAGATAGTGAGGCCTGGGCAGTAGGGAGAAAGCCAGGAGAAACACATGGAGTGTGTGTTACAAGACATGGAGTCAGCTCCAAGGCCTGGCAGCCCGAGGAGTGAGAGATGGCCACAGTGTTGTGTCTTTAACACTGCTGCTCAGCCCCTGTAGACTCAGCTCCTGCACACTCAGCTCCTGCACACTCAGCTCCTGCACACTCAACCCCTGCAGACTCAGCCCCTGTAGACTCAGCCCCTGCAGACCATGGCTTCTTTATGCAGTAAATCTACCCCATATGCGGTTTCCTTTTTTCCTGCCATCTAATATTTCCCTAAGAAACACCCATCTCCTCATGTGTCCAAAGGACAGCTTCCATTTAGTCATGTTTGCCTCTAGGGATGTTTCCGGGCTAATTTGCTCTGGGACCCACTTGTTTGCTTTCTTGCAGCCTAGCCTGTCTGTAGAGTTCTTGCCCAGCACCATATTTCAAGTACAGGGGTACCTCAAGATATGAGTGCCCTAACATACGAGATTTTTGAGATACGAGCCCTCGAGCCAGCGATTTTTGCTTTGAAATACAAGCAACAGTTGAGATAGGAGTCATCGCGTGGATCGGCCGGCTGCACAAGACCCACCAGTTTACCTCAACTTGAACATCTCATAGTTTCCCACGCCTCAAGGTTATGGAACGAATTAAATTCGTACCTCTAGGTACCACTGTATTTTCTTTTTCTCGACAGCCTCCCTCACTGTCTCCTTCTCACATCCATGCATACTGATGAGGAGTACGAGGATGTGGGTGAGTTTAGTCTTGGTCTCTAATAACACAGATTTGCTCTTCAAGATCTTTTCTAATTCTCCGAGCGCCACCTTTTCGAGTCCCGTGGTGACTTGGCTGCAGCCTTCATTTGAATGGATGATTGAATCAAGGGGGGCAACATCTTTAGCAATTTCAGTGTCTTCATTGTCTATGCAAACGTTGTTTGTTTCTGATACAGCTGTGCAGGTAGGACAAGAAGAAAAATACAGTAAAGCTCAAACTTAATCTACCCTATATAATAAAGAGCTAATATGCAAATGGTCATCACGCCCTCACACCCTCATGCCAGAACCGCTTAGACACTCAACACTGGGGAAAGAGGAATGGGTCCCAGCCAGGAACAAATGAGCTTGCAAGAGAGGAATGGGGACCAACCAGGCATAAATGAGCTCCTGAGAGAGGAATGGGGACCAGCCAAGTTGTGGCCCGGGAGACGGACAAGCCACCTGCACCATGGTCCCAGGTACCTGTGGCTGCAGCTTGGGTGAAGCGCCCCCATGGTCCCTTGCAGCTGCAGCCAGCCCAGGAAAAGCCAGCCTGGGTCCTGGGTGCCTGCGACCGGCTGCATGTGGAGCAAGGCAGAGGCAATTAGGGGTGATTATGCCGGCAATGGAGCAGTTAGGGGCAATCAGGCAAGCAGGCAGAGGTGGTTAGAGGTGATCTGGCAGGCAGAGGTGGTTAGGGCTGATCAGGCAGACAGGCAAGCAGTTAGGAGCCAGTGGTCCCAGATTGCAAGAGGCAGTTGGATATCCCCCAAGGGGTCCAGGATTGGAGAGAGTGCATGCCGCAAGGCTGAGGAACCCCTCCACCCCCATGCACGAATTTCATGCACTGGGCCTCTAGTAATTTCATAAAATATGAAATACAGACCAATAATATTTGTAATAATTGCTCCAAATAAATGTAAGGTTTAAAAACGTATTTGAAAACAAAATGGTTAAAATAAGCTTGTCCTACATGATATTAAACACAAAAATATTTTGTTAAAAATATATGTCCATTCAATGATTTACTCTGCACTGAATGATTTTCCTCAATAACTAAAATTAACCAGGAAATAGAATGAATGCAGCTGAAGAGGGAATTGGAGGTTATACATAATGGTAGATAGCTCCTTTCAGATTAACATACCCCTATCCCACACCCTGGACACAACTAAAAACTATAGACAAAATATTAAATCAAGATATCTGAAGGCAATGTTGGGGAACCAAATGAAGGTAAATTGAAAAGTTATGCAGCAAGACAAATAATGGGTGTGCTTACATATTTAAGTCTCTCATCTGAAAACTCACAGCAATCAGTACAGTGTGGGAAGCAAAACCCTGGGCAGATACTATCAGATAGATACTATACTCATTGAATAGTCTATTGAGTGAATATATCAGATGAAAATTAAGGTAAAATATCAGACTTTATGGATAAACAGAAAAATTGTGGGATAAGGTCTCTGCTGAAATCTCTTACGTACCCCCAAATTCTGAATTTAAATTGGATGTAAAGCTCTGGCTGATCCATGAACTATATATGTGAGGAATAAACTCCAAGAAATCCAATTTAGGCTAGAGAAACAGATCGTAAATTTCCTTGTACTGCAAGGAATACAGACTTGGAATTAAGTTCGGCCAGGCTAAATGATTACAAAGATAAAATAAATAAAAACTATCTTTGAAGAAAGAGTATTATTCAAAATATTTAGCATACAACCCACACCTTACAAAATACAGGGGGAAATTGTGAAGCTGTCAAGGGAAAAGCCACATAAGAACAATTCTGAGATGACTTAGATAGTAGGATAAAAGACATATATTTAAAAATCTATGATATAACTTGGCTCTATGATGCAAAGGAAGATTTTCTGAAAATAACTAAACAAACAAGATTCTCAAAAGAGAAATAGAAGTTATAAAAAAAGAACCAAATTAAAAATCTAGTGGTATTCAGAAAATTAATGTAGTTCATGAACAGAAACCAATTCAGGAAACAATAAGAAGAAAAAATCTGAAAAGAAAATAAGACACATATGGGTCTATGAAAATATCTAACATATGAGTAATCAGATTTCCATAAAGAATAATTAAGATACAAACATGTTGAGACAAAGGCTGAAATATTTTCAATAGCGGGGTGGGAAAGTCAAGTCACAAATTTTAAGAGTGTTTGCATCATAAATACAAAGAAACAATACCAAGGAACATCAATTATTCTAAAATAATAAAAGCATAATATGCTAATTAGACCAGATGTCCCTCTGGACAAAGCCAAGGTTGCGAGGGAAGGACAGGGGAAGGAAGGCCTACTCTTTTTTTTTTTAAATATATTTTATTGATTTTTTTTACAGAGAGGAAGGGAGAGAGATAGAGATATCGATGAGAGAAAAACATCGATCAGCTGCCTCTTGCACACCCCCAACTGGGGATGTGCCAGCAACCAAGGTACATGCCCTTGACCGGAATCGAACCTGGGACCGTTCAGTCTGCAGGTCCATGCTCTATCCACTGAGCCAAACCGGTTTCAGGAGGAAGGCCTACCCTTGCATGAATTTTGTGCATCGGGCCTCTAATGTTATAATACAAAGACAAAGAAATTCTTAAAAACAACTACAGAACAGATTTCTTATCACCTTCAAAGGAACAGACAAGACTGACAAATGTTTGTGTTTTTTTTTCTCAGCATAAACAATGAGAGCCAAAAATAAAAATGGAATAAAAACTTTAATTGCTCAATAGATATAATTGCCAAAATATAATATGTCAAAATTTAAGTTAAGCATAAAAGGACTGAGGGGTAATGTGAGGCACATGTAGGAGTGGTGGCATATGGGACATCTCAGTACCTTTCCTTCCATTTTTCTGTGAACCTTTCACTACACTAAAAAATAAAATCTAAATTTTAAAAAGTAATATTCAGAATGTTCCAATTAAGAGAGAGATACGTTCAAAGTGGGAAAAACATATACATATACTAGTATATGCATACACATCTATATGTTAAAAATATTTTTTAAAAAATCAGTCTCTTATTTAACAATTTGAAATACAAAATGACAGGTACATACTAGACAGAGGGATAGAATCCATGTCAGAAATGTTGGTTGAGTCCCAATACCTGTAACATTTAAGACTTCATCAGTCTTTCAGTGATAATTCCTTTTCATTACTAGAGCATGATACTTTTTAAAAAATTACCTTTATTGTTGCAAGTTTTACAGATATCTCTCCTTTCCCCCACTAACCTCCCCTCTCCCCAGGCCTGTACCCCACTGCTGTGTGTGTCCATCGGTTATGTATTTCCATATCTTTAAAAGGCTAAGCAACCATCCAACGACCATTAACTCGTAGCTATGACACACAATGACCACGAGGGGGTAGATGCTCAATTCAGGAGCCGCCAACCTGCGGTGACTTGGCAGCTGCGGTTCTTGGGTGACGCACCCGGATCCAGAGAGGAGGGAGCCCAATTCGGGATGTCTCACCTGAGAACTGCCCTCTCACAATCTGGGGCGCCTCAGGGGATGTCAGAGCTGGTTTCAGCCTGATCCCCACAGGCCAGGCTGAGGAACCCCACCTGCAGGAGGAGCTCTGTTCACCCCACAGATGCCCTTTGTTGGGTATGACATGCCCATCTCGCGAGAGGTTGGCTCCAAGGCATGTCATGCCCATCTCGCCCAGTCCCGCCCTGCCAACCACCTTATAATTAATTTCCTTTTGATGTGCACAAATTCGTGCACTGGGTCACTAGTATGCATATAACTTCTTTGGTTGATCTCTTCCCTCCCCCACTTCCTTTTCCCTCTGAGAATCCTCAGTCTATTGTATAATGCCAGGACTCAGGATCTATTCTCTTCATCCATTTGTTGTGTTCATTAGATTCCACGTATGAGGGAGATCATACGGTATTTGTCTTTATCTGACTGACTTATTTCACTTAGCGTCATACTCTCCAGGTCCCCCCGTGCTGCCTCAGAGGGGAGGAGCTCATGATACTTTTGCTTCTTCTCAGCCACTGTACAATATGATAGTATATGGTTAGCTGTTCACTTCTCCAGCTCTTGAAATGAAAGGGGATGCCTTTTTATCTTGCCTGCATCACACTGGTTCATTTAGGCTATGCTGAATTGAATTCTAGAACTTACTAATTCAACCCCTAGTCACCGAAAGCCTATATGGCTGATGGCTCTACTAGGTGCTGATTATGCAGCTATTAATAAAAAAATAAAGTATAGCCGAAACCGGTTTGGCTCAGTGGATAGAACGTCGGTCTGCGGACTGAAAGGTCCCAGGTTCGATTCCGGTCAAGGGCATGTATCTTGGTTGTGGGCACATCCCCAGTAGGGGGTGTGCAGGAGGCAGCTGATCAATGTCTCTCTCTCTCATCAATGTTTCTAACTCTCTATTCCTCTCCCTTCCTCTCTCTAAAAAAAAGTCAATAAAAAAAAACATATTTAAAAAAATAAAGTATATGTTCTCTTGGAACATGCATTTGCTTGAAAAAATTAAATTTGATCATAAGTCTGTATGTTTAGGAAAAGAACCACAGTATTAATAGGGGTCAGTACTCTCCATGATTTCAGGCACCCATAGGGGGTCTTGGAACATGTCCCCTATAGGTTAGGGGTCGGGGGGACTAAAGTAATGTTTATTTTCTCTAAGAATAACGGTATTCCTAAGAATTTACAGTGATGATACGCACTGGGATTTTCGCCCAAAGGTTAATTTAATATGACACATTAGTAAATATTATTTAACCCAGGATTTTTTTTTTTTCACGTGGGGCCTCTGAGCTGATACACACACCACGGCTCATAACACTGCAGTGGAAGTAGTGAAAGCCCAGCATCTGCTCAACTCCCCAAAAGGCCCCTGACCCTCCTGCCTCCTGGGCCCTCTCCTAGAGTTTGTTTGTTTGTTTTTGGAGGGAGGGGGATTGGGGCGCTGGGACTGGGACTTCACCTCTTTTTCTGCCTGTAGCTAGGGGATCACATGACTTATCATCCAGGCAGGAAACCTTTTGAGAGCAAAAGAGAACGAAGAACTATTTACACAGAAACAACAAGCTCAACCCAGGATGACCCCGGGTATACCCTGACACACAGTCAGCCTACCTCTGGAACACACTAGGGGCATCTAGTCTCCGAATAGGCATGGCAAAGACACGGCCTAACATAAAGGAACCTGAGTCTTCAAATTGGCTTCTTCCAATGGGTTTATCTTGATGGAAGTTGCCTCTGTCAGATGGCCTTTAAAATGTTTCTTTTTTTAAATATATTTTATTGATTTTTTTACAGAGAGGAAGGGAGAGAGATAGAAAGTCAGAAACATTGATGAGAGAGAGACATCAATCAGCCGCCTCCTGCACGCCCCACAGTGGAGATATGCCCGCAAGCAAGGTACATGCCCCCGACCGGAATCAAACCCGGGACCTTTCAGTCCGCAAGCTGATGCTCTATCCACTGAGCCAAACCGGTCTTGGCCAGATGGCCTTTTGGTGCTGTTGAACCACAGCTGAGCGGCGTGGCAAGCGTATTCCCTGCACAAGGTATGTTCCTGAAGGTGTTGCTTTTCTGAAAGCCCTTATTTGGAAAGGCTTTGTTCAGGCTGCTCATGTCAGAATAAATATTATTTCAAATAATGTCTGATGAATATTCCAAAAGGTGAACAAAAAAAAAAAATCCAATCAGCATCTGGATAAGAATGTAGCTTGACTTGAACGTAGTTTTCCATTTTGTGTACTTCACCACATTTATTAACAAATCTCAACGAGATGAATGCGCTAGGCATTTTCAGAGTTCATTACACAAACTCATCACAGCATAAACTTCACAGTGGACTAACTAAGGGCGTGTGGGATTTAAGAGAATAAAAGCTTTCCTCACCTGCATGCCAAAAGACTGGCTGGCCAATAAGTACAGCGGTACCTCGAGATACGAGTGCCCTAACATATGAGATTTTTGAGATACGAACCGTCGAGTAACCGAGCGATTTTTGCTTTGAAATACGAGCAACATTTGAGATAGGAGTCATCGCGCGGATCGGCCGGCTGCACACGACCCACCCGTTTACCGCGACTCGAGCGTCTCATAGTTTCCCACGCCTCAAGGTGACGGAACGAATTAAACTCGCATCTCGAGGTACCACTGTAATAAACAATTCTGGCCTGGGAATGACGTTTACCCATCACACTGCTCCTGTCTTTGGGATTACTCTAGCCTGCTCCACTCGTGAGGAATTTATCGCATGACTTACCCGTGTCTTACAAAATATGTCAGTACTTTAAATGCCTAAAATACAAAATAAATGGATACACTAACTTCCCTCTTCTAATTCCTCAAATCTGATAACCTTTCTCATAATCCTTGAACACAGTTCTGCCTGAGGAGGGTACTCAAGAAAACCTCCAGCACCATGGCCAAATACAGATTGAATTCCAAGTTCATTGACGAAGAACAACACCGGATGATGCATTTAGCAGCTGAATATAACCGACACACACAAAACAATGTCCGTCAAACAGAGACAGCACAAAGAACACGGAGAAGCTCTGGGATACGACAGTACCTCTCTAAAGTGCGTTCAGGGTGAGAGTAGATTACTTTTGAATGGTGGCACTTTTCCCCCCCAAAAGACCCCACGGACTAAAACACCATTAATAGGGAATCAGATGTTCCTGCTTTTATGTGAGACTGTCAGTTTGTTCAGAGGCTGGGTCCTCGTTAAGGAGACGCAAAACCCGGGGCGGTGTGATTCCTGCTTTATGGCACATCAGACCGAGGACAGCCACTGTGGAGAGGAGCAGGGGCCAATACTCATGGAACATTCACTGCATGTTCTCTTCTAAGAACGCAGTCCATGCATCTCAGCCATAAAAAACATACTTCACCAGCATGAACATTTGCCACTCTCCATGCAACTAAGTCATTATTTTAATAATTTTTCTTCATTTCAAACATGAAGAGACAATGCTTTAAATGTGTTCTTTTTTAAAAAAAACATTGTGGAAATACCTATTTATAGATAGTGCCAATGGAATCAATTCCGGGGTCTGAACATGGACTGACGCAACCAGATTAAGATGTAATAAAAACATAATCTCTCTCTATAAAACCCTAATATGCAAATAGACCCAACAGCAGAACAACCAAACAACTGCCTGGTTGCTCTGACATGCGCTGACCACCAGGGGGTGTGGAACATGGTGGGATGGTGGAGCCGGTGAGCAAGGCTGCCAGACAAAGGCGGGGCTTTGGTCACTGTCATCAGGGCGAGTCTCTGGTGGTTATTGGAAATTCTTTGCTTCCACGTCCCATGGTCCCACCTGGCATTTGCACCTGCTGCCAGTGCCCGAGCTGTCGCTCGCACCCACTGCCAGTGCCAGGTGCTGGTCTCAATCGCTCAGCACTTCAGTCCCCGGTCATCCCAGAAGGCTTCTCCACCTCCCCCTGCTCCTGAGGGGCGATCAGGGTGCTGGCCATGCTCATACCCGATGCTGGGCTGGCACCAATCGCTCCACTCCGTCAGCGGGTGCAAGCAGGACCGGTGAAGTCAGCACCTGGGAGTGGCAGTGGCAGAAGAGGGACTGCTGGCAGATAGGGGAGCAGGGGCCATGACAGGAGGGGCCTTTCAGGGGTGCAGAGGATGCACTGAGACCCACCCCTGTTCCCCTCTCAGCCTTGCGACCCACAGTTCCTTTCAAGGTGCACAAATTCATGCACTGGGCCCCTAGTGTATGATAAATTCCTTTAAACAGAGTTTTAAACATATCCTATATAACATATAGGATATGTATAGGATATATGTGAGTGAAATATGTTATATATATATGAATATTTATCTATCTACCTACCTGAGTATGCGAATGAACGATTTCATAAATCCCAAGTTTATTGGAAAAAGATAGGAAGAGGGGGTGCTATTTGAGAGCTCAATACATTTTCCAGACACTAGCTGTCCTACATAGGTCTTCAAAAATTCAGACTCTACAGCTTCCTAATACATTGTCACCAACAAAGTCATATTTAGATTCTGCAAATATTGTGTCCCTCACTCCCTAGGGAATTTTAGAGAAGAAACAGGATTATGTGTGCATTGGCTTCATAGTATCAATATTATTTTTCTCTCTAACTGGCAGGTAAAAAAAAACATAGCTGTCTTCTTCTCTTCACACATGGTTAACAGTGTCACCTACCAGAGAGAACGATGTCCAATTAAATATGATTTTGAAGAGAGAGTAATTTTGAAGGATGTAATGATTAAGTTAACTAATGATTCCATGTATTCTCTAATTATTTCGATTTTATGTTTGCTGGGTTATGTGGAAGGATGGACTCTGGATGTGTTCTCATCGGTGCTTCGCAATATAGCAAAGAAGATGTTTCATTTGACAAGTCAGAAGAGAAAACTTCAATGTATAGGAGCCTTCGGAAACTATGAAATGGGAAACTGCTAACATGTGAAAGTCATTGAAAAGTTCTCTAAAATATCTGCTTTTTTAATTGCAGAAAATAAAGACTTGCGGGGAAAATGGCAAAAAAAATTCACCACGTTATATATTCTTTGAAAGATATATGTTCCCTATAAAGAACAACACCTGTGGAAATTTGAATATTATATAAATGCACAGAAAATTAAATCATATCTCTAGCTGCTTTATCACCTTCTTTTAACTCAGTCTTAAGAATATGCAGATACCTTCTACAACCCCAAATTCTTGGCAGCAGAATCCAACATACTTATAACATTGCTTCACGAAAGACAACCAATTAAATATATGTTGAGTCCTCTCTAAGAAACAATCTATGAGACTGGATGAACTATTGGTCTTTCCAATGTTTTTGCTTTATGCCTATTCCATTCATCTCTTCAAAGTACAAGCAATCAATATCTTTTAATTCATAAATTACCACTACGCTCAATAGCATTACTTTTCACTTTCAGCAATTTCCATTTTATAAACTACTATAAGTGAGAATATTTAAAGGCGAATTATACAGCAATGTAAAGTCATTCATCATAAATTAAAATAAAAAGTGTTCATAAATCAGGGTTGCTAATTATAACTTGTAGCTGCGTTCAAATGAATTATATCATTTTCGCTTTCCCAGAATATTTATCATAAACAGATGCCCATGGCCTTGGGTCAACCCGAATCCTAAGAAGCATCTAACATTTGAGTCATTTGTCTTCGCTGTGTAAGTCAATAGTAATTAAGTACAAATCAGTCATCTGGTGCCTCAAACATTTGAGATTTAATTTCTAAAATACATCAGAATTAGAGAGGGAAAAATACTCAAGAGCAGCAATGCAAATCATTACATTAAAAAATGTAAAACCTTCTGAGACTTTGGTAAAGGCCTTGCCTTCCTCCTATGGCAGATGGTCATTGGGTGGGATCACAGAGATACCTGAACTGGGTCTCATCTCAGTTGTTATGAGAAAGATCTTGGAGAGAACTACAAGCAAGACGGATTACTCAGCATGTCTTGGCACTGGACACACATCCCAGCCCACTTGAACTAACTGTGACTTCCTGTTTTCACAACCCCCAAATTTGCAAGTGCCTTGAGATCTCTTAAAAGCTGTAAAGGTGAGAAGATTTAACCAAAAAAGTAAATAACAATCTGATCAAACAAACAGGCATATAAGTAGATCATAACTATGTAAAGACACCAAAGAAGATGAATCACACATAAAACTAGAATGTGGTGCAGAGAAAACACAGGAATAAAGGATTGAGACACGCATAACACTTCTCATCTGCTTCCTCGGGGAAAGTTATACAACACAGGAAAATGAACGCACAGTAATTCAAATATCTGATCTCCATTTAAGATATCACTCATATGGCCGAAACCGGTTTGGCTCAGTAGATAGAGGGTCAGCCTGCGGACTGAAAGGTCCCAGGTTGGATTCCGGGCCTAACCCAATCTCCAACCCTAACCCTAACCTTAACCCTAACCCTAACCATTTGAGGGGAGCCTGCCCTGGGCCCTGACCCTGCCTTGTAGGACACTCTGGTGTTGGGGAACCAGGAGGGACATGGAGTTTACATCCTGCTTTTGCTGTTTGTTGCTAACCTACCATTCCTGGCTCTTGTGCCCGCCCTCCTAAAACTGTGGCTGATCAACGTGGTAGTGAAAAGTACAGAATGCTGTCTGCGCCTTCATCCTTGTCGACACTCTGAAATTGGTGACTGTGGTCAGAGGGAAGGCTGAATTAGAAAAATGTCCTTTGGCGATGAGCATAGAGAAATCTAGGCTCGCCAATAATGACAAATACGTGCTCAGCATGAGGGGAGGAAGTTGGGGGAGAGACAGGTTATGGTATATTCTTGAAAGACAACCATGAAAAATGTTTACTCTTACAAAGTGTTCAAAATGAACAGCAATCATAGTAACTGAACAATTCAGAAAAGGTACAACGTATTTGGATTTGATGAGAAGAACAAAGCATTATTTCTGTAACATTGAATGTTCAACTGTTTGAATGAATATACTTAGTGAAAACCTCATGAAGGCCTTTATATTACCAATGCTTAACATCTATGTTAAAATGTTGTTAAAATCTAGCTTCTGTTTTATTTTTAAAGGAAAAGTATGAGTACACAGCTAGGAGGAAGACTACCAGAAAGTTTACTCATTTACAAAAATAAGAAAATTATTAGTATATAACCAAAGGTATTGATGGGATCAAATAAATTAAGAAATAAATGAAAGTCACATTGGTGTCTAACGGATAGTCAACATTAGAATCATTTATAATTATTATTGTATTATCATTACTAGCTGCATTTGCTTTATTTAAATAGAAATAGTTGATTTTAAAGTTTCTGAGTCATTAAAAATATTCTGTCTTTTCCCCCTTGCCATATGATAGATAACTTTTTAAAAAAATATATTTCATTGTTTTTTTACAGAGGAAGAGAGTAATAGAAGGATAGAAACATTGGTGAGACACAGTGGTTGGCAAACTGCGGCTCGCGAGCACATGCAGCTCTTTGGCCCCTTGAGTGTGGCTCTTCCACAAAATACCACGGCCTGGATGAGTCTGTTTTGAAGAAGTGGCGTTAGAAGAAGTTTAAAAAATTTGGCTCTCCAAAGAAATGTCAATCGTTGTACTGTTGATATTTGACTCTCTGGACAAATGAGTTTGCCGACCACTGCCCTAGACAAAGAGCCCGCCTGCTTCTGTAGGGCAGCTGTCCAGGCTATGCACATGGTTGCTAAGTAGAGGCTTACTTCACAGGCACAACTCTTGGTCATCCCCAACTGAAATGTCAAGCCTTCCCTTAGCCAGCCCTCACTTTCCTCCTGCTGGGGGGCTGCCTGTGAATGGAAATCGGGGTCCATTCCGACAATCTGGAAGATCAGCAAAGTGTCCTAAGAGATGCAGCCAGCCCTCGGGCCTCTGATTGAATGTAGGAAGCAGAGCTATTGAATGAAGAACACGTGCCTTAGGTAACCAGTGCAGTGGTACCTTGAGATACGAGTGCCCTAACGTACGAGATTTTTGAGATACGAGCCGTCATGCGAGTGATTTTTGCTTTGAAATACGAGCAACAGTTGAGATAGGAGTCATAGTGCGGATCTGCCGGCTGCACATGACCCACCAGTTTACCGAGACTCGAACGTCTCATAGTTTCCCATGCCTCAAGGTTACGGAACGAATTAAACTCGTATCTCGAGGTACCACTGTATCTCTTGGAATTCGGTGTGTCTGCTTCATCAGTTTCATCCTAACCCTAATGCAACCCCAACAGGTGAAAAGGCAAATTTTCCCCATTTAATCACATGAGCCACCAGAGCAAAAGGGTATCAAGGCAAACAATGAGAAGGCAGACATCTCTATCTTGACCAATTTACGCAAAATACCACTTACCTTCTTAGTCACTTGAGTATTTACTTCTCTAGGTAAAAGCCTTCTACCCTGCCCCAGTTAAAAACCTGAAAGGGGTGAAAATTTCATAGAACAACTAGAGGCCCGGTGCACAAAATCTGTGCCACAGTCTTAGCCTCTCAAGGCAGTGGCGACTACTCTGCCTCAGGCACCCGCTCACCACGGCTTTGTCCAGTCTAAGGAACATATTACACTTCGATTATTATAGATCTTCTGAAATTGGAAATGTATTTACTTCAGGAGTTATATTTTTAAAATTACAGTGGTACCTCGAGATACGAGTTTAATTCATTCCATAACCTTGAGGCGTGGGAAACTATGAGACGCTTGAGTCGCGGTAAACTGGTGGGTCGTGTGCAGCCGGCCGATCCACGCGATTACTCGTATCTCAACTGTTGCTCGTATTTCAAAGCAAAAATCGCTCGCTGGATGGCTCGTATCTCAAAAAATCTCGTATGTTAGGGCACTCGTATCTCGAGGTACTACTGTATTTCTGATTATATCACTTTACCTCTCTTAAGAGAAATAATATTATACAGTTATTTAAGTAAACTTAAAAACACACACACACACACACACACAAAACACTACTTCTCTCTATGCCCTTTTTAAGGCAAATGGAGGGGTTTGTCTTGTGAATGTCACACAAACCAGCCTCATAAATAATCATGGTCTGCTGGTTCAGCTCGTCTATTTTTGGATGGATTCACGTAAACTTGGTGAACAAAGGACATTGTTAGTGGTATGCTTAGACCAGGATAAAAGAAAGAGGGGAAGAAAAGCTTTCTGTGTGAATAATAATTTCCTACACCTTCGTAAGAAATAAATGCTGAAAACATACTGAGGGGGGAAGAAATACAGTTTCCATTGCATGATTATATCCTCAGTTGCATGCAAAAAATATTTATGATACCGTATAAATCCAATAACATTTATAGTTTTTCATATTTGAATCTCTATATATAGAAACTAAAAGTAATGCAGCTATTTATCAGTTTAAGTTAACTGCAAAAAATAGGGATAAAAGAAAGATGACAATATAACAAAGGAAAGGAAAACTAATGAACACTCAAAACACTATCTACTTACATTGCATTCTTTATTTTATGTACCATTTGGGAAACTAATATTTAACTCATACCATTATGACGCAAGTAGTAAGAATATATACTATAAATTTCTGTCTTTTTTTCAAAAAAAAAAACAAAACTGAGAAATATTGGAGTATTTTCCAAGGAGAAAAAAAATGTGGCAAACAAGAACACACATTGTACTAATTATGTTTCCTATTAACTTTCCGGAAAAACATTTTTCAAATGTCAAATACTCAAAAAATAGCAATTATTAAACAAATGATGATAAAATGTGTTGCTTCTGACAAATGCTTTTAAATACCTCTTCACACCAGGGAATCGCTTTCTCCAGCAACTCTTAAAAATCTGGGCTTAATATAACGATCAGCCTCCTGGTCCCCAGTGGGAAAGACTTTCCCTCTTCAAGAAAAAAAGACCATTTTCACAGAAGTAAGGCGAGATGAAATATGTCCGGACTGTGTAAAGGTTCACCTTGACCAATGCTAAATCAAGTTTTAGCCAGCTGAAAGCATGACGAGAAAGTGCAGTGGATTTATGGCAAGTATGGATCTGAAGAGGAAGCGTCTATTGTTACCGATTCCCTCTCATTCCCACTGAATTTATCGTCTACTCCTTTCAGTAAATGAACTTCACTGCTAAGTAAAATAGAACTGGGATGTGCAACATTCTTTAAAATGTAACCTCACCACCACGGTGATTTTCTTAGAGGGTCGTAAAGTCCTAAATGAAAGCGGGAAGGTAAGGCCTTGGAGAACACACTGGGTAGTGTTGTAAGACAACAAAACAAGGAAGAGCCACCGCTGAAAAGCCCATTCCCATCTGCACGATCAGGAGGATGGCTGTTTGCAAAGTACCCCCTGGCCGTGTCCTGGCCTCAATTACATCCTCACAGGCTCTAAAGTGTCTGTTCCCCATAAACTGAAAAGTCACCCACTTCAGTACATCTCTAAGGCATTATCTCACACATAGTCCCCAGGACACGAGACAAATTGTACATCCACAGCTAGTGACACTGTCTGTACCCATGAAGATGCTGGTATTTGAAGGGTGTACTACCCAGTTGCTCATAGAGAACCATGACAAAAAGAATGACTGATAGCAGCTGTGCAGTGAGTCCCATAAGGCAGGCATCTTCAGGGATAAAGGAACACTCATTCCACCCACCCAGCCAAACTAGGGGGTCATATTGGCTCCATGATTATCATAGATGACATATCTGACCGCCACAGCTTAAGTAACTTGTCTCAAATGATGTGTCACGTAGATATTCAAAAGTAGCGCAAAGCAATTGACAGAATGGCAGCGCTCATAAGGTGGTCACTGATATACAAAGAAGGTGGCACGATGCCACTCAAACTCACCCCTGCCGCTGTCCCTCCGGGAGAGGTGGTGTCCGCTGCAACTCCTGCATGAGCTCCTGCTGGGCCTGTGGGAGCAGCAGAGGGAGGTAACTCCTTCTCACAATTGAACTTCTGAGAAACACACAACAGCCACATGCCAATGGAATCCAGCTTCCCGTCCTTCACAATAGCAGAAGATAATTACCTGAAATGGCTTTATTTCTATGGAATTTCATTTGTGTTTCTTATAAACCATAGTAAAGAGTAAATGACTGTTTAGAATTCAAGATTGTATGAAGTCATTGCCCTTCCGTGTTGCACAGAGAGACATGTAAGCATGTTGTATAAGCATTCTCCTTCCTAAGCTTCCTCGCTACGCCTTTGATCTTTATATCTGCATAAGACTTTACTAACATTACCATTTGCAAAGTCACTTAAACATGTTTGTTCTAGAAATGACTGTAAATTGTGTTCACCAAGATGCTTAAGAAAGATTAGAATACATCTACACTAATGAAAGAGAAAGATGCAAATTGAGTGTTCCTTCATGATGCCCTCTAGCTAATCAGGAGTGAGTATGCAAATTAACCCAACAAAGATGGTGGGTTAATTTGCAAAAACAGGTGCCCAGTGGCCAGGGGTGAGACACTTGTGTCATTGCCATGGCAATGACTCAGGTGTTCTGCACCGCCCCAACCACTCTGGGCTTCTGGGCAGTGTGGGAAGGCGGAAAGGTGGCTCTGGGCCAGAGCAAAGACGGTGCCAGTAGCCAGGGGAAAGAAGGCCCATTCTTGCATGAACATCCGTGCATCGGGGGCCTCTAGTGTGTGTATATAAGGCTATTAAATTCAAAATAAAAAACCATGAAGAATGACACAGTTGAGTAAATATAGAGAAACCAAAATGGAGCATCCACATAGGTAAATACCTGAACTTGCTGCCTTGCACAGCAACTCTAAAACTATAACTAAAAGACAAAATGGACATCATCCAGAACCACTGGTTGAGTGGAAATTCTACAATTAGAAGGAAAGAGAAAAGCACACTGAGACTCACAGGAGGTGCTGAAGGCAGAAGTACGAAGGCACTCATGTGGAGAGGGGGGTGCGTACACGGAGAGGGCTGTCAACTGAGTACATTGCTGTCATTTTCAAGCTGTAGGGAGACACAAGTTCCTGCCTGCCTCTGTTGGGCTCAAAAGAAAGTAACACTTTCATAGACGGTCCAGCTTTTGTTTGTGGTTATGTCAGGAGGGAGGTTCTCTGATAGCTTTCTACAACCCAGGTGAAATGAAACCTCTTTTTCCCGGTCTCTAAGATCACCTTTACCACATACCAGATTTCCTTATATAGATGTATTCATATTTGGAATCTCTATTTGCATATTAGCCTCAAACGGAAGTTTGGAAAGCTTAGAAACTTGACTGAAAAGAAGAAAGAAATGGTGGACCTTGAAAATGACTTCAGGTTTTCTCACTGTGAAGAATATAGTCAAACACTGCTTCAGTTAAATATTTAACCCTTTGTTCTCCCGGTGTGATCTACAATAATAATCTGCTTTGTGTTGATATTTACTGCTGTGTTGCTGACAATAACCTGAAAGAAAAGTTGGGGTGCTTCACTGGGCTGGAAAATGCTGCAGAAACCTCCCCACCTCCAAAAAAATAGAAATATAATGTAATGTTAGAGATTATAAAAGTATTACTCAAATGTCAAATCATGGTGGTAAATGGGAATTGAACAACATTAGAAAGCAGGTCTAATTAAACAAGTTTATTTATATAAACTTGTTATAAAGCCTAAGCGAACATTACAACCAGTCGGCCAAACAACCATGCAACCAGCTGGTAGCTTTGATGCGCACTGACCACCAGGAGTCAGACACTCAATGAAGAAGTTCTCCTTGGTGGTCAGTGTACTGCCACATCCAATCTCTAATGGCCAACCAACCTCCCGTGGTCCCTTCCCCTGGCTGGCCAGCCAACTTTCCTGTCCTGATTGACTCAATCAGGACTGGACAAGATGGGCCCTGATTGGCCCTGATTGACGGGCAGGCCAAGGGACCCCACTCATGCATGAATTCATGCACTGGGCCTATAATTCTATATCTATAAAAGGCTAAGTTGACTCGCACATGTGTAATACATATAAAGCTCTTGGCGCCAATCAAATACATGTGTTTGGATCTGTCATTGTTGATCATGAATTTGGTTGACACTTCTATTATAGAGAAAGAGTGAATAGTGATATTAAAATATTTCTTCCAATTAATTTCTTTTCAATGTGCACGAACTCGTGCATTGGGCCACTAGTATATAATAAAGATGTTTTAGTGAGTTTATAAATTTCTAAAAATTAATGCCTCAGCTTGCCCATTAAGATTGATACTTAGCCTTTACAACTTCACTTGCTGAAAGTTAAATCTTCATCAAGATGAATCATGCATTTGACATTTATGTTTTTAGAAATGGTAGCAGAATAATGATATAATACTGATAATAATTATGACATTAAATCATACTTTATACTTTGTCCATACTAAATCTCTAAACATTTTATAAAATTAGAAATGTTTTCAACTGGAACAAGATAGTAAATTTTCAAATTATACAATGTGAAGTACTAGCAAAAGAATGCCTGTAAATTTCGACAGTAAAGTTATTTTCATATGATTTAATAAATGAGATTCTGCACTCGTGGTATTTATTCAGCAATTCTTGGAAGTGGGTATTAATATCCTTTCTTTGGAGATAAAATTGAGAAACAGGAGAATGTATCATCCCCAAAATTATACAATTAATAAGTGGCAGATCTTAGATACAAACTCATTTCTCAGGCATTTTCATTAAGACAATTCTTTCATTATCTTAAAATCCTATTCCACCACAAACTTTTCTAATCATGGAAGAGTTTCAATATCTGCTGAATGACTCTACATGGACAAAATATACCTCCCATTGTCCCCTTTTTCTATGAAACATTTTTTTTCTAATTCATTTGAAAATTTTCTCTAATAACTAGACACAAGGAGAAACTCATGCAATCTCAATATTTGGTTTATAACATAGATGGACCTTCATATCCCTGTCCAAATAGAGGTCTTCTAATTAAAATATTCTGAGCCAAAATCTTAAAAGGATATCTTCCTGTTTGTGTGTTTGAAATCTTTATGGTCGAAAGTATTACATATGTCCCACCCCTAAACACCCCCACCCGCATTGATCTCTTCTAGAAACAGATCTCTTCCAGCATTCTCTTTTGCAACTGGTCTTTTATTTCACTTGAGCTATCCAAAACAAGCATTTGGACATCCTGCAATATGTTGATTGCTTTACAGTTCTGATAGTCTCTTAAAAATTGATATTGAACATTTCTGTTTGGCGAAGATTGAAAACAAATTTCCCATAAACTGGTTGAAGGAAGAAAAAGTCAGAGATACCATGATCTCTGTGGTATTGTTGAAAAGCCATGTCTGCCTTAGCTGGCACTCACTCCCCATGGTGATGTTGTATGTGTTTATATCATTTGTATGATAAGAAGATCAGAAGTTATGATTGCTGACTTGTGTACACAGAAAGAACATGTTTACACACATGTGGCTAGAATAGTGCACCACCAGCAGGGTGGTGATTTCAGGAGGAAGGGGGAGAGGAGAGGTCATAGAGGGGGAGGGGGAACAAAGAGTGATGGAAGGAATCAGGTGGTGAACACACAATACAATACACAGATGATGCTTGTAGAACTGTCCACCTGAAATAAGTTTATAAGCTTATTAACCCATAAACTTATACAGTGGTACCTCGAGATACGAGTTTAATTCATTCCGTAACCTTGAGGCGTGGGAAACTATGAGATGCTCGAGTCGCGGTAAACTGGTGGGTCGTGTGCAGCCGGCCGATCCGCGCGATGACTCCTATCTCAACTATTGCTCGTATTTCAAAGCAAAAATCGCTCGCTCTATGGTTCGTATCTCAAAAATCTCGTATGTTAGGGCACTCGTATCTCGAGGTACCACTGTATAAGTTTATTAACCAATATCACCTCAATAAGAATAAAATTAATAAACCAATGGATTGAAAGAAACACAATTCAGAATCTTTGGTTAAATTTTTTCCTTCAGGAATCCTCATGATGTTGATCACCCCATTGGTGAACGAACACATAGTAAGTGAGTGATCACTCATTCCTCTATAATCCGGTCCTCACAGTCATCGCATCCAAGTGTTTGCCTGGACAGACCCACACCCCGACTCATTCTGCTCTATCGGAGCTCTTTCTCCTTGGAGTGCTCTGTCCCTGGACACAGCCTGCTCTGAAGCTGTCCATCCACCTTTGGGGAGAGTCAGCCAGGCCCCCCTGCGCCCCCGAAAGCACAATCCTCTCCCACAGACACAGCTCATTACACGCTGTAATCAAGGGCACTCCAGCCGAGAGCGAATTTAAAAATTAAATGCTGCTCGCAGAGCCACGTAATTCACTCTACAATTACACGATTAAGAGGAAGGGACCGTGGCGTGTTTCTGTCTGTTGTCATGACATTAGAAAACATTCACCATGAATGTGAACGTCTCTGTTTAGATCAGTGGGCTTTGGGGTTTAACCCGGAGCTTTGGCCTAAGCTGACCAGCTGTGGGTGATCCCAGCAGGTGGCTTCCCACAAACTCCGTGCCTGTGAGTTAGCAACCTGCAGGGCCTCCTGGCCGCGGGCTGTGGTTGACAGATGTCATCTCTCCATGCGGATGGAAATCTGGGGTCCTGAAATAGAGACACCGGAGCTTGACACGTGGCTGTGAGTTCCCCTCACAAACGCACTGTTTGTTTTGTTTTTCTTCTCTCACATTCCATATTGCTTTTTCCGCCCTCAGTTTGCAGAGAGGCCCAAGCACCTCCTCCATACATCCTGCTGCCTGTCCAAATTGGGGAGGGGGGAAGGCAGGGACCTTCTGGTTCCCTGTGTTTGGTGAGTGATTTTTCTCTTTGCTCTGTGGTTTGGTTTGGTTTTTAGCTAGTTCTCTGAATAACTATATAGAGGCTGGGGTTTCTAAGAGGGGAAATAGATTTGATCTTATTTCTTCGGGTGAGCAGCCAATGATGTAGTGATACCAACGTTTTAATTATGGGTTAGTGTCCTTCTACCTAAGAGTAATTGAAGTGTCTCCACTGACTGGTTATATGTTGTTGAAAGCTATTTGCTGTTCTGTGGACGTGAGAGGGAGCACATGTGGAAATGTGGACATCCAGTTTATAAACCAGTCAACGGCAGGGAAGGAGATAGGAAATATTTCCATACCAAAACGTGGCAAGTGAAACCCATACCACACACAACTGACAATGCCTATTGAGCTTAAAATGATGGTGAACATGAGACAGGCCTTGCATTGTTTCCAACAAGAGAGAGAAGGAGAACGAGATAGAAATATCAACGCTGAGAGAGAATCATTGAGTGGCTGCCCCTTGCAGCCTGCAACCCGGCATGTGCCCTGACCAGGAATCGAACTGTGACCTCCTGGTTCATAGGCGGATGCTCAGCCCCTGAGCCACACTGGCTGGGCTGGTTTGGACACTTCAAAATGTGTTTGGCCCTGTTTCCGTCCATGGAACATACAAGTAGCAACATTTACATCATAATTCAAGGACAGTCCCTATAAAATCCTGGAGTCATTATAGAAGGACATGAGAATTTGGTTTCTTCACTCTGTCACACAAGGCTAGTGTCCCACAAGCCCAACCTTATGGCACAGGGCTCCATATTCTAGTCTCCGGCAGCTGAGATCTCTGTGGCAATGAGGCGCTATAATGTGAAAGCTGCCATTTATTAACTGACTATGGGACTGTATGGGGGAAAGGACTATCTTTGTTTCCCTCATCTATTCAATAGAGATCATTGTACCAGTTCACCAGCTTGCGGATTAGAAACATATGACATGCTTTGCACCATCCCTGGCTGATCAGTAAGCGCTAATGCACATCTATATTAATTACTCTTATTCTAAGGAATTATGTTCTGTATTTCATTCTCTTTCCAAGGTTGGGTTGCTTTATTGACGTGCATTATTCCCACCCTCAGAAACATCTTCTTAACCGCTATTTCTCCAGGATTCATCTGTACACTTGAAAGAAGAAAAAGGGAATCTAGACACAACAGCCTATTTGAAAGGAGTCAGGTGAGTGGGTTTGGGGCCTCTCAACCATTTCAAGAAAGGGGGTTCAGAAAGGAGGTTCATTTGAAGACCAACCAGCACAGGACAGGCCTGATCCTTCTTCGCCGTATGGACCACGTGACTCTACTCCTGAGTCAGGTGAGGCAGGGCGAACCCTCCCTGTCTTACCAGTGAATTCCATGGACTAGACTTTCAAAGCAAAGACACCCCTAATCCGACTTGCCAAGAAGGGCGTGTGGAGAAAGAACCCAGGAAGAATGGGCTACCTGGTAGCTAAGACCATTTAAATTTAAATCCGTGTCATGGACTGTGATTTTCATTTAAAACCCTTTGCCCAAACGCCTGTTTTATGCAGATAGGAATACACTGACATATTTTTGCCAAGAAAAAACAACAACATGGAACGTAGTATAATTGCCACTGGATGTGGCATTCTACCAAGGATATTCTCTACCTGAAAAGGGTCAAACTAAAGCTTTCTACAGCATTCAGCTGTGAGGGACTCAGACAAAAACGGAGACAGTGAGGTCTATAGAAGGATATCAGCTGACGTTTATAATCTTCTCTCATTCATTTTAAGAAATTGGTCACCAGAGTTGCCCAAATTATTTGCATATCCTCAACTCTACAAGAACGCTAGTCAGCTCAGGAAACTGCATAGACCTTCTAACCTTGCTGCTCTCTGATGGCTTGGATCGATCTCCTCTGGATGAATCGGGCGGTATCTGCTGTCCACATTATTCCTCAGGTCTCCCAGCACAGAGGGTGGTCAGCTTGGGAGAACAGTTAGGGACAGTGTCAAATGAGTGGTAGGAAAACAAATAGCAGATGACAGAAAGAGAAATGAAACAGTTGCTAAAGACTGCATGTATTTCTCACCATCATCTACCTGCATTGCAGTGATGTCCATAGAATTTAAAAAGGTATGCCGGGCAATGACCCTAACTTCATAAATCATCACATTACTACTTAAAAAACTGTAGGTGAGGAAAAGCTGTTTTTCCATGAATTCTTAAATCTCCATAAAACTGCCATGATTTAATATAAACCAAGCTTTGTAACCTTATTAGAGAATGAAGAGAGGGCCCTAGCTCTACTCTTTAGACTCAGATTTGGTCCATAGCTATCTTCCTTGAAGGTATCCTTCCCTGGTGATGCTGTTTATGTCTGGTTGCAGGATATCCAGTAAGACCGCGTGTGCACAAGTTTTGGGAAAAGTGTAATTCTACTGCCTTGGCCATGTTCTTTGCTGATATAATCCTCCCTTCTGTTTTCCAGACACACAATCTGACATGTCATATACAAAGTACAAACTAAGGCCTGCGTTTAACAACCAGTATCCATCATGTTCAAATGCACCCCTCTCTGGTCGGCAAACATATCTTTCATTCAGTTATAATGATCTTAATATCATAAAAACTAAGAGAGCTCTTCTTGTGGGATTTGATGTACCCTCTAAAAAGAGGGCATATGACAGGGAATGATTCTTTTTTGTCTCTTCAACCCAGTGATCATAACAATAACCTGTTACACATAAACAGAACTTTACAGTTTAAAAAGTCCCATCTGTCATCTTTGCATTCTGTTAGTCTTTTCGGAAAAGAAAAACCAACATACCCTGATTTTAGAGACAAAAACGACACAGAAGACAATAGGGTAAGAGATTTACACAAAGCCACATGGCTATTAAGGGTAGACTAGAGACTAGAAATCTTGCCCTGTACCAATCCAGGGCTCTTTCAGTAAAATAAACAATAAACAAACAAACAAAAAACTGTTTTTACCCAGCACCCTGCTTTTTGAAGTGGGAATTTCATCTCTATAATATTAGCAACTCTTCTGTTGCCTAAATATCTTTAATTTTTATAATTACCGCAATTAATTGTATATCATAGAAATTGAATAGAAAAATACAAATGCAAGATGCCAACATTAATTTTTCAAGTTAAGCCTCCTTATCTATATATATAAAAGCCTAATATGCAAATTGTCCTCTTCAGGACAATTGGAGCTGACCAACCAGGAGCTCAACTGCACACTATGACATGCACTGACCACCAGGGGGCGGCACTTAACGAAGAAAGGCCCAGGCCAGCAACTGGTAGCCACTAGGGATCCTACCTGTGCACAAATTTCATACACTGGGCCTCGGGTATACATACAAATGCCCACACTATACAATTAATATCAATTGATAACTCTATTGTATTATGGAATAACTATGAATTAAAATTCTAAATGCTTTGAAAAAAATCACAAAGATGATTCTGTTAAGATGAAGACATTCTATGGAGAAATGATCTACATGTGTAAATATATTTGTTGACTGTATGACCTTCACTATATACACTTTAAGAAATTCGTGTTTTGAGGGGTTGTATGTCATTGATCAGCACATGCTAATTAAATTTCCATACTTTAAGATTGAGAGTCTAGCCGAGACCGGTTTGGCTCAGTGGATAGAGCATCGGCCTGTGGACTGAAAGGTCCCAGGTTTGATTCCAGTCGGGGGCATGTACCTTGCTTGTGGGCACATCTCCAGTGTGGGGTGTGTAGGAGGCGGCTGATCGATGTCTCTCTCTCATTGATGTTTCTGACTTTCTATCCCTCTCCCTCTATGTAAAAAATCAATAAAATATATTTTTTAAAAAAAGTTAAAAAAAATTGAGAGTCTAGGAGAGGTGTATACCAAGCACACACAAAACTACTGCACAGTATCCATGGAACTTTAGATTTACCTGAAGTGTAGCTGAGACTTGGCTCTCATGCTCAATAGAACTTGGAAACAGTCTATAAGCATTTATACCAAAAAGCAGGCAGGCCGCTCCGATGCAATCACACAGAAAACATACAACTCAGACAACGCTCTTCATTTTGCTCTGTAGGGCTTGTCTGTTTATAAGTTAAAGGCTGTATCTTCCAGAGCATCCATTAAGTGTCACTTCAATCAATCCACCCAATATTTGGCCTGCTGGAACTCTGAGAGCACCTGACTTGATTAGTTCACCTTCTGAAGGATGCTTCAGCCTTAGTCCTCTGGGTGCCTGCCCTCAGGACAGTGTCCTGGGTGGGGGCTGTATCTTTCAATGATATTTACACACCACCGAAATGAACAACCTGACCCCACTGACCCTGGATTCCCCTCCAAAATCTCAGGACTGTCAATGCCCTGAAACAATATGGGCAAAGGTGCCTTTGTGATTCCCAGATTTCCCCCCTCAGATGCTGTGCTTGGCCCAGTAAAAGCCAGCACTTGGCTCCCAGAGACTCTACCTGCCCCACTTGCGCCCTCAGAACCTGTGCTCCCCGCTGCCTGCCCGCCACCCCCCCTCCCCTGTTGGTGTCAGGGTAAGCGTGTGCCCAGTGAGCGAGGAATACATTCACAGAGAACAAGTTCATCATCGACACAGATCATACCCTGGTTCCCCAAAAATAAGACAGTGTCTTCTATTAATGTTTGCTCCCAAAGAGGCGCAAGGTCTTATTTTCAGGGGGTGTCTTATTTTTCCATGAAGAAGAAGACAGTACACATTTATTGTTGAACAACAACAAAAAAAGGAAATGTATTCCCTGTCTACGGGACGGTAGTCGTTGTCATCACCAACCAGCTCCCTGATGGGCCGCAGCGCAGCCAGAGCTGTTCAAGCAGGGCGAGGTCTCTTTACATCAGGAGTCAGATGCATTTCAGTAGCTTCGGGGGCCTTCTATTCTGGGGAGGCCTTATTATCAGTGAGGTCTTATTTTTGAGGGACAAGCCTTCTATGACAGCGAGAGGCAAAACTGGAAGTAGCTCTTATTTTCGGGGGATGTCTTACTTTTGGGGAAACAGGGTAAGAACTGATATAACCCCCTCACACATCCAGGCCTTTCAGGACTGTCCACTGCCCTGAAGCTCCCACCATCTGATGCTGGATCCCCTCCAGGACCTGTTTTTGGTTTTGTGTTTTTTGTTGTTTTTTGTTTATTTCATTTTGGCTGATTTTATAAAATGTCAAATGCAGCCAGCCTGCGAGGGTGAGAAATAATTGAGCCTCAACAAACCCCTGCTTCCCTGGCCTTTCCTCCTTGTTATGTTTGCACCGTTAGGCTTTTATTAATGAGCCGAGAGCTACTCCGGGCTCATGAGGCAACATGGGCAACAGAAACCGGCTGCGCTGGGGGGTCCCGGGCCTGACACAGACACCAGCCCGTCGTAGGGAAGCAGCAGAACGACTCGGGGCCACAAAATGAAGTCAAACCCACCTTTGTTCTGCCTTCTTCTTTTTTTCAAATATCGTTTTGTGGGATTCAGAGAGGAAGGGAGAGGGAGAGAGAGGTAGAAACATTAATGATGGGAGAGAATCATGGACCAGCTGCCTCCTGCATGCCCCACACATTAAAATTTTTGATACAAGTAACACACGAATTAAAACTTGCCTAACTGTGACAACAAACAAAGGAAAAATAAGTTATGTCAGCTCCGGCTTATTTTCCTTAAACATAAGGGATTCTGATTCTGGGTTTGCTCTTGGCTAGAAACATTACACAAAAGATGTAAAATTTTATGAAAAGAAAATGTTTTCTCTCTTCATCTATGGTCATTTGGATGTACTCCGCTAACATCATCACTTAATATCTCTAGTATTTATCATGGGATATTTTAGTCCCTATATATTTGTGTGCTGTATAACACCATCAACATTCACAGTCTCTAGTTTTGAGATTCTATTACACAAACTTTTGTTTGTTAAATATAGTACTACATTTTTCAAAAATGTATTGATTTGAGAGGGAGGGAGAGAGAGAGAGAGAGAAACAGAGAGGAGAGAGATTTGTCATCCCACTTACTTGTGCGTTCACTGGTAGATTCTTGTATTTGCCCTCATGAGGGATCAAACCCACAACCTTAGATCTGGCGACAATGCTGACTCACTGCGCTGCCAGCTGGGGCTCACCTGGTGGCATATTGACCAGAGAGGACAGATAGACGCCATCAGTGGAGAATCCGCAGCGATGGTAAACAGGGACATCCAAGAAGAGAAACAGCTTACACATTGTTTAAAAGCAACATCCTCCTTGCCGCGACCCGTTTGGCTCAGTGGATAGAGTGTCGGCCTGCGGACTGAAAGGTCCCAGGTTTGATTCCAGTCAAGGGCATTACCTTGGTTGTGGGTACATCCCCAGTATGAGGTGTGCAGGAGGCAGCTAATCAATGTCTCTCTCTCATCTATGTTCTAACTCTATTCCTCTTTCTTCCTCTCTGTAAAAAGTCAATAAAATATATTTTAATAAAAATGAAAAATTCTAAATAAATAAGTAAAAGAATTTAGAAAGCTTTTATATCACTTTTCAATTTAACTGAATGACTCAATAATCTGGTGTGATTGGCAGAAAGAGAATGATGGTGAAATTTGAGTATTTCATCCTCTATAGTAATACAGACTACAGCAGTTATATTAATTAGACTAAAATGCATGTCTTTGTGACATTATTATCTTTCAAATATACATATAGCCACACACACATTTTTTCTCCTGAAAAGGTCTTCAATCTACCCAAGACACTAAGATTAGCCATTAGCCTGGGCCTTCGGTCCTAGAAACAGCATAACTTGCTCAAACCAGTACGTTTTGAGAGTTGACCTAGACCACTACGGCTATTAAAAAGCTCTGTTTTAAAATGTCTCCATTAACAAAGGCGATTAAAAAAAACAAACACTTCTTGTTCCTTTAAGGATGCATGTGGTGCATGTTAATATGTAAATGTGAGTGATTAATGTATTCCTTAAGCTATTGCAATTAGAACGTTTTATGCTATCATTAAAAGAATTACTTTTCTACTTAAGTAATGAAAGTGTACGGAAATGGGAATTAGACAATAGAAAATTAGTCTTGTTTTGATTAAGAAACATACACACACACACACACACACACACACATGTCTCCTGTTTATTGCTGATAGCAAGAACATAAGAATGCATAGAAAGGACGGTGAAACATGGGGGCCAGATGTCCCCAAAATATGATTACCTCCCAGCTGCCCGACATCTATCTTTCAATTTCTTTGCACTTTATCTCTTGCATCAGTTAGGTTTGTGACTGAGTGGCATTTCATGATTCTTCAAAATGTTACTTCATGCTACGCTTCCCTTGTGCTAAAATATTTCAATTCTAGTCCAGGTGAATTTATTTTGAAATTAAAGTAGAAAAACGTTGAGAAATCCGAAGCCTGCTCCTTTCATCAACAGACAAAAGTGACTGACTTTATGGATCTCTAAGTGTAATTAAATCCAGGTAACCACCTAAACTTGACTAGAATTTCTTGGTTACGTTTGCTTCCTTTTCTTTTTTTTTAATATATTTTATTGATTTTTTACAGAGAGGAAGGGAAAAGGATGGAGAGTTAGAAACATCGATGAGAGAGACATCCATCAGCTTCCTCCTGCACGCCCCCTACTGGGGATGTGCCTGCAACCAAAGATACATGCCCTTGACCGGAATCGAACCTGGGACCCTTCAGTCCAAAGGCCGATGCTCTGTCCACTGAGTCACACCGGTTTGGGCTGCTTCCTTTTCTGACTTCACATTCATTCTCTATGTTGTCTTATGGCTGCTGATATCTGAGCTCATCTCCTCAAATGGTGAGCCCTTCACAGTAAAACTTGGGAAATATTCATCTTTCTATACTTATAATGCGGTAGCTGTCACAAGGAAGGCACAAAATAAAAATGTGAGATGCCTGCGTGAACAAATGAATGATACAATGATCATGTATTTGGGGTAAATAAACTGAACGTTTTTTATGGGAAAAAATGACAACAAAATCCACTAACTATGGGGCAAGCTACTTCCCCACCCCCTGACCCCCAATTTCTATAATGAGTTAGCAGACAGAGATAGGAACTATACATCTGGGGCTTCCGGCAGCTAGAAACCCTCGCTGGCGGCAGCGCGCAAGAACAAAAGGTAATATAGACCGGCTTATTATGAACTTGAAAAGTCTGTAGTTTGACCCAATTAAAAATATAACATTTATTAAAGAATTTCTCAAACAGAATTATAAAAAGAGGGCTCATTGGCTCAGGTGACTCTATAATATAGGTGCAGAATTAACTTGAACATTGGCTCAAATGCCAGTTGGCAAAGTTTTAGAGGCTGAAATTATAGTGATGCCTCCCGATGCTACTCATTTAAGCACAGTGCCCCTCATAAGAATTACAGAAAAGTGAGAGGACAAAAATAGCCGTGTCTCACTCCAACTTTAGCCTTACCTAAATTTCAGGCAGAATGCCCCTTGCCCTAAAAAGTCCCATAAAACCTCTGACTCAATGAGTAATAAATTAAAATTAAATTAAGTCTCTGGCACTTACAAAATGGCTTGAGAAAATGGGACCCTGTGGAGCACCAGTTAAAATAATTAATATGGCCTAACAGAAGTCACACCGGGCCTGGGAGGACGGAAACGTGACGTGCGATCTAATTAGTGAATGGCGGCTGGTCCCACTGTTTCTCCACCTGACAGCCTCATTGGTGTGTTCATGCGCCTGAAAAGAATCCCTGGCACCTTATGGAGGATTACCACAACCTTAAAGCTGTGGTCCTATCCATGAAGGCCCGACATCCACCACCTGAGAGTGTTACTGAAACTAGAGGCCTAGTGCATGAAATTCGTGCACAGGGGAGTAGGGGTGTCCTTCAGCCCATCCTGCTCCCTCTCCAATCTGGGACCCCTTGAGGGATGTCCGACTGCCCATTTAGGCCTGAACCTACTGGAATCACACCTAAATAGGCAGTCTGCTATCCCTCTTACAATCCAGAACTGCTGGCTCCTAACTGCTCACCTGCCTTGATTGATTGCCCCTAACCACTTCTGCCTGCCAGCCTGATCACCCCCTAACCACTCCCCTGCCAGTCTGTTTGACTCCTAACTGCTCCTCTGCCAACTTGTTTGCCCCTAACTGCCCTCCCCTGTGGGCCTGGTCACCCCTAACTGCCCTCCCCTGAAGGCTTGGTCACTCCCAACTACCCTCCTTGCAGGCCTGATTCCTTCCTTCTGCGCTCCCCTGAAGGCTTGATCACCCACAACTGCCCTCCTTGCAGGCCTGGTCCCTGCCAACTGCCCTCTTCTGATGGCCATCTTGTGGTGGCCATCTAGTGTCCACATGGGGGCAGTCATCTTGTGTGTTGGAGTGATGGTCAATCTACATATTACTCTTTTATTAGATAGGATAGAGGTCTGGTGCAAAGGTGGGGGCCAGCTGGTTTGCCCTGAAGGGTGTCCCAGATCAGGGTAGGTGTTACCTTGGGGTGTGGGGTGGTCTGGGCAAGGGGCCTGTGGTGGTTTGCAGGATGGCCACATCCCCCAGCAACTCAAGAGGAGGCCCTGGTATCTGGAATTTATTTATCTTCTACAATTGAAACTTTGTAGCCTGGAGCGAAGCCAAGCCTTCTGCTCCCACAGCCATTGAACTTCGTTGCCTTAAGTGAGGCTTAAGGTGTGGGGAAAGCTTGGCTTCCTCCATGGCCAGGGGCAACCCAAGTCTTCCTCCTGCTCTCTGTGGCCACAGACATTTTGGTTGGGTTAATTTGCATACTCACTCTGATTGGCTGGTGGGTGTGGCTTGTTGGCATGGCTGGTGGATATAGGGGAAGTAAGGTCAATTTCCATAATACTCTTTTATTAGAGAGGATTACTACTTCAATCCAATCAGCAACTGGTACAGAGTTTACTATTAGAGATTTGGCTAGTATGCCCTCTCCAGTGTCTTCAACAGCCTGCATTTTGACTCAGGACTTCATCTTCCTTAATCAGCTCTAGGCCCCTGGGACAGCTCACATGACATGACCATCAGCTTTCAAAATCCTCCCCATCCTCCTTTCCTCCATGTCAAAGCTGTCAAGTCTCACCTCCATGGGGTATAACCCCATGGATAACTCCACTGTAACCAAGACAAAACAGGGCACAGAGCACTGGCAGATAACTGCACGTTGATTGATTAACCAAACATCTCACTGAACTTTATGGTCAAAATCATGCTCCTGTTAGTCAACAGGGAAGGCCCTTTAAAATGTTGGCAATATATTTCCGCATTTATTTATGTTAAAGTGGATGTAGAAAGCTCAAAATATTCAAAAAATTGTTTAGACTATTTTCAAATATAGAATTCCTTCTAGAACATGAAATACAACAAGTCCATTAAATGAGCCAGAATATCAGTCCCCAGAAGCGGAGCGATCCTCTCTCAGCCGGGAGTGACTAACTCTAGGTGTCATAGCATCCTGCTGACAGCTTCCCTCCTATATGACAGTAGTGATTAAACATCGCCCATAATTTATTTCATTTAATAAAAATGAATCATAATGTTCAAGGCAAATAAAAAATTCATTTGTCAGAAATATTCACAGAGCTATCCTAAAGTGATGCCATGAGATTAGACTCTTTCCAATGGAACTCACGGGGAATATAATAAAAATCTCAGTATAATGTGTCAAAAATGAAAATTAACTCCTTCTTCCCTTCCAAGTAGAGGGGAAACGGGCTAGAGCCATACTCTTGTTCTCCAGTATACGGGAATGTGCACTGGACTGATATTTGAGGAGATATAGAATGGCCTCCTCCCCATTTTCCCACCTACTGACTTTTATTTTATGTTATTTTATTTTATTTATTTTTTTACCACCGAACTCTATATTTTATTTTTTAAATTAATCTTTATTGTTGAGATTATTATAGATGTCTCTTTGTGCCCCCTCCCCCCGCCTCCGCATATAGCTCCTCTCCACCTGGTTCGCATCCCACCCCAGGCTCTTACTACCCTTACTTTTAAATTGTGTGCTTAGCATCCCACCTTATCAGTACTATTTTCCAAGTGGAGAAAAGGTTTGACACCTGTAAGCTCCTAGTTCTGGTGAAGATGGAATGTAATTGTGTGCACAGTCTCATCGGGATAACTGTGAGAAGATGTAGTTGCTACTACACCATGAAGTCAAAATGAAATATGCCTGGAACCCGGTGGACGCACTGGGGTAGCCCTTGGTGTTTTTGTCACCAGTGATAACAGATCAAGTGATGCTGATGTTACATGGGGATCTTACAGAAGGCAATCTAGACAGAGGCAAAATACCGGAAAAGATGCAAGGTAAAACTGAGCCTCACTTGATCTTAAATTGCAACAGGCCATTGAGATGGGAGAAGAGCTCGTGGTGGTAAGTACTCAACATTTCAGGGAGAGATTGGGCCAGATCACCAAAGGCCTTTTAGGCTCTTGGATGGTTTTTCTTCTTTCATTTGTAACTGATGGAGAGTACACACTGTTAGGATTTGACTGGTGGGATAACATCCTATATAATAAAAAGGTAATATGCAAATTGACTATTATTTCAAAATACAAGATGGCTGCTCCCATGTGACACCAGATGGTCACCACAAGATGTCCAGCAGGGGAGGGCAGTTGAGGGCAACCAGTCCTGCTGGGAAGCACAGTTAGGGTTGACCAGGCTGGCTGGGGAGGGCAGTTAGGGACAACCAGGCCTACAGGGAAGGGCACTTAGGGGCAATCGGGCCAGTAGGGGAGCAGTTAGGTGTTGATCAGGCTGGCAGGGGAATGGATAGGGGGCAATCAGGCTGGCATGCGGAAATGGTTAGGGGCAATCAGGCAGGCAGGCAGGTGAGCGGTTGGAATCAGCAGTCCTGGATTATGAGAGGGATCCCAGATTGGAGAGGGCGCAGGCTGGGCTGAGGGACACCTACCCCCATGCACGAATTTCGTGTACTGGGCCTCTAGTAATCTACATAATCTACTGTATGTTTAACACTAGTCTTCTGCTTGCTCTATAGAAAACAGATTGCAAGGACCGAGGCAGAAGTGGGGAGAATAATTACACAAAAAGTGGTAGACATAAAACTACTTAAAATTCAGACAGGAAAGGAATTTAGCCCTTACATACTAAGTACTGTGCTGGCACTTATATATAAATTATCAGACATGGCTAATAGGTGTATGTATCTATTAATTGATGTGCTCTAGGGACATATTACAATTAAAAGTTTCAATTGCCTATGAATTATTCAAGATATAGGAAGCTAATACACAAATATATAGTGAAAATAAGTACAACCTAAAACTTTCAGGATGACTCCTATGAGGATTACGATTCAGTACAAAAATTAAGGAAATGATATTATCTCAATATGCATATGCAAGTAAGAATACATGGTTATGCTCACCAATAGCATAAACAAGAGTATTCAAGCCCTATTATCTGAATTAATGAATGGCTCACCTCACTTGATAAGGTCTCGCTCACTCCCCGTGCATCTCGCAATACAGTTGTATCGCTCGGCTCTAGGAATCTGCTTAACTCATTCTGTCTATTTCCCTAAGAAATGAAAGTCACAGAGAGGTCAACGGTAAATGGCCAGTTCAAACCAGAAAGAAATCCAGAAAACAAACTCTCCCTGGTTTAATATATTCCCAATTTGCATGGTTTATATATTCTTGAAGGATGCACCCTGTGGACATTAATGATAGATAAAAACATTGAAATGTTTCCTTGATAAAAATCCCCATATTTTATTCCCTTGACTTTCTTGTTTCATAGGAATAGTGATTAATAGAATTACGGATAAAGTGACCAGCGAGGGTGGGCTGGAGGGGGTCAATGGGTGGGTGGGAAGGAGATATATATAATACTTCAACAATAAAGAAAATAGATAGACAGATAGATAGATAGATAGATAGATAGATAGAAGATAGATAGATAGATTATAGATAGATAGATAGATAGATAGATAGATTATAGATAGATAGATAGATAGATAGATAGATATATAGATAGATAGATAGATGATAGATAGATGATAGGCAGATAGATAGATAATAGATAGATGATAGATAGATAGATAGATAGATGATAGATAGATAGATAGATAGATAGGTAGAGAGATAGGTAGAGAGATAGATGATAGATAGATGATAGATGATAGATAGATGATAGATAGATAGATAGATAGATAGATAGATAGATAGATAGATAGATAGATAAAGTGAGTGACCACATTGTAAGGTAGATGAGGCCCTCACTAGCGGAATGTCTATGTTTTACTTTTGTATTATTCTCCACCTGTGGGATGAATGTAGATACTTCAGTAAAAAAAATAAATAAATAGCTTACTTTAAAAATAAACACGTATGCAATTTTATAAAAACATCCTGAGAGAGTGAGCCTGGGAGCAAAGCAGGTCCAATAACACGCGTGTTCCTCCAGGGCCACGCCAGTGAAAGCCCCCGCAGGGAAGGCACAGGAGGACTGGGCTGCGACGGCCACGTCCCATGACCAGATGTGAAGTGGGATTATGAGGACACAGCGGTGTGCTGCTCTCGCACGTCCTTTTATTATTCTCCGCTGATTACACTGAAACCACCACCCTTTTCAAAGCACTTCTGTTTTTTCTAAAGAGAAGTTACAAAGCAACTCTCCAGGAAGTAGTCATTGTTATTGTTCCTAGATATTCGATGCATTCATAAATCTCTTCCTCACCCCAACTAAAGGACATTGCAGACATAGAGGCTCAGAGGATTCTGCCTCATAGGAACGAAGATTCTCTCTTCAGGCCAATAAACAGTCTGAGAAAAACCCACCTCCATTCTTGCTATCATTCCCAATCACTTCATAACTCTTTAAAATGGCAGTGCCCCAGCTCTGTGCCAGCGTGCCCCAAGGCACCACCATGAACTGGCAAGGGCACTTTTAGGGATATGTTAAAATTTCAAGGGGGGAAAAAAAAGGTGACATCGAATGAGCATCATGCACATTACAGCTATTAACGTGTTTGGATCTAACTGCTTAGTAAAGGAACTGATAGCTTTTTGTTTAGTTTTGTCTTTATTTGATTTGTTACCTAGAAATGTTGTTAAAAAAAAAAAAGCTGGAATACTAAAGGTGTCGCGACCTGAGAGATTTTACAAATCATTGTTTGAAACTGATTTGGGGACAATGGGCAGTCCTACAACTTCACCAGATATATCTCAAAGGTCAATTAACAAAAGAGATACCGTGTGTTATTGTTGTTTTTCAATATCCCTTATTTCAGAGGTATCCAGCATCTATTCCTGAACTATTAGTATGGAAAATAAAATAGATTAAATACTAGAGACTAAAATTCTTAGCAAGAGTCTAGAAAGAAAGAAACAGACACAACTTCAGGTAGCAGGATAAGGAGAATGAAACATTTCCTGTGCCTTAGCCTCTTAAGTTCATGACTGAGCACCTGTTAATTGCCTGAATTATCCTATATACCAGGTAATAAAAGGCTAATATGCAAATTGACCAAACAGCAGGAAAGCTGGTCGCTATGATGCACACTGACCACCAGAGGGCAGATGCTCAATGCAGGAGCTGCCCCCTGGTGGTCAGTGCACTCCCACAAGGGGAGCACCGCTCAGCCAGAAGCTGGGCTCAGGGTTGGCGAGCGCAGCAGTGGTGGTGGGAGACTCTCCCACCTCGGCAGCAACGCTCAGGATGTCCGACTGCCGGCTTAGGCCTGCTCCCTGCAGACATCCCCCAAGGGCTCCTGGATTTCAAGAGGGCACAGCGAGGCTGAGAGATCCCCTCGCCCAAGTGCACAAATTTCATGCACCAGGCCTCTAGTCTTTTCAGATTATTGGAGTACTCATGCCTCCCAAGTAAATGAAAGACCACGAAAGAAAAGAGACATGAATAAATATTAAATGGCCCTAACTTGTTTGGCTCAGTAGACAGAGCGTTGGCCTGCGGACTGAAGGGTCCCAGGTTTGATTCCGGCCAAGGGCATGTACCTGGGTTGCAGGCACATCCCCAGTAAGAGGTGTGCAGGAGGCAGCTGATGGATGTCTCTCTCTCATTGATGTTTCTAACTATCCTTCTCCCTTCCTCTCTGTAAAAAATCAATAAAATATATGTTTTAAATAAATAAATATCACATGGTCTATGTACACCTGCTTAAGGAAGTGTACTTATCACAGCCTCTGCATTGCCAAATCCTGGACGCAGCAGAGTCTCAAGACAGGCACGAGGGTCATCCCTGTTGAATGACCCCTGGTAATAGATGTACCTGGTAATAGGTCCACATGAATTCACTTCTTCAAATTCACTTACGCTCAGTGCTCGTGGAGGAATGGATGCTGAAAGGAGAACTGATAGCTCAGGAAGAGGACGAGGTTTGTCCCCAGGAAACCAGTGGGGGTCACTGACTCAGCGCCCACGCCGTCCCCAGGCTGAAGGATCAGAGGCAGCCAGTGGGGGTGCTGACTGCATCGAGTGCAGGAGGTCCCGCCAGGAGGGTGGCCTCATTTCACACCCCGGAGGCCTCTCACATCCAGGCATCCTCTCCATCGTCATCCCCACCCCAAACCCCAGGAACCACCTTCCGACACCACAGATGGGGGTGTTCCTCCTCTTCCCACGGAGCCTCCCAGAGACTCTAATGTCTGCCTTTCTGGGCCGGACTCACAGAAGGTTCTTGGTTGAGTCTCCACAGAAAACCAGCCCATAGCAGAGCAACTTGGTAAGGTCCTCTTGTTAAAGAAATTGGACTTTCCTAGATGCCTTGTGTTACTGTGCATATGGATTTGAGATGTTTTCTTAAAATAAAACCTTACTTCCAGAAGGCTAACCATCACTTTTTAGTTGATTTTTTTTAATATTGACATTATTTTGTAAATAATAGAATTCTATTTGCTCTCTCTGTAATAATGCAACCTTTCTCGTAAAAGATAGTTTAAACGTAAGGAAAAAAAGTTAATATTCATTGAGTAAATATCATAAGCCTCAACTGGTACTTTCATACATGATATTTGATTGTATTTTGTCATCAAAACAAAGTAAAATGAGTCTTGTTTCATATATAAACACCACAACATCCAGCAAGGTAAATGTTATGTTCAAGGTAACATAACTAATAAGTGAGAAAATTAAATGACTAATTCTGAAGACTAAATTCTTAGCAATCTTCTATGCTGCTTATAACACCAGGCTAGGTGTGAAAGAAGAGAAGTAAGTGTCTATTGTGTGATTATTGTTTTATATAACCAGCTTGAAATATTCCATCACTTACCCACAACATAGAACTCATTTCTGTTAACTAATCTGTGTATAATATGATAATAATATAAGGGTCAATGCACAATGCAGATTCCAACCATACATAATAGTCTTCCTATTGGCTTTTAAATTTGTACTGATATTTAAGCATTGTGGTAATTATTATTCTATTTTATAGTAATTACATTGTTTTACTATCCTGTTCTTGAAGTACTTCATACAGGTGGTTGTATTTACAATTTTCTTTTATACAGAGAGGAAGAAAAGGGAGAGAGAGAGAGAGAGAGAGAGAGAGGGAGAGAGAGAGATCAATGTAAGAAAGAAACATCAATCAATTGCCTTCCATATTGTCCCGACCAGGGATTGAACCCATAAACAGAAGACTCTGTAACCAACTCAGCCACACTGACCAGAACACCTGACAACTTACTTGAATTGCAAACCGATGCTATTGATTACCACAGATTTGCACAAAGCATTGACTAGGTGTGGTCTGAACAAGAATTGCCCAATACGCCATGTTCCATAAGTATTTGCTGCGCGGGTGGATTCATGATCTCCTCTGTAGTTACTAGAATCCTGTGGCTGCAACCTATGTCTGCCTTTGCTGATACACCAAGATTCAGTATGCGCTCCTAAGAGAACAAAATATTAAAATAAAGGTCCCAATACAATAAAACAATGCCCTTAGCGCGTTCAAAGATGGAACATTCTTGATAGAAGGGGCCAATCTCCTAATTAATTATAGAAATGTTTTTGGATAGATCCAAAGTTATTTAACGACAAATGTATATTGCTCTCATCATACTCAGCTATGGGCAAGAGTGGAAAGTATATATTAAATCATATTTTGTTATTATGTAGATTACATTTTCAGGAATATCTTCCTACTTGGATTTTTTTTTTACCACTCTACAAATAAAGTAACACAAATATTTTAACATGCATTTTAAGTGGCACTATCTCTCGGGTATGAAATTGCCTACCAGGAGATTCCCCATGTTTTAAAGAAAAATTGATCAAATTTAATTGTTATATATTTTTTTTACATCCTTTAAGAATGCATGACTGACATTCATTTTAACACTGAGTTTTTCAGCGACTCCAGAGAAATAGATATGGAGGTAGCCACAACAGCTCTCATAGGTCTTGAAATGTACCTGGTAATAGATCCAGGTGAATTCACTTCTTCAAAGATAATTTCAGGAGTTTTAAACTATGGGCATCTAGTAGACCTCTATTTAAAAAACTGGAGTTGTATAATAGCGTAAAGAACACTGTGGAATGAGGAGTTAGATCCAAATTAGCCATGTCTCTGGCGATTAATTAGGAGAAGACCAGGAAGTGCTAATTGTGTCACTAGGGGATCTCGCAAGTTGCCTCTGCACTTGCTTTGAAGTTCTGTGGAAGGAAGGGATTGGGAAACATTGTCCGTGTGATATGTGCGTATAAAAGAGCCATCACGGTTTTAAATTATATAATAACTACAGCCCAGCTCCTAAACTCAGCCCCATGGATCCTAGAAATCTATATTTTTTTAAGTTCATTTCCAGTGTTTTATTGTAAACTTGACATATCAGCTAAGTGCTATTAAGTTTTCATAGTTATTTAAGGTTATTTAAGATTCAGGAAAATGTCTAAATGAACTTTACTCAGGAAGTAATTGCTAAAGAGGTATGTTTGCACACCATATTTTTCTACTACATAATTTAGCCTCGGGGGGCTTATTTGATGAGTAAAATAAAACAAACAAAAAAAACCTGGCTGGTATGGTTCAGTGATTGAGCATCAGCCTATGAACCAGGAGGTCATGGTCTGAGTCCCAGTCAGGGCACCTGTCAGGTTTCAGGTTTCAGGCTCCATCACCAGTGGGGGGCATGCAGGAGGCCACTAATCAATGATTCTCTCTCATCATTGATGCTTCTCTCTCTCTCTCCCTCTCCTTTCCTCTCTGAAATCAATTAATCTATATATGAATACATATATATATGTGTATATATATAAATCAATTTAAAATATACATATAGATCCTGAAGTTCTAAGAATCCGGAAGTTAAGGAATATAGGTATGCTCTGGCCAGCTTGGCTCAGTGGATAGAGTGTCAGCCTGCAGACTGAGGGGTCCCAGGTTCGATTCTGGCCAGGGGCACGTGCCTGGGTTGTGGGCTTGATCCCCAATGGAGGGTTTGCAGGAGGCAGCCGATTGATGATTCTCTCTCATCATTGATGTTTCTCTCTCTCCTTCTCCCTTCTTCTCTGAAGTCAATAAAGAAATACAGTGGTACCTCGAGATACGAGTTTAATTCATTCTGTAACCTTGAGGGGTGGGAAACTATGAGACGCTGGAGTCGAGGTAAACTGGTGGGTCGTGTGCAGCCGGCCGATCCACGAGATTACTCCTATCTCAAATGTTACTCGTATTTCAAAGCAAAAATCGCGCGCTCGACGGCTCTTATCTCAAAAATCTCGTATGTTAGGCACTCTTATCTCGAGGTACCACTGTACATATAAAAAAAAGTATAGATATACTTGCAAAAGCCATATTAAAAAGACAAAAACAAGATAGAAGTATGAACAATTTTATTTGTTTTTTCTATTAACAAATGAGGGCTGAACTCAGGATTCCTCCTGCTTAGCCTTAACGTTGACTGAAACCTTGATCATTTTATAGCAAGATCCTAGGAGCTTATTTCTGGTATATATATATATATATATATATATATGTGTGTGTGTGTGTGTGTGTGTGTGTGTGTGTGTGTGTGTGAATATATGAGAGTGACATTATTGCTGGGCCATACGCTAGCTCTTAAATTACACAATTTGAGGAATTGCCACAGTTTCCTGAAGCAATTGCACCATTTCCCATCACTTCAGCAATGAGAGAGGGATTTAAATCTACCACATTGGCACCAACACTTGTCATTATCCATTTTTTATTAAAATGCTATCAATGGGTGTGGAGAAGTATTTCATTATGAATTTTATTTTCATCTCCCTATCAATAATGTTGTAGAACATATTTTATTATGTTTATAGGACCTCATTATAACTACTTGGAAAAATATCTATTCAAATCCCTCGTCCAATTTTTAATTGGGTTATTTGTCTTTTTTAATTATTGAGTTGTAGAAATTCTTACATATTCTGGGTGCCTTTATCTTTTATATGATTTGCAAATATTTTTTCCTATTCTGCTGATTGTCTTTTCACTCCCTCAATGGCCACTGAGTTGTAAATTTTGATGTAGTCTATTTTATCTATTCCCGCCTCCTCCACCCCTTTTCTGTAGCTAGTACCTTTGCTGACATATGAAAGAAACCACAGACTAACCTAAGGTGATAAAGATTTACTCTAAGGGTTTTATCGTTTTAGCTCTTAAATTTAGGCCTCGACTCTCTGTTGAGCAAATATTTGTCGGTAGCGCCTGGAAAAGTGCCAATTCCATCCTTTCTCGGGCGGGTACCCAGTTGGCCTAGGACCATTTGTTGAAAGGTAGGCTGCCGTCACATCAGATTGTCTCAGTAAACTTGTACAAAAATAAATTGGATACAGATATATGGGCATATTTCTGGAATTCCAATTCCACTCCATTGATCTATATGCCTACCCTATGCCGCTATAACACCGTCTTTATTACTGCGGCTCTACAGTAAGTTATAACATGGGAGAGAGACTTATTCTTGATTTCCAATACTTTTAGGCAATATTTTAGGGTCGCTCTCATTTCCATATCAATTTCAATAACTGTCCATTTCTGCCAAAAGCTGGAATTTTGATAGGAATTCAATTGAATGTATACATCAATGAGCATGCGACTATTTCTTTTTCTGATTTATTCCAGGATTGTGAGCAAAACAATCTTCTTGCTGTAATATGGGAAAGATGTCCCTCTGAATCAGCAATTTCATAGCTTTGTTCTATTTTATTTGTGTTTCAGATATCATAATTATAATTAAATGAGTATTCCACTAAAGAATGCATTTTATGGTTTACATACTGACTGTATGTAGAGTAAAATATGAGAGCCATTCGTAAAACCATGATTCTGAGAATCATCGATGATTTCTTTTTCTTTAAAAGAAACATTATTCAAGTTTGAGGAACATTATCCCAGCAAGCGTAGGGTCACTTCCAGCTAAAGAAATGGAGAAAGAAAATCAATGTTCAGAGAAGACGCTCTATGTTCAGGGAGAAGGGGCCCGAATTGCATGTGGAGAATCTGAACGATGGAGGACCTATTTCCCGGTAAGCCACAGCGATGAGAAGATACGAAACCCAGAGCAAAGTGGTACCCTGGGAAACTCCCCACGAATAAGAACGAGGGAGCAGGCCTGGGAGGCGCGTGCATCAGAGGAGGATGCAGGAGGAAAGGGCAGATGGAGCGGGGTCTGTTTGGGGAGCTTCCACCCCTGGCTGGAAAGCCTCAAAGGCCAAACAGAGGAGCAACTGGGTCATGGCCAGTCGGACAGCAAGGGGCATGTGTTTGGATGGCAAGGATGTCATTCAGATTGTGCGTCTGGCCATTGTTTTTTAAAATATATTTTATTGATTTTTTACAGAGAGGAAAGGAGAGGGAGAGAGAGTTAGAAACATCGATGAGAGAGAAACATCAATCGGCTGCCTCTTGCACACCCCCCACTGGGGATGTGCCCGCAACCAAGGTACGTGCCATTGACCAGAATCGAACCTGGGACCTTTCAGTCCTCAGGCCGACGCTCTATCCACTGAGCCACACCGGTTTCAGCCGTTTGGCCATTTACCCTGAGCACATTGTAAAGGATGCCTTGCTTTAGTACTGAGAAATGTCCCAATGAATTATCGAGGAGGTATCCCCAAGTCTATAGAAGTACAATCAAAAGGGTGGCATGCTGGTTGTCTACAACTTTGCAAGCTTTTGCATTTATTGAAAACATATGTCAAGTTATCAGCGTCTCTCATCTACACCCACGTTTACAAGTATTTAGACAGAATTGCTGGAGAGAATAATGTAGTAATAACAAATAAATAAGGAAGAGAGGGAGGGGGGGAAGCAGGACGGGGGGCCGGCCATCATTCCTACAGAACCGCTGCCCAGAGGATGCACCTGGCTGTCCTCCGGCCCTGCCTCTAAAACACAGGAGGAGCCGGAGAAAGAGAGAAAGAAAAGGAAATGAACATTCCCTCCCGTTATCCTGGCTCCGTTCCTTTGATTGGCAGCCCGCCTAGAACTTAAAGGGGGAAGAAAATCATTCTCCCATCCAAGCCGGGAAGCAGGGACAGGAGGGGGCAGAGGCAGGAGGGCAGGGCCCGTCTTCCAAGCAGTCACAACCAGGGAGGCCACAGCGGGTGGCCCCCCAGTAAGCTCGGGGGTGGGAGTGGTCCCCAAGTGGTCCCCTGATCAGTGCTTGAGGAAGGGGGTGGGGGAGCTTGCACACCTGGCACTGAGGGGCCTCGGAGCGGCTGGTGGAGGCGCTGACACTGATGCCGGGGTCCCCAGTCTGAGGCACGCAGTTCCCAGCCCTCCCAGCCCGACTCCAGCCATGGACACGCGTGACCTGGCAGGGCGTCCAGCATCCATGACCATCAATGATGCCAGGTCTTCAGATTCCAACACAAAGACTGAAATGAGCAAAGCAGGCCAACCATGATGGTGTACAGATATCAGTTATGTAAAATAGGTGTACTGCCGAGACCGGTGTGGCTCAGTGGATAGAGAGCATCAGCCTGTGGACTGAAGGGTCCCAGGTTCGATTCCGGACGGGGGCATGTACCTTGGTTGTGGGCACATCCCCAGTGGGGGGCGTGCAGGAGGCGGCTGATCGATGTCTCATCGATGTTTCTAGCTCTCTATTCCTCTCCCTTCCTCTCTATAAAAAATGAATTATATACACATATATATATATACACACATATATATACATATATACACACACATATATATATGTGTATATATATATATATATATACACATATATATATACACACATACACACACATACATATATATAAAATAGGTGTACTGGTTAATCATGCGGATTGTTTCAATAGATGAGTTATCGTACACATATGTTGACATAGATGCAATCTGATAAGTATGCTGTTTTGTTGTATGGACAGCAAGCTTCAAAACTTCATATGCCAAATTTGCTGAAGGTGTTAACATCACAGATATTTTTACACTTAAAAATATCAAATTTCATGCTAAAAAAAAAAGAGCATTTGTGGGAAGTTTTAATTCATTTATTTTGAAGAAAAAGTTATCATATATACTTTGGGAAGCTTATGGTGAATATGCTCCATCTCAAGATACTTGTGAATGCTGGTTTAAACACTTCAAAAGTGATGATTTCGATGTGAAAGACAAACATCCATGTCAACTGAAAAAGTTTGAAGACCAACAATGACAAGCATCATTGGATGAAGATGCGTGTCAAACTCAAAAACAACTTGCAGGAAGATTAAATGTTGCTCAGCAAACAATTTCTGATCATTTACAAGCAATGGGAGAGATTTTAAAGGAAGGAAGGTGGGTGCCACATCAACCGAACAAAGACAAATGGAAGTCATCAGTAAAACGTTGCTTCAATGATATGAAAGAAAGTCTTCTTTGCATCAAATTGTGACTGGCGATGAGAAGTGGATTTATTTTGAGAATCCCAAACACACAGAATCATGGGTTGGTCCAGGTCAACTATCAACATCGACTGCAAGGCCAAATCTCTTCGGAAAGAAGACAATGCTCTGTGTTTGGTGGGATCAGGAAGGTGTGGTGCATTATGAGCTTCTAAAACTAGATGAAACCTTAATAGTGATCACTATTGACAACAAATAATCAATCTGAACCACCCTTTGATCGTGAAATGACAAGAAGGGGCCAGAAAATACGGCAAAGTAATTTTGCTTCATGATGATGCACCATCACACACATCAACACCAGGTAAAGACACGTTAAAAGATCTTGCCTGGGAAGTATGAACCCACCCGCCGTATTCACCAGCCCTTGCTCCTTCAGATGACCACTTGTTCCGATCGATGGCACACGCACTTTCTGAGCAGCACTTCAAAACCTACGAAGAGGAAAATCTGAATGGTTTGCCTCAAAACAAGAAAAGTTCTATTGGGACGGTACCCACAAATTACCTGAAAGATGGGGAAATGTGTAGCTAGCGATGGACATTACTTTGAATACAGCACTTGTGATGTTTCTCTTGAAATTATGGTGGTTTCTTTGATTATAAAATCCTCCATTAGCCGAAACCTGTTTGGCACAGTGGATAGAGCGTCGGTCTGTGGACTGAAAGGTCCCAGGTTCGATTCTGGTCAAGGGCATATATGCCTTGGTTGCGGGCACATCCCCAGTAGGGGTCATGCAAGAGGCAGCTGGTCGATGTCTCTCTCATTGATGTTTCTAACTCTTTATCCCTCTCTCTTCCTCTCTGTAAAAAATCAATAAAATATATTTTTTTTAAATCCGCCATTATTAACTAGTGCACCTAATATTCTTAAGGTTAATAAGCTCTGTTTGAGGAGTTGCTTTGCTAGTGTTTTGAATTCTAAAATTCTTTTTATTTTATTCTACTTTATAATTTTAATCTTTATTGTTAAAAGTGCTGCATATGCCCCCCTTTTCCTCTTCTGCCTTGCCCTTGACCCCCTCCCATCACCCCCATCACCCCAGTTCTTTGGTTGACCTCTTCCCTTGCACCCACCCTCCCCTGCCTTCCCTCTGAGACTCCACAGTCTGTCCCCTGCCTCTCTGTCTCTGGATCTATTCTGCTCTTCTGAGGGTATTGCTTTATACGGTTTCAGGTACGACCAGTTTGCTACCATTTTCCAATTATATTCGTAAGGCACGAGCTCTTTTCTCTCTCTCTCTCTCTCTTTTTTAAAGTGGCATAAATACCATTAAATTGATGAAATAGCTGAGGGCAAAAATGAGGGCCAGCCTTTTGTCCTCTGCAATAACCTCCCTGATGCTAGCTTTCTGATTTGTTGTCCTTTATTGACAAAAGAAAACACATTTTGTGAGCATGTCAGCCCAAGACAGCATTTATAGCTCCTAAATAATTAGGTATTGATTAATTTCGCCAGGAATATAGGGGCCATGTTTTTTTTTCAGGCCTGCCCGTTCTTGATGATCATATAATTTCGAGCAGAGAAATCACAACACAGGGCCTCCGTTCTCTGTAGCCCGGTTTCCGTAATGACAGGCTGAGCTGCAGCTGCCCATGGTTTTGTTCAACTTCCCAGGTCTCCGCTCTGACCCAGCTGGAGTTAGAATAAGGGGGCTGCCAGCTTGTCCCTCCAACTTTAACCCCTAGTCACACATGGATATATGCATTGAAAATGTCTAACATGCATGTAAGATGTGGTAGGCTCCACACAGCTAGGAAGAAATCAAGCAGACCCCGCTTCCCAGAATTCTCCAAGAGCGAGCTCAATCTTTTCAGACAAACATGTATCAAGTTGGTGCCATGGCTAGAGTGGATGGTCACGTCCAGTGTGAAAATAAGGAAAGAGCCAGGCCAGTGTGGCTCAGTGGTTGAGTGGAGACCTATGAACCAGGATGTAACTGTTCAGTTCCTCATCAGGGCACATGCCCAGGTGGCGGGCTCGGTCTCCAGCTGGTCAATGGTTCTCTCTCATCTTTGATGTTTCCATCTCTCCCTCTCCCTTTCTCTCTGAAGTTAATGAAAATAGTCCCCGACATCAGTTAAAATGATCACTCTGCTCTAACAACTCAAAGATTGTTTTATTTGTTTGTTTTTAATACGGGCAATACTGTTAGTAATAAGTCAAACAATTTTACTACTCTTTCTCTCTGGATATACAGTACATAACTTTAGATAGAGGTACTTATATATTTACATAAAGTTACCTTCCTTAAGAAAAGTATAATGATATGAATGGGATATTTGCCTTTGTTTTTGATTAAAATTTTCATATTTTTCACATATAAATGTTCATATATAGTGAAAGGATTCGTTGTATCTATTTTAATGCATGTCAACTTGTTATTATCCAATGTTTTACAAATTCTGTGTATAGTTGTGTGTTTACATTCAGTATATCTTTAGTGGATAGAAAATAATGAAATGCTAAGCTTCAGTTTAGAAGTGTATATACTGAGATAAAAGCAGTGTGCACTATGTGATGTGTTATACGATAAAGTTCAGATAATATTTGTGAATCGTTTTATATTTTGCATTACCTGAACATTTTCAAAGTCAAAACTTAGAGCATTCTTCGTATTTTCCCTGCCTTTGAAACGTTACCTCGTATTTCATAGTTATGAATTAAACAAGGGACCATTTCAATTTCTCCTGAAAAATTTATTATGAGTTTGGAAATGCCTCTTCCTGATATTCTGTTGCATTCTTCCTGGGTGATAGAAATCTGATAAGGGACAAATGTGGAAAATAAGGAAAAGCAATAAGTTCCAGGTATATTATAAAGTATTTGTTCACACACTCAAGGTGACATTGCATAGAACTGTATGATCCCTGACACTAGATCATCTGCTTTTCAATTGTCAAGGTGCTGTGCAGTCAGTCAAACAACATGAAATGATACTTTGGTGATGTGGAACTAATATTTAATCCTAGGTAAATCATAAAAAAAGGGGTTTTAGATATATGTATAGCAATTGTCAGCAATGAGTAATTTCTGTAACTAAATCCATTAAAACATATAGAATGATTTTGGTTTGAAAGTGAATTTACTGAATTTACTTATCTAGTTTTATTTTTTTAAATATATATTTTTTTATGATCTCAGAGAGGAAAAGAGAGGGAGAGAGACATAGAAACATCAATGAGGGGAGAGCACCATTGATCACCTGTCTCCTGCATGCCCCCCACTGAAGATGGAGCCTGCAACCCGGGCAGGTGCCCTTGACCAGAATCAAACCCTGGACCCTTCGGTCCACAGACCGATCCCCTATCCACTGAGCCAAACAGGCCAGGGCTCCTTATCAAATTTATTGTTCCTTGAGATGAATTCAGTGCAGAGATAATTAGGTCAAAACCCTCACTAATTTTGAAATCTTCTTTGTTTTCTGAGATTAAATGCTTTCATTGAAATTTCACAAAAAAATTACGAATATGTGAATATTCCCTATTGCAATGTCTAACCTACAGCACAGTTTCATTTTATAAGGTTTGTTTTTTCTCATAAGTCACCAGTATGTCACCCTTTGGGGATACCATAGAGGCGTCACTGCAAGGAGAGACGGAAAACAGAGAATAATAAAGGCCACGCTGAAGAGCTGAACCCAACAAAAGGGCGGGAGCATGGATGGGCCAGGAGGCAAACCACCATCACACCTGCGCTTCCCTCTCATCGCTCAGCCACTAGAATCTAGTGGTTCTCAACCGTCCTTAGGCCGCGACCCTGGCATACAGTTCCTCATGGGGTGGTGACCCCCAGCCATGAAATGTTGCTACTGTGATGCATCGTGATGTCAATATCTGCATTTTCCCATGGTCTTAGGCAGCCCCTGTGAAAGGGTCGTTCGACCCCCAAAGTGGTCGTGACCCACAGGTTGAGAACCGCTGTTCTAGATGCTCCAGGCCCCAGACCTCCAGCCACACCAGGAAGGTACCACCATGGCCAAGTCCTTACCCGCCCTTCACACTGATGACAGCTTACTGCAGGGGGTGCTCAGGTGTGACTCTCTGGTTGCCTGAACAGAGCCGGAGAGATTTTGCTTCCACATCACCTCGTGGTGAAAAGGGGGATCTCTTCCCTTTTGTCATCCTCTGCTGGGAATGAGGAACCCCTCCTTTCTCAGCCTGGTTTCAGAACCAACAGCAAGACAGACAAACAGCCCAGCCCGAATGGCTCGTTGGTTGAGTGTCGGAAACCAAACATTGTTCTCACTAAATGGATGTAAACAGGAGGCCAGAAGGCTGGTCAACCTTGAAGCTCTGAAAGGTCAGAGCCAGCCACTCCCTGTCTAATCGAGACAATGAACTTCCCCATCAAATCATCATGTCAATCCTGACTGATAAAGAACATCTACTTGTTACTGGAATTGCCTGCTTCAGGGCAAAGGGTGGATCCCAAACCTGAATGAAAGGGATGGCCAGGCCGAAGGAAGGTGGTAGTGTTTCCACTAGAGTAAAGCTCCCGCCTGGACCCCCAATATCGCCAAATTAATGTTTTCTGGTCCCTCATTTCATTGGCGGGCAGCCTCCCCCAGAACCCGAACCCTGACCCGGGAACCCTGAACCATGAGGGACGTGGAAAGAGGTTCCCACAGTTAAGCATTGACCTCTGAACCAGAAGGTCATAGTTTCATTCCCAGTCAGGGCACAGGCCCCCCGCTGTGGGCTCAGTCCCAGTGGGGAGTGTGCAGGAGGCAGCCGATGGATGATTCTCTCTCATCACTGATGATTCTCTCTCTCTCACTCTTCCTTCCTCTCTGATATCAATGAAATACATATATTTGTTTAAAGATGGAGATTAAATATTGGTGATCATGATTTGCTTGTGTGGAAACAGTGTGGTTTTAAATGTTTCTCTCTGGCATCAGTCGCATGTGTCCATCTATGAAAGAGGAGAGCCACTGATTACAAGGTGGTGGCTTAGTAAAATACGGATGCTCTTTGCAAATAGAAAAATCTGAACGGGAGACTGAGGGAGGAGCTGTTATGCATTCTGTCATTTCTTTTAGACTTCCTGAATCTCTTCTCAGTTTTAATTTTTGCAGGTCCTTTAAACATTTCACATTCTTTCCTTACTAAGATCTACCTACTTATTTAGTCACATCGTTCATATTATCTTTTGAAATGTTCCACTTGCACTGTACTTTGCATTATATTACTTTGAAAGAATGTCTGCACACACACACACACACACACACACACACACACACACACTGTCTTTCAGAATTTGGGTCTTCAGATGCCTTTGCAAGGTTGAGCTGGATTTCGCACTTTTCTTCCTATAAATGCAGCTTTGTGTATTTATTTAGCAAGCCTCCCAGAGTGCTTACAACGGGTCAGACATAAGGCATAAACCCGCTCCAACATTAACTCATTTCTCCTTTGAAGCAGCCATAAGATAGATGCTATTATTACGTTCACCTGCGGTTGAGGAATCGGAGGCACAGAGGATTAAGTGTTGGTTGGGGCACAGGAGCAGAATTCCCAGGGGTGAGCTAGGCCCAGAGTCCAAATCCCTAAGCTCTCAGCTAAGCTGCCTAAAATGTGATGACTTACAATGGAGAAGACACTTGTATTATCTGTGTTTCCTACTGTTCTGTCCACATAGGGAGTGATGCTCTGTTCCAGAATGAACTTGAACTTCCTTCATTCAACTGTACCTCAAGTCTCCAAGCACATCGTTTGGTTTCCTTCGTGCAGTGAGTTAACTATAAACTTGAACTTGAATGAGTTTGGCAGCCGGACGAACAGTGACTCTTTTCTGGCATGTCTCATTCTTATCCCTCTGGCCCCTGGGCCAAGTCTAATCGATCCAAGGAGAGAAAACTGACCAGACCCGGATCAATGGGATTATCTACTTTGGGAATTTAAAAATGGAAAAGGAGATGCACAGGGAGAGATGCAATAGTTGGGGGTAAATTATTTCACTTGAGAACCACAGACAGAATGTTTATTAGCTCCCCTGAGTTTCCCTGCACACCATCTTCCCTTAATCCTATTTCATCCCATAGTTAAGGAATTAGAGCTATGACAATGAGTTAAAGATGCTCTAAATCTCAATGACTACCAAATTAGAAAATGAAATGTATTACCTTCTTGGAGAAACCACAGAGATTAATGCTAGCATCAAACACTTAACATATGCAAGTATAATAACTTTCATTACCTTCAATTTTCCATCTTAACAAACGACAAAGGCTTCTAAGATATTAGAAGCGCTTAACTTAAATTTAATCAAGTGGGGAATCTGATAGAAACACTATCTGTAATGCATTTTATCTTCCACAGGCATTTTTTTTTTTACCAGCTGAGACAGAAGGACCACCAATGACCTTGCCATCCTCTTTGGAGAGGTCTCATTTTTGTCTTTGTGCCACATGGGCCCAGATTGCTTTATTGTTACAAACGATATCAGAGTTGTTGACTAACTTGATGACTTGTAGCTCATAACACGTGGAAAGAAGAAAGTACCGCATTTACATCCTGTCTAATAAAAGAGTAATATGCAAATTGATCATCACTCCAACACACAAGATGGCTGCCCCATGTGAATACAAGATAGCTGCCACAAGATGGCTAGAGGGGAGGACAGTTAGGGGTGACCAGGCCAGCAGAGGAGGGAAGTTGCAAAGGACTGAGCCTGCAGGGGAGGGCAGTTAGGGGCAAACAGGCTGGCAGGGGAGCAGTTAGTCACCAATTAGACTAGCAGGAGAGTGGTTAGGGGGTGATCAGGCTGGCAAGCAGAAGCAATTAGGGGCAATCAGGAAGGCATTTGGGAGCCAGCAGTCCTGGATTGTGAGAGGGATGTCCAACTATCCGTTTAGACCCAATCCTATAGGAATCAGGGCTAAACGGGCAGTCGGACATTCCTCAGGAGATCCCAGATTGGAGAGGGTGCAGGCTGGGTGAGGGACACGCACCCCCATGCACGAATTTTATGCACTGGGCCTCTAGTGTCTTAATAAGAGAATATGTGACAGAAGGAGGGACAAAAAGCTTCCCTGAGGTAAATACTATTCCAGGAGCCTGAAACTGACCTTGTAGCAGCAGACTATGCTGCACCTTGCATCCATTGCGATTCAGCAGAAACACTATCAGGTGGGCCACTTCATTTTGGGTGAGCAAAGTTTTTTTATTTTTATATATTATTTTATTGATTTCAGACAGGAAGGGAGAGGAAGAGATGAGGAAGAGAAATATCAAACATGAGGGAGAACCATTGATCAGCTGCCTCCTGCCAGCATCCACATTGGGGATGGAGCTGCAACCCGGGCATGTGCGCTGACTAGGAGTCGGACCGTGACCTCCTGGTTTCTAGGTCAACACTCAACCACTGAGCCACAACGGCCAGGTGGGTGGGCAAAGTTTCTCTACTTGAATAGTTTGAGGTGTCTCATTTACAAGGGAAACCCAAAGCTGCAGTATTTAATGTGACTCTGAATAAGAGAAGTCTCCAGCTGGTTCAGGTCCTGGTACAAGGGCCTCTGACAGTGGCCGTTATGGCCCGGAGAAGCCAATGGAACTTGACCTTCTGCAGCAGAGGTGAATACCATTAGGAGGCACCTTCCCACAGGACGTGAGGCCTCCGGATGTCTGATGGAGAGTTAGCAGACATCTCAGCCCAGCACATAACTATCCTCCCCTGGAGAATGGCACTGGAGAAGACAAAATGACACATGATGAGCCATAGTACCACATGGGAGAGAGTGCAGATTGGAGAGGGTGCAGGCTGGGCTGAGGGACACACCCCATGCATGAATTTCATGCACCGGACCTCTAGTGTCTTAATAAGAGAATATGTGACAGAGGGAGGAACAGAAAGCTTCCCTGAGGTAAATACTATTCCAGGAGCCTAAAGCTGACCTAGTAATTTGTTCCACCTCCTCACGGAGTCTGCCCAGTTCATTCAGTCACATCAGTCTGTTTCCCCAACAGCCCGGCTTCCCGTGTTAGGATTGTGGTTTGCTCTCAGTAGGATCAGGTCTTGAAGACATGGCTGTTTTCATCAACAATTCTCTCTCTCTCTCTCTCTCTCTCTCTCTCTCTCTCTCTCACACACACACACACACACACACACACACTAGTACTGTGCTCCCTCTTGCCAGATTGCTGATCTTGCTTCAACCCCAGCAATGAAGTGAGAGAGAATCCCCTATGATCACGTGGCAGGGATCAAACACATAACATAAGAAATCACAGATGTAAGAATGCAAAGAAGCAAATTTACTATTTTTGTGTTCCTCTTTGTAGAAAACTTGTTTGTGCTCTAATGGGGAACAGTCAATTTTTCTATTTGGTTGTATAGATGAAATATAGCTTTAATCTGTTTTCTTAATATTGATTGGAAGAGAATAAATTTCTCCCTGCCCTTTATATATATATTTTTTTTTAAAAGAAAGATTTGGGATATAAAAACCAATAAGGTTGTTACTTGTTATAAAAACTGCATGAAAAAATTAATTCAAGATTAATAGTGGAATACAAAGGACGATGAGGTTTTTATAAAAATAATTGTTTATTGATTTTTTTTATTTAACTACACAAAATACCACCTTAAATCTTTAGTTCCAATGAATGCATTAGTTTTGTTTTTTTTCCCCAGAGTATTTGGAATTTTTAATATATGTTAAGGTTTTAAAAATATATATGATAAAGAAAGAAAGGTATTTTCTTCCATTTTCAATGTTTTATATTTAATTGATTTTAATTGATTTTCAATGCCACTTGTCATGTTATTTTCTAATGCGATAAAAAGACAGCTTTGGGCTGTTTCCTCAAGTCCTGCTGTACCTAAGCTCTGTTTATGTGAAGTAGTCATAACTTCAAACTTGAGAGTTGACTTTCATATGCATTTTCCTTAATTGTCTTAAATTTTTATGTTTTTGGTTTAGTATCTTCTGTCAATTGTAATTCGTGAGAGGATGAATATCACAAATATATCACAATTTCTGCCAACCCATTTTCCAGCAACATCAAAATCAGACATAAAATCTTTTGACTTTTCTTGGAAAAGTTGCATAAAGAGCACTAATACATCAGGAGTTCATGAGAAAGCATTAATGCTCATACAGCCTTACCCTGTGAAGAACCTGACATGTATACACAGTCATTTTTCTCATGAGCCTTGTCTCTTGCTGAGAAATCATTTTTATTAATAAGCTTATCTCTGATTTCATATCTTGGATTCTCAATGTTATTGCAGTGAAAGCGGCAACCCCACAAATAACTCATATTTGAATTAATGATTAATACGTGAGAGCTTTTTTTAAAAAATATATTTTATTGATTTTTTACAGAGGGAAAGGGAGAGGGATAGTTAGAAACATCAATGAGAGAGAAACATCAATCAGCCGCCTCCTGCACGCCCCCTACTGGGGATGTGCCTGCAACCAGGACACATGCCCTAGACCAGAAATGAACCTGGGACCCTTCAGTCTGCAGACTGATGCTCTATCCACTGATCAAAACTGGTTTTGGCTGTGAGAGCTTTTTATGTGCCAGACACAGTTCTATGGATATCTAAAATACCATTTTTTTTCATTTTTAAAAATGAAGATATAGGAGAACTGACAAGTTCAATAAGCTGCCCCAAATCACACAGTAAGTAGTAAATCAAGAATGCAAATTAGCAAAGCTGACTGCCAATCCGCACTGTTTACCACTATTAACCCCAGGTCATAACTCACATTCTGCCGGATCGCTGGGAAGGTGTGCAGAGCAAGAAGCTCGATTTCTGTTTTCATCATCAATTTTTTCCATCAAAAAAGCACACCACGGCTTCGTGGGCCTTTAGACAGTGCGCCCTAATCACAGCTGTGGCCGGAAGCCTTGTTGTTGACCATTGATAGTGCATACTGGAGGTAACTCTACCTTCTCTCTCAGATCTTCAGGCCACGTCTCTATCCACCATATATTGATGAAGCTATGCCCCTATTTGGTAACAAAGGACTAGGAAATGGTCCAACTCACCACTAATGGGTTCCTGTTCCAAATAGATGAGATCAAGAGGAGAGAACTGAAATGCTGAGAACTATCAGGAACTGTAGGATTTTTGCCTCATTTACCTCATGTAGAGAATGTTCTCATGCCCAATTGAATAACAGACACATGAATAATAATTAGGCCAAGGTTGTTTCCTTTGTTTCTGATATTTAAAAGATGGGTTTATAAGCCGAAACTGGTTTGGCTCAGTGGATAAAGCGTTGGCCTGAAGACTGAAGAATCCCGGGTTCGATTCTGGTCAAGGGCATGTATCTTGGTTGTGGGCACATCCCTAGTAGGAGGTGTGCAGGAGGCAGCTAATCGATGTCTCTCTCTCATTGATGTTTCTAACTCTCTATCTCTCTCCCTTCCTCTCTGTAAAAATCAATAATATATATATATATTTTTTTAAAAGGTGGGCTTATTACACTCAGCATCACCTCTTTCCCTGATGTCAATAAAAATGTATCCACAATGAAAAATTGACCAGGATTCCTGACTCTATTAAAAATGAAATAAAGGTCTCGTGTACGCAGTACAATAAACATAGTGTTAAATCCAGTTGTAACCTCAGAACATTCAAGTATGTGTTGGCAGTAAAGAACTGGGTGAATTATAGAAAATAACAGAACAGATTCCATAGGACCAAAGATAATTGTGAATTTAATGTATTAAAAATATTATCTTAGGACTTTCTTGAAGTTGTATAATATGGCTTTTTAAGTTAATGCGTAAGCATATGCTTGTACATTTCAAAATGTTTTGCTTTCACATTTTTTTAAAAAAGAAATCTACATTCATACTATGGGAACCATAGAAAAATTTCTATTATTTTCACAACCATGGTATATTGCTAATCCTAAACAAGAGAGCAGACAAATGACAGTCAAATTTAAAAATATGATTCTAGCTTCATGTGATAGCAAAAACCTGTAGTGTGAAATATTTACATATTTCCTATTATAATATTCTACTCAAGTATATTTACAAATCCAAAATAACTGAATTCTGTTCACCTTCACCAATGGCTTTGAAGCTTCACATTTAAATCACTGTGTTCATCTTTCTAGAATTCATACTTAGGTAGGCTTAAGACAGGAGGGCAATAGAAAAGGAGCACATATACTTGACTATTTATTTAAGACTAAGTCCATTTGAATCTTTCTAAGGTTGAGTGACCTTCAATGGATTGTGCGTATGAATTATCAAATATCGTCGTAGAAGTAACAGACCATGAATGACATTTGATTCTTTTCAAGCTAAATAGTGCAGATAATCCTAATTATTTCTGAGCCCAGGGTCAAAGAAAAAGCTGTTCATCACTTTTCTGGTTTACTGAGGAATCTTTTAAGATAATAAGCAATACATCAATCTTGTCACTAAGTTATAAAGAAATGAAATGAAGCAAATTCTGGGAGTGATTTTTGACAGCAATTATCTAAAGAATCTTCACTTTCATTCTTGTCATTTTGTCTCATAATGTGCATCTCATATTTCAGAACTCTAGGTCACTTATTCAACTTCTCTTACACTGTACTATAGCCATATCTTCCACTGGATTTCTCTCCATTCAATTTTCTAAGTCATTACCATTGTATGCAAAGCATTAATGAGGCTATTAGACCTATTACAGAAGATAAAATATAGTCTTTGCCTTCTGCCAAGGAAGTCAATACCTTTTGTAATAATACGCTTATAAAAAAGTAAAAACTAGTCCTGACTGGTTTGGCTCAGTGGATAGAGCATCAGCCTGCTGACTGAAGGGCCCTGGGTTCAATTCCAGTCAAGGGCACATACTTTGGTTTCAGGCTTGATCCTCAGTAGGGGGCATACAGGAGGCAGATGATTGATGATTCTCTCTCATCAATGTTTCTATCTCTCATTCCCTCTCCCTTCCTCTCTCTAAAAAAATCAATAAAAATACTTTTTTTTAAAAAAAAGAAGTGAGCATGTATTTTAAGGACTAATAACGTTTTTAAAACCTTATCCCAGGACTGAGTGCTAACATAGAGCAAAGACATAATTTCAAAATTTAACTCTTTCAACTGAATCTGTATTTAATTAAACACCTATCGTTAGAATAAAATAATAGTTGCTATTTATAATCTCCGAGCAGTAAGTACCCTCTCTATATTGAGATCAATGAAAAAGAAAGAAAGAAATAAGACAGAGGTCAGGAAACCAGTATGTATTTTTGAAATTGCCAGACCATCTGGATTTTTGCAACAACAAATCCTTTTCATTGCTCACTCTCTTATGTTTGCCGCTCATTTTCTTTGAAATTGTGAACAGAAAAACCATTGACCACACACAGTCTCTTTTCATTCCTGGTACACTTTGATTTTCTTCTCTCTGTCACCTTGTTTTAAAGGAAGAAAACTGGAGCTTTTTCTCAAACGTTAACTAGGTTATTTATGATGAGTCAGAAATGCCATCGAGAATCTTCCACTGGACTTATCTGCATATGTAAACATATCGAATGTTTGCAGCTGGAGCGAATTGATGATCCTAAATCAGCAGAGAAACCCCTTTTCAACATTTCGTGCTCACAATTCATACTACATCTCTATGTGTCACCTACGTTGTGACCTTCACTTTGTCCAGTTTACCACATGGGTCCTGTCAGAGGAGCAGAGCTGATATCCTTCAAACAGATTTCACTGTTCCCTGAACAAGGCCTCGGAGCCTCTTTGCTCATCATGTTGTCTTAGAGATAACAGACATCGGCCATATCACATAATTGCACTTCTGTTTTTATTCACCCCATTTATATAAATTGAGTTTCTCTGAACTTGAGTAGATTTTGAGGTTCACAGTACATATAGTACTACCAGCAGTACTTTCTTTGGCTTAAACCTAATCTAAATCATAATAGTAGAATTGTAAGGGTTTTTCTTTTTACTGAATTATTTATAATTCTCTGTGAAGACTTCTATTGCTTCACTGTGTCCTCCTTCATATTAGCGAGTCTTGTGTTCTTGCATATTAGTTTTTAATGATGGGCTTGAGTTTATTACTGTCGGGAGTCAAGTTATCTTGTTCTCCATAGTTCACCAGGCCCATTTCCTGAACAGTGTCCATTCAACAGAAGGTTACAGTCATTTTTTATTCTGGAAGGTTAAGCAGGAAACTGGTAGGTAGTCTGAGGACCCTTGTAAATTCCATGGCAATTAAACCTTTAGTTTGGGAATGGATCTGTTTAGTATATTTCTATATTAAACAAAGCTGCCCCTTTCCCTACCATTTCCCCCCCTTTCTTTTGTGAGGCTACAGAATTACCTCATATTGTGCTCAAACCATTTATTAAATCTCACCGTAAACACCTGGGTAGATTATGTGCTTATTTCAGAGAGAGAAGTTTAAGCGCTTCACATTAGAGAGAAGAATTCCCTGTTAACAAGAGAACTAAATATAAGAAGAGGGTAGGGTGTCTTAGTCTGTCTGAGCTGCTGTCACAAAAGACTGGGTAGCTCATAAACAGCAGGAGTCTGTTTCTCACCCCTCTGGAAGCTGGAGTTCAAGGGCAGGGCCCAGCAAGGTCAGATGAGGGCCACCTCCCAGGTCGCAGACTGCTCACTTCTACATGTGTCCTCGCAGGGTGGGAGGAGCTAGGGATATCTCTGGGTCCTTTTTATAAAGAAATAATTCTGGTCTGGCCCACATGGCTCAGTGGTTGAACTTTGACCTATGAACCAGGAGGTCACAGTTCAATTCCCAGTCAGGACATACGCTCAGGTTGTGGGCTCAATCCCGGTGTGGGTGTGCATGAAACAGCCAATCAATGATTCTCTCTCAGCATTGATGTTTCTATCCCTCTCTCCCCCTCTTGTCCCGACCTGCGGGTTAAGTCAACAAGGACCCTAGAGGGGGAGTGGGGATGAAAGGGACAAGAGACACAAGGAATGGAGACAAGACAAGTTCTGATCAAGTCTCATTTATTCATGAGGAATTCGGGTATTTATAGGGAGAAGGAGAAATGAGGAAGTTATCGAAAATTCCTAGCCCTGAGGTGATACACCTGGCTTACGGGAAAGAGATAGGGAAAGAGATAGGGTTTGGGGTAATAGAAACCTAGCCCGAAGTTAGTGCTAACGTGGCTGGAGCTTCCTACAAAATGGTTGTCAAGCACAACAAGTTTCCCACACCCTCTCCCTCTCTTCTTCTCTGAAATCACTAAAATTATCTTTTTTAGAAAGAAAAGAAAGAGTTCCATTCATGAGTGATTCATCCTCATGACTAACCGCCCACAAAAGGTCCAACTCCTACCATCATCCCATTGGGGGATGGATTTCAAGATATGAATTTGGGGGCATGGGAGCCAGACATTCAGACCACAACATGGGGTACAATCAGCTAAGCTGTTTTCAGTGCCCTGTTAAATTATAACCCTGATGGCCTTCGAAGGACCCATTCCTCTACCTTGTACTTAGCAGCACTGAGGTGATCTCTTCAAAGGTGCCCAGGGAAGAACCAATTAGTTCTACAGCTGATACGTTTCACTGGGAAGGTCTTAGCAAATTTAATGTTGCTCACTTTCTATTGCACAGAGAATCTTCTGAATGTTTGGCATCTGTTTTGTTTGTCGGTTGGCTTTTAAGGGATCTTTGATCTAGATTCAATATAATTTAAACTATTTCAGCAGAAGCTGAAAGGTTGGATAATATTGAGGGGATAGAGAATAAATATTCTCAAACTCTCATCCGGAACCAAAATTGAACAGCACATTCCCTTTAAACCAACATAAGATGTGTACAGTTCTCAATGTATGTCAACACTAGATTTGTTCTCCTGTTCAAGATTTTTCTGTACTGTTGAGAATAAAACAATTAGAGTCAGAGATGTTGGCCAGAAACCTAGAAGTTGGGCAAGATATGGCATAACTTAGATGAAAAGAGAATCATGTTTTTTAATCCACTGTGTGAATGAAGAAGATTGATTGGCAGATATACACACAAAACAATAGGGATTTTTGTCAAAGACAAAGGAGTGGGAAGATACAACAGTGACTTGCAGGTGTGCCCTTCACTTCTTACAAATGTTAGAGGTCATTTGCAGTATCTGAGTCCATAATCTATGCATTTAATTAAAGAAGAACACTGGATGTAGTTCTTTCCCAGAATTAAAGGAAATAAAATAATTGATGTTAACAGCAAGCAAGTTGCATGCATATAACAATTATAAACCAAATAAATAGAGAGAAGTCAATTCCAAAACAAATTTTTTTTAAGTCTGAAGTCTCCAATAAAAAGGAGAAATAATAATTAAGATTCTAGGAATATCTTCTTTTGGCTGCAGATAAATTCTCAGCCTCCTCACAAAAACAAACCCTGTCAACATTATGTAGTTTAAAATATCATTGCTGGGGTGGTAGAAAGAAAGTGTTCTAATATTTCCAAAAATACTCCTGAAAAACAATTAGCTTTCAATAGTATGAGGCTTATACAGACTTCATGGCAAGCAATAGATTTTCAGTTTAAAATAATACTGAAATTCAAGAATAAATGTCTTCTTTATATATATACTAAGTATGGAAGAATAATGGATCATTTATCCTAAAAAAAAAAAAAGTATGTTAATTTCCCAAACTTTCCCTAACAGCCTCCATATTTCACAGTTTCAAAAATCAGATTTAGCGTATTTTATTTAGTAAAATAAATTATACTCATGGGCAGAATGCAGTACTCCCAAGAACTGTAATACCGGATTCTTTAAATACATCTGTTTTTATACACTCATAAACACCCATAAATCAACTGAGAAAAATCATCAATAGAAGGGGAGGAAAAACATGAACTTTCACATCCTTTCCTTTAATTCTAGGATCCTCAAAACGCAATTCTTCAGGAGATTCTAAGCAGCATTTTGACACCATACTGAATACTCTCATTGAATGCACCCAGAGGTCTACAAATATTTGTTTCAAAAACTATCTTAGCCAGTCTGTTATCCAAAAGTGGCCTGCCATTATCATCCACTATTTGACTATTAGGTTTTGTATTTCTTTGTCTTTTTCATCTTCTACTCTCCTATTCTGCATATAATTGTTTCCTACCTTCATTTTACAAATATGTGCTAAACACCCCGACCATAGTACTAGCCTTTGCCAAGGTCTGCGCTAGAACACAGAGCCGTGCTTTCCCTCCAGGAGATCACAGTTTAATGAAAACTGCATCTCATTCATCCTGCTCCCACAAGGGCTGGGAGGATACAGCCATGAATGTTATCGTGTTCATTGAACTTGCAGGGATGGAGACCATCGGAATACCCATTCATCAGTTATGTGCTGTTCTTTGTGTTAACGGAGGTTTAGGTGGCAACTCAGAGCAGACAGGGCTATGGAAGCTGGAATACAATTTAGAGAAGTGGAATTGCAGCTGTAACACTGGAGTTATTTCAGACTCCCCTGAGCACTCTCGGTCAAGATCTCTAGTGATCCGCCTTTAACACAACTCAGATACACACAACATTTCTCTTTCTGCCTCATTTTTATTTCTGACCAGATAACCAGTCTACATTAATCGGTTCCAGATTCCTTAGAGAGAGAATCCCGCAAATAAATACCATCCTTCTTGAAGAATATATTTTCAGGAAATTCCTGGAGTCATCTTAACCTGTGAAGAATTCATTCCCTCGGTTAATCCAGGATGTTGTGGGGAGCAGGAGATACCATGTTTTTGCACATCCACCTATTTTGCATTGTTAACTAATCATTCCTGATGAGTCCACTTCAAATCTTCTCTATTCCCCTCTAATGTGAGGATCAAATTCTCTTCTTGGTTTGCATGACACCCTAAAACCTCTGATACCACCTGGAAAGTGCCCATTGTACTAACAAAGTCTTAATCAGTGAATTAAAAAGGCTCTGGAGTCATCTTCATGTATTAACTGCCAATAGCCTTCCGGCATTTTGAGTTGCTGTCTATGGGGAGACGGGAAAATATGCCTCTGGTCTACACTGCTCACACGACATCATCACCTTTGGCGCTCTGCCTCTTGTATTATCTTAAAAATACCATGTTGTAGAGGTAACAATGTTCTCTAAACATGCGTTCCATGAAACGAAAGGGTTGAACAAAAGGCAATTGCTTAATTATTTATCGGGATTTGAGTGCAATGTGTGAGACCATCTGTGCAGAACTGAAGGACAAACTGCTAACTGGAGTTATTTTTATTTTCCCCCACGAAACTGCCTTTCTCCCCCGTGTACATCAGACTGAATCCTTGGATTTAAAAGCCTTTGTCCTACGGTGAACATAGATACCATAAAATAACAATGAAGAAAACATTCTCATGTCAGCATTCCAATGGTGCCTGCATTGCACAGAATCATTCATCTAATCAGTTAATCACTGACTAAAATCCATCCAAAGAGGTCCTCTAAAAACACAAATATTAAAATGACCACTGAGCATATTTGTAAAGGGAAGATCAGGGTGGCGTGTATTATTTAGGTAGAAAACAAGATAGAGTCGCATTAATCATGAAACCTGTATTTTCCACCTTTACAAAAGGTTCTGAGAGTGAGCCGGAATATATTCCTGAGAAGATGACCATATTTTAAACGTCTCCTTGGACCTCCCATCTGTTATGATTTCAAAAAACGTACATGTCTTGTCAGAAGCTGATTGTACATATTTCCCCACCACTCCAAGGGCAGGGCTATCTTCATCTGAGGGATAATGGGTTTTGTAATGATCTGGAGTCAATTAACTCTGAATATCTCCGCTCCGTATAAATAGCAACATATCTGGAAGTGTCTCGTTTCGAATGGAGGGATACCCAATGCCACTAAAACGTCTCATTCTCAAACAAGAAGGACCGACTCCCTCCTCATAAGCAGGCCGGCTGCTCTGAACTGTCCTTAATGACACTTAGGAATTTTAAGATTCCAAATCTGAAAATAATATTGGCCCATCTGTCCAAAGGCAAATGACTAGAATTGTATTTTTTTTAATTGATTTTTTTACAGAGAGGAAGGGAGAGGGATAGAGAGTTAGCAACATTGATGAGAGAGAGAGAGACATCAATCAGCTGCCTCCTGCACGTCCCCACTGGGGATGTGCCCGCAACCAAGGTACATGCCCTTGACCGGAATCGAACCCGGGACCCTTCAGTCTGCAGGCGGACGCTCTATCCACTGAGCCACACCGGTGAGGGCTGCGATTGTATTTTAGAGTGTCAGTTCAGCTCCTGTTCAAGTCCACCTCCTCTGGAAAATTATGCCTTTCCGGGAGCCTCAGCCATTGGACAAACATTTCTGCCCCCCCCCCAATTGCCCGTGGCGATTTTGGTGCTATAGAAACACAAGTTCAAGCACAATTTCCCCTTCAGTAGCTATGGAGTATGCATAGCTGTTCTATCTCAACAACGGAAAAATGGTATTTGTTAATCCACAGAATCACTGTAAGATTTATGTGAAATACTGTAGGAAAAGTAGCAAGTAAATAATAGTCGCTTAGTCAGCTTGTTTTTTCTCCTCACTCCTATTTGCATAAACTTCACTCTCTCTATTAATTTGTTGCCAATCACTGTGTATGTTTTCCTCAAGCAACCTCCTTCATTCATCCAGGGACATTCTGCCACCTTCTACTAGTAATGTTAATACTTATTTTTTTTTTTTACTTTTTATGGAGTTTAAGTTTTATTTCATTTTGTTTTCTGAAACATCTGTAGTTCACTTTTCTAGATAATCTCTGAACTCCATATATGTTTTTTATCCCTTGATTAGAAGAATTTATTTTAAATATATTTTATTGATTTGTTACAGAGAGGAAGGAAGAGGGAGAGAGAGTCAGAAACATCGATGGGAGAGACACATCAATCAGCTTGCACACCTACTGGAGATGTGCCCGCAATCAAGGTACATGCCTTTGACCAGAATCAAACCTGGGACCCTTCAGTCTGCAGGTTGATGCTCTATCCACTGAGCCAAACCGGTTAGGACGGATTAGAAGAATTTTGACCAAGATCCAAAGGAGAGGCTATTGGTGACAAAACAGGAGGGTTTTTAAAATTGTGTAGTCAAAACCTTGAGCAATGTGCTGTCAAACTATTGCACGATTCTCTTACCCCATGTGGAGTTCAGAGTAGAAAAACAGTCAGCCATCTGAGGGGCCAGGGGTCACTTGCTCTGGATGAGAAACCCTGGCTATGCCCAGGAAAACCAGCCCACTGAGAAGAAGCAGGTCTTGGTCTTATAAAAAAGAGTGACAGAGAAAAAACTGTCCTAGTGAGATAGCCTGGGGAATGTGTGTACCTACGTAGTAGTTGTAAATTACCGCATTTTCCGGCATATAAGGCAACTGGGTATATAAGACGACCCCCAACTTTTCCAGTTAAAATATAGAGTTGGGGATATACTCTCCCTATAAGACGATACCTGGCGTATAAGACAACCCCTGACTTTTGAGAAGATTTTCCTGGGTTAAAAAGTCGTCTTATACGCCAGAAAATGCGGTAATTACAGTATTTGGCATTTCTACATCCACTCCCTACACAATTCAGTAAACAGTACAGCCTGTTCTTGGTTGGCTGTTGACTAATCGATCAGGAAACAGATCAGGGGAAATCGGGGCCCAGTTCCTCTCACTGACACCCAAGGGGTTTGAGCCCATTAGGTCTGGAAAATCAGCAGTCTCACCCAATGTATAGAAACATACCGAGAGGGTTGGAGCAACAAGGAGCAGACAGCGCACCAAGAAGAGGATGTAGAAAGCTAGGGAAGACGTCTGTCCGCAAAAACGCTAGTCACGGCTTTAGCTCTTCGTTTCAGTGGTCCTCCTTGTATGTAACACCGTCTGACTAAGTTCCCAACATATGCCAAGCATGCTCCAAGAGTACCTGCGACCCTTAACTCTCTGGTTTAAATTATGTGTTTCCTCTCTCTCTCTTTCTCTGTCTATCTACAGCGGTACCTCGAGATACGAGTGCCCTAACAGACGAGATTTTTGAGATACGAGCCGTCAAGCGAGCGATTTTTGCTTTGAAATACGAGCAACAGTTGAGATAGGAGTCATCGCGCGGATCGGCCGGCGGCACACGACCCACCCGTTTACCGCGACACGAGCGTCTCATAGTTTCCCACGCCTCAAGGTTGTGGGACGAATTAAACTCGTATCTTGAGGTACCACTGTATCTATCTATCTATCTATCTATCTATCTATCTATCTATCTACCATCTCTCTGTCTTTCTCTATCTCTCTCCCTCTTCACTCTCTCCTCCCTCTCTCCTCTCTTCTCCTCTCCTCCCTCCCCCATTCTCTCTCTCTCTCTCTTCCTCTCCTCTCTCTCTTTCTCTCTCTCTGCCTCCCTCCCTCCTCCTCTCTCCCCTTCCTAAAACAGTAGCTACTTAAAGACAGAAGAAGCTTCCTTCTCCTCACCACACCCTGAGGCCACTTACAAGGAACATGAATCAGATACATCAACTCTGCTCCCGGGCATCCTAGCTCCTGTTGGCATTGATCTCACTTTCTTTTCACTCTACCCACTCCCTCTGCCCCCAAATCTATAATGCGCGCCAGTGACTCAACTGTTTTAATCTTACAGGCTGACGCTGCTCTCTTGCTCCTAATGATCTGTCTTGTGATGACAAAGCCCAGTCCTTCATTAAGGCTAATTAAACTCCTCCTATTCATTAGGTATGAAGGGACATGCTTGAAAGGGGGTGTGTGTACCTGCCCTTGTAAATTAATGGAGCGTTCGGGAAAATGCTAACAGAGATTGACGCTGAAGAAGCTTTAGATAGAGATCGGGTACCAAGAAGGTAAACGGACATTGTCACAGGCACCCAACCAGCTGAAGTGGGGAGCCACAGGTGCTTGAACCCTAGGCCAGGAAAATAAAGAGAAAAAGGCATCCCTGTAAGAACCAGGGGAAAAAATCGGAATCCCATCTCTGGCAGCTGTTTTGGCCACGTGGAGGCATCTGGCTCATAATCATCTACGAGGAAACCTCCATCCCGTTGGCACGGAAGGAATGAGTGGCCAGAAAGTTTGCTCCTGTGTTCACAGTATATCTCCGTGCTCAGAATCCTTCCCGTTTTTCATCAAAAGAAAGTGTAACTTCAAACCTCCTCAACTTTTCACGGCAGTGACAATCTGAAGGCAAAACTGCAGTTAAAGGAAGTTTGAAACTGCCAAACGGTTAGGGGCATAAAAAAAACAAAACAAAATGTTATGACTTCTATCTTAGTGTTATGATAACTCTTGCAATTTGTTTATGGGAGATTTTAAAATGTAAATATGCCAAGATGAATAGGTATGCAGCTTCTGCTTGTAGGGAAGAATTTCTAAAAAAAAAAAAAATGTCTATGAGAAAAACAAAGAGCTTTGTTTTCTCTTATCCTCGCATCTCCACAGAACGTGGCAGAAAAATCAACATTAAGTGAGTAAATTGAAATTCATTCTAACAAAGGACAGGTCTTCTTCTATCACAGCACCTTTGAAAGGCTTTGTTCCTTCTGTTTTAGATAAAGTCCTTCGTTCTCTCTCCAATTCCATTTTTTATTGGATGGAATCTAGCTGTATGGCACGATGGTATTTACATTCAATGAAGTCGCTATGGAAATAATGGCGCACTCAGAACTTTATAGGACGTGGCATCACCTGACTGATTTCTCTTAATTGAACAGGACACGATGTGAATTTGAATGCAAGGCGCCTGAGGAAATGTATCTCTAGTTTTTGGTGTTGGGAATTCTGGGCCTGGTTCCTTTCCTGATAATAAATCAGTGTCTCAGTACCGCTACTTTAAGAATAATTCCTGTTTCCCGTTGTTCTTGAATAATAAAAAAAAAAGCATCTGTCAGTGGATTTATTTATATTTGACTGCTCTGCACAGTATGCTAAAAAAAATCACAGAGTATAACAAAACGACCTTCCTTCGCTTCAAAAATTTTACAATCTAGTAAGAAAAACGTAATAAATTGTACAGAAAAAATAACATATATTATCAAGGAAAGGCGATTAACTATTTTCTAAACACAAAACTCTTGCATCATGGGTTTTAAAGTAGACCGAGGTATGTGTTACACACTAATTTGATTCCCGGAATACCCTGTGCATTCCTCAGGCCTCAGGAAAATAAGATTCAGCGACTAGGCCACCTGAGGAGATAGCACCACAGTCAATGGACGGACCTGGACTGCATCGTGATTGCCTGATTTGCAATCCCAGGCTCTTCTTGCAAGACAGGTCATGTAATGGTTCCAGGCACTAGTATGCTTTGATTTTTCATTTCTGGACATATAGTGACCAGTTCTGGACACCCACGATGGTCACTATACATGGCTAAGGATATAATAGGAAGGCCTTCTACATGATTTCTGTCTCAGAGAAGCGACGAATTCTAGCTTTTTTTTTCTCTAAAGGGCAATGGAAGTGTCTATCAGCAGCCACAGAAATGCACAGTGATGGGCTCAAAGTATTGTCCTGGCTGTTGTGGCTCAGTTGGTTGGGCATCCTTCTGTGCACCAAAATGTTTCCGGTTCAATTCCTGGCAGGGGCACATGACCAGATTAGGACTCAATTTTCAGTAGGGGGCATGCAGGAAGTAGGCAACTTATGTTTTGCTCTAACATTGACATTTCTTTCTCTCCTTCCTTCCCTCCCTTCCTCCCTCTCCCCCTTTTCCCTCCTTTCCTTTCTCTTTCTCCTTCTCCCTCTCTCTCTCTCCCTCTCCTTTCCTCTCTTAAAAAAATCAATTAGAAAAGCATTAACATACCTAGGAATACACTTTACTAAGGAGGTAAAGGAGCCACAGTTTGCTGACCACTGATGGGCTTATATGCATGCATACAAGTCCTCTGGTTGATTTCTTCCCCTTACTTCCTCCCCCACCCATCTTCCCTTCGAGGTTTGACATTCTGATCAATGCTTCCCTGTCTCTAGATCTGTTTTTGTTCATCAATTTATGTTGTTCATTTTTCCCATAGAAGAGTGAGAGTATGTGATATTTATCTTTCTCTGCCTGGCTTATATCACTTAGCACAGTGCTCTCCAATTCCATCCATGCTGTTGCAAATGGTAGGTATTCCTTCTTTTTTACAGCAACGTAGTATTCCACTGTGTAGATATACCCAGTTTTCTGATCCACTCATCTGCTGATGGGCACTTAGGCTGCTTCCAAATCTTAGCTATGGTGAATTGAGCTGCTATGAACAGAGGGGGATGCATATATCCTTTCTGATGGGTGTTTCTAGCTTCTTGGGATATATTCCTAGGAGTGGGATCACTGGGTCAAGTGAGAGTTTATTCATTTCTTAAGACTTAGTGCCATGGTTGTAGGCACCACCTTGCTAATGATGTTAGTAGCTAGGGATAAAGAGGAAGGAAGGACCATCTATTAGAATAAATCTAAAGGAGAATGCGCGTGACATTTGGAGGATGAAGTGGAAATGTTACTGTTGGCTTAATATGTCTTTTAACATTGGAGTAAAGAATTGCTCTTGGGTATTGAGAAGTAGCAAAAATTGTTTCCAAGAATCACAGTCTATTAGTTTGGGAAAGCGTGTGTGTTATGTATAGGGGAAAACCAGGATTACCTTAAGTGTTTTTTAGAAAAAAAACCACAAACTAATGTTTGATATTCTAGTTCAGATAGTAGACAAATATCTAGCAATTCTGAAAACTACCTTTAGGGACTAGTTTCATTCCTGTGCTTTATCTGTGAGAAAGCGAATGTCTTTGAAGATCTTTAATGGACACTTTTTTAATATTTACTTTCCAGTACTTACACCAATATTCTAACCGTGTACTATAACTTAGTGCCTGTAAAATATATTCATTTGTATTATTTAGCTCTTTTTAAATTATTAAACTAGCATTCTATGTTTTAAAAAAAGCATATCCAACCGGGATCCTTGAGATTTTAATTTCCTTTTTCAACAGGTTAGTGTCACTGGTATAGATCTGTCTTCATCATTAACTGTTGTCCATTGCCTATTCTGTATCAACATATAGATATCTACGTTCTCCTTGTCAGGCATTAACCAGCCTGCCTTTACATTTGAGATAATGACAGCATCGATATAACGCTCGAAAGGATTTGTGATTTCAAGCGTAATATTTATAAGGAGGTATCAAAAAGTAGATTCTACACTTAAGAGTAAAGAAAAACTTTCAAAATGGAAAAATGTATTATTTTAGGTGTGTTCTTTGAGAATAACATGTTAAACTGCCTTGCACTAAAGGAAAGGGCAATACATCACAGACACAAACATGAAACTATAAAACGTATAGAAAAATTGTCGGCAAAATCCCACCTGGAGTTCATGCAGAACAAGAGCAGTTCTGTGTTCAAGGTTAACAAGAGAGAGCAGAGCACACAGCAGCCGCCAGATCCCTGGATACATGCCATCCACTCAATGTATTGCCAGCCCTTATACCCTCTAATAATTCTGCTATCCTAACACACTAATTAGCACTAATTCCCTAATTGTAGTTCATAAAAGTCTTTACAATGATGATAACAAAGGCCTGAATGTCATTAGCCCCTTCTCAATATATTTATTGCACTTATTATAAGGAGGGATAAAAGAGATAAGGAGATCTTTTAAATTTTCAAAGATTTTGGAATTATCTTTAGCTATGATTCTTCATAGTGCATTCCATCAAAAAATACCAAATTTTCCCAATCATCATTAAAATGGTAAGTGAGCCGAAACCAGTTTGGCTCAGTGGATAGAGCGTCGGTCTGCGGACTGAGAGGTCCCAGGTTCGATTCTGGTCAAGGGCATGTACCTTGGTTGTGGGCACATCCCCAGTAGGGGGTGTGCAAGAGGCAGCTGATCGATGTCTCTCTCTCATCGATGTTGCTAATTCTCTATCCCTCTCCCTTCCTCTCTGTCCAAAATCAATAAAATATATTTTAATAAAAATAAAAATAAATAAAATGGTAAGTGATCCTCAATGAGGACTATACCACATTATCAATCATGATCCATATTTATTATAAAACATGTATACATATATAATTGACTAACAGCTTTATTTTCCACTAATTCAAGTCACTATGTCCTTTTATTAAAGACTGCTGAAATTATATTTCCACCCTGATTAACATGCAAATGATATGCTTAGTTTTTAACTTCTCAAAGTCACTAACGAGTTACTATTCCTCCTTGGATCTGCAGGTCCTCCATCTCCATAAGACACCTGACTTTTCCTCTGCATTTTTATTTTTTATTTTTATTTTTTCCCTTTTTATTGGATTTATTGGAGTTTCACCTCTGTGTTTTTAAATGTTGGTGGAAGGAAAAAGAGAACCCCTTGAAACCTAAAAGACATTATAGAGACAGCAGGATTGGGGACTGGGGGCTGTGGTGGGAGGGGCCAGGTGGGGTCATGGGAGATGGACCAAGACCCATCCCTGTGTCCACTACAGCCTCACGTCATACCGTCACTACAATGAGCATCTACTTCCTTTTAAAAATGACAATGTCTAACAATGTCTTGAACACAGCTTTTCTGGCTTTTTTTACTAGAAAATAAGCCCTCACTCCTGGCTATTCTCATTTGATTGATAGAGAGGAGAAATGTTGTATTTTTCATATCTGATCCAGCACCCAATATCTTTTCCTGTAAATAAGCCTGGACTAGGGAGAGAGAGAGAGAGAGAGAGAGAGAGAGAGGAGAGAGAGAGAAAGAGAGAGGGAATTCATGTAATTATTCTCACAAAATGGTTCAAACTCGGAGCAGTGCTTGCTGTCTGTTTTTGATGACTGCATTCAGGTAATGGATGGCCGTGCTTAATGAGAGCATCCCGGACATAACTGCCACCCGGCTGGCGCTGCTTCAGGGCAAGAGTCCTCCAGGGGTGGAACGCAGTGATGGGTGGGTGCCACAAGGGAGATTCAATTTAGGGGAGATCAATAGGACAGTGCTGTCCCCCAAATTTTATTACTACCCTTGTACCAGCTGAGCTGCAATGCAGTGTCGGGTGGATTCATGACATTACTGGGTACCCAAACACAGGTCCAGAGACAGTTCATAAAGCATCTAGAGCAGTGGTTCTCAACCTTCCTAAGGCCTCGACCCTTGCATACAGCTCCTCATGTGGTGGTGACCCCCAACCATGTGATTTTGCTACTGTGATGCATCGTGATGTAAATATCTGCATTTTCCGATGGTCTTAGGCGACCCCTATGAAAGGGTTGTTCGACCCCCAGCTTGAGAACCGCTGATCTAGAGGGCCTTAACCCTAATCACCTGACCCACCTCAGGAAACCCCTATCTCTTATTCATACTTGCTATAGCCTCAATGTGTATTCTATCCCAAACTGCCATTTGTGTTACAACTCCTCGATGGTTTAATTCATATGAGATCGAGGTAGTGAATAGTAGCGAGTCTTCGCTTTTTAATTTCACCAGTGGAGTGCACTTCCGGAAAAGAATTGGACAGCATTGGATATTGTGAGCAAGAGTGTATATGACATAGACTTTATCAAGTTGACAGATTCTCCCACTCTCCTAGTAAACTGAATTTTAAACATCCTATACAATAAAAGGCTAATATGCAAATAGACCGAACAGTGGGATGTGACCAGTCGCTATGACGCGCACTGACCACCTGGGGGCCCTCAACACAGGACCTGCGCCTGGTGGTCAGTGTGCTCCCACAGAGGGAGCGCCGCTCAGCCGGAAGCCGGGCTCTGGTGAGCACAGCGGCCATGGCGGGAGCTTCTCTCGTTCCTTTCTCAGCTTATCTCCCTTGCAGCTGAATGTGGACAGAAAAAGCCACACTGCCTGGCCTTAGTCTTATATCTTCCACTTAAGAAAGAAAAGTCAGCCCTCGCTAGTTTGGCTCAGTGGGTAGAGTGTCAGCCTATGGACTGAGGGTCCCAGGTTTGATTCAGGCAAAAGGCACCGGCCTGGGTTGTGGGCTCCATTCCCAGCCGGGGGTGTGCTTAGGCAGTCAATTATTTTTCTCTCATCATTGATGTTTCTCTCTCTCTCCCTCTCCTTAACTCTCTAAAATCAATAAAAATGTATTTTAAAAAATAACTAAAAAAGAAAAATAAGATTCCCTCCTGTAAGCTAGGACCCTATTTATCTACTTCTCTTACATGAAAAACAAAACAAAAACAACTCTTAAAAACAGTCATCAGTAGGCATGGTCTTAATTTCTTATAATAATCTCCAGTCACGTTTCTACAACATCCGTCCTCTCCCTTCTTCCACATCTTTAATGCTTCAGTGGCCTACAGAGTGCTGAATCCAGGTAAAACCTCAGTCCTCTTTCGGAATAAAATCCTTACAAAATGACCAACCATTGGCTTTCTAGCTAGAACTGGCTCCTTGTAAGTTTTCTAACCTCCTTTTCTATTGCTCTCATTACCAGTTCAAAATTATAAATTATAGAAGTCCTCGTTTAATATTTTATAAATCTTATGACTTAGAAATATGTTCTCTTTTGACATAGGATGAACATCAGTATCAGATTAATTGACCATTCTTAGATACTTAGTTAAGTGGGGGGAAATGGATTTATAGACTTTATACCTGAAATCAAAATCAATTTTTAATTACTTTTAAGTTTGCTACCTCTCTTATAAATGCTTTACTAGGTATTAACTCTTTTGATCTTTGGTCAGTGAGATAAGTAGACCGATAATGAGAATGAGGTCTCTGGAATTAGCCTCATTTTTTTTTTCTTTTGTCTTTTATGCTATTCCCTTTGGGTGTTTTCTAATACCTTGTCTCCAAATCTGTGATTCTATCTCCCGCTTTGTCTAATCTGCTGCTGACTCCATCTCATGTGTTTTAGTTACTGAATTCTTCATTTCTGACTGGTTCATAGTTAAGTTTTCTCTCTCCATTTTTATGTTTTGATCCCTTTGTTTAAGTTCTGAGATTATCTCTTCTTCTTCACTTAACATATTTACAATCAGTATGAGAATTCTCTGTACCTGATATATTGCTTGCCTCCACTTTCTTTAGTTCTTTTTCTGGAATTTTGTTCTGTTCTTTCAATTGGAACCTGTTTCTTTGTTTCCTTATTTTGATTGTTTCCCTGTTTGTTTCTATGTCTGAGGTAGATCTGCTATATCTCCCAGTCAGGCCTTATGTAGTTGGTGTCCTTTGGAGCCCTGTTCACCTGTGCCAGGGGCTCCAGAGTGCCCCTTCCATGGATGGAGTGTTCTCTCCTGCTGTAGTTGAGCCTTGATTGTTAAAGGCACATCCTTGGGTGGAACTGACCCTCAGGCTGGCTGGCTGGCTGGCTGTGAGGCCAGGGAGAGACTCCAGGGATTGAGTTGTGCAAGGCTGACGCACATGAAGAGGAGGCACTTTAGGGGGGCTCTCCAGGATATAGTCCCCATTTTGGACTCATCTCCCTTGGAATCATTTTATGGCGGACCCCCACAGGGGTATGCTTCATTGGCAAAGTGGAAATTTGGGGACAAATATGCACAGACATCTCTGTTTTAGAAACTAAAAGTATAATCCCCAAAACAAAATGATTAACCACTTAAAGCTGGCAAAGTCGTTTTGCTATTTGACTGTTTGCTCTGCTTGCAGTAGTATAGAGACTGGTGATTCAACCTTCAAAGCTGGCTGTTGGTGTATGGAACCAACAATTCAGGGAGAGTGGATGAGGAGCATCTCATGAATAGGAAGAACCATGCAGAACGAGTTTTCTGCTGAGCAGTTCCCCTAGGGAGTGCTGGTTGGAAGTTAGAGGTTGCCAGAACCTTGAATAAACCGGACATTTCACTAATGACCATGTTTGCACACTCTCTTTTATATCTCCTTTCTTTATTCCTTTTTATTCTTTATCTAGAAGAGGGTCTCTTGGTTTAATGAGATACTCATTATAAATAGGAGCAAGTTTGTATTGCTTACAGATACTGCATTCTAAAAAATTTAGTATTAAACGTAGTCTTAAAAGAATTGAAAGGTGAAGTCATCAACCTACTTTAGAGATAAGCAGGTAAGAGTGTCTCTGAAGGCTTGGCCTCCATCCGAAGAGGACTAGGAGGAAGGACAGGAGTGAGGCAGTGTGGGAGATACGACACAACAGGAAGCCATGGATTAAGAGAGTCCAAACAGGAGTCTTTGAAACAAGAAGAATTGTCAATCCCAATGTGCAACTCACATCAGACTGAGAAATATAATAAATTGGGCAAACGCAGTGCAGATATAACTGCTGATGGGCATGTTTCTAAAAGGAAGGTAGAGGAATGTGGAAGTTAAATAAATTAGTCATTTAGAGTGTGACAATTTCTCCCCCAAAATTCTGGCCTGTCAGAAGTCAACAATCATCTTTTTAGATCAGCAAACGAAAGATGACACTGAGCAATTTTGAATGACACTGACTCTTCTAGTAGGAACAATATGAAGAAATATGGCATTTGATATTTTATATAAATTACGAAGGTATCTAAGGATATGAATAATGCATCATATGAAAAGATGACACAAAAATAAAAAATATTATCGGTGAAATTAAAACTTTGGAGAAATGTCAGCAGCTCTATTTTCACCGATTCTGTCAATGTGCTTATCCCCAGAGTAAATTTTATATTTCTCTAAGTCTACAAACATTTTAATACTGGTAAAAAGTCAAGTAGATCTCTACTGAATGTCTTGTACTTATCCAAACAAAGGATCTATGAGAAATAAAAGAGGCTTTTCAATTCCTGGTGCTAGTATATTCTCTGACTTCTCATTTTCAATACATGGGCTTCTCCGTCTCTCTTCCATCTGCAGAAATATCTTGGCATCCAGTTTCATCACAGCAATTACACTCATGCGCCCACCAATTATATCAATAGGATTTTTCTAGCACCCGAGATTCCCACGGATGCTCTCTCAAAAACAATTACCCTCCCAAATGTATTCACAACTCTCATTTCTATAACCTTAAAAGTAATTTGTTCCAAATTTCAAATGAATAGGATCACACTATATGAAACGTTTTGGATCTGGAAACTTTTGATAACATCGTGAGATTAATTCATGTGGTTAGAGATGAATATTTTTGTTCACTTCCCTTTCTGCGTGTTATTCTGATTTCTTAATGTAGCATCATTTACTGGCCCACTTTAATATTTATGAGCATTAGGTTTCGTCTAACTGAGGGCTCTTAAGAACAGCTAGTAGTGGATTTGTGCCTGTCTTTTAGTGGACATAGGCACATTCTGAAGGAGATTTAAATTTTAGAGAAATTATTGATTTCCTTATCAAGCACACTTGAGATGTCTAATCTGCAGTAAATCACATCCAAATATACTTTCAACTCTCATGGTAGCTTTCTCCTCTAGTAGTTCGATTTTGTTCTTTTACAAGAAATTATATTTCAGATGTCTACTTCTCATTTTGAACAGAAGGCATACAACTATTATAAGACATTTATTATCCATGTCTCTGACATTGCGAATTAGAACTGTTAATGGATTTTTTTTTCCTTGAGTTTTATTCTGGATACATTTCACTTACTTAGAAAAATTTAGTAATTGTGGATCTTGCTTTTAAAAGCCTGTTAAATGGAGCCAGAGCAGTTTTCATTTGGGGCTTGTTATTCTACACAACTGAGTCAACAGCGCCTGAGTAGTCTATGTAGTCTTGTCTTTCTTTCATATTTAAATATATTTTATTGATTTTTTTACAGAGAGGAAGGGAGACAGGGAGAAACATCAATGAGAGAGAAACATCAATCAGCTGCCTCCTACTCACCCTCTACTGGGGATGTGCCCACAACCAAGGTACGTGCCCTTGCCTAGAATCGAACCTGGGACCTTTCAGTCCTCAAGCCGATGCTCTATCCACTGAGCCAAACAAGTTTTGGTGTCTATGTAGTCTTTTCATTATCGGGTTCAGTCTGGCTAGTGGGAACAGGTACCATTGCCAGTCGGTGTGATGACTGAGTACTGTTCCCTGTAATTCTTTCAGAAAGTGTCCTTCCATGCAGGCCCTCATTAGCACTCTGCCAAACAGTTAATGCTCAGGCAGAGGGGAGGGGTTGATCTACACACACATCCCTGGCTGTCACCTTGCAGCTCTGGATCTGGTTCACTGATTGGAAGGCACACAGAAATCAGGTTAGAGAATACGCACAATGAGCTATGTGCCTTTTTTCATCTGGCATAGTGTGCATGTGGAATTTACTTTTCTTTTATCCCTATCAAAACTATCCAAGGATTTCATTGTGTGGGTATGTGTTTCTCTTATTTTTCTTTTTTAATAAGCAGCACTGTACTCATGGAGAAAGGAAACAGATGATTTGAAAAACCAACAAGTTCACCTAAATACAAGTGTGTCCAATCTCAGAGGGAAGGCGGGAAGGGAGGGTGGGTGGGAAGAGATTAAGCAAAGAACTTGTATGCGTATATGCAGAACCCATGGATGCAGACAATAGGGTAGTGAAGGCCTGGGGCGTAGAACAGGGGAGGATTAGGAAGGGTTAAAGGGGGAAAAAGAGGATCATATGGAATACTTTCAACAATAAAACTTAATACAAAATAAATAAACATTGAAGAACACAGAAAAAATGAGTATACTGCAATTACAGTGCATAGTTCTTATATCCATGAAAAGCCCAGGCTGCTATTTGGCTATAAAAGTCTTATGAATTTCGAATGAAAATAGAAATGTACAACAAATACTTTGAAGAACACAACAATTTTAAAATTAGAATACTGTCTACCAAAGTACTCCTACAATAATGAGTACATCTAGTCTAAAATTTTAAATATAGGGCTTTATAACAGAAGCTACAGTAATGGATATGAATTATAATTTGATATGCCTTGTTTTATACTTGTTTATAATGTGCCCTGACCTGGTATCAGAAAAGAAGGCAACATTTTAAGAGGATGTATGTTTTGTAAAAAAAATAGCAGAAATATGTTTAAAATAAAAGCTAAAATTGAACAGTTGTATTATTGTACATGTAAACATTTTAAAAATTGAAAATAAGGCAATCATTAAAAATTGTTTATATATAAATTTATTAACTTGGAACAATTTTCAAATTATATAGAGAGGTAGAAAATGGATGTCCAGTATTTATTCTATACAAATGTATATGTGTGTATATGTGTGTTTGCAAATAAGGATACCTAGAAAAATGCTCATCAAATAATTAGCTAAAAAAATAATGGTTATTTTTATATTATCTCTAACATATTTTTATATTATTGACAATGAAATATATAAATCACTTTTCTATTCAGAGAAAACAATAAAACTAGTTTAATTAAAAAAAGAAGCCTAATTTTTTTCAGTAAACAAGAAATCCCCTAATAATTATGATATTGGTAAGTTTATATTATTAAAACTATTTTAAAATACTAATTTGCATGTTTCATAAATGGATATTATAATATTTGGGAAAATTTGTAATTATCTTCCCTAATTGGTAATATTTAATTCTTAAAAATATACACTGACAAGGAAATAGATACATTTTTATTTCCTTTTTCCCAAGTAAAACATTCTATTGCTCTTAACTTTTTAATATATATGTTATTCTGGATTTTGTTCAGAACATATGTTGTCTGTGTGAGAAAGTGCCTGGATACAAAGTTCCTGCATAGCCGTATACATGTGTGTTCCTGAAGAGTCATATAAAAGCAAGATACATATAAACCAAAGCTTACTATTTGCAATTATTACTTTACATATTATTTAACTCATACATGGGATTTAATTTTTTCAAAAGGGATGAGTATCCAGGGAGTATATAGTCTCCCTCCAATTCCTCATATTCAGCCAACCAGTAATGATCCTCTTAAGAAGTTACATCATATGCATATACACATAGTGCATGCACATACGTGAACATCTACATGATATTTCCCCCATTTTTACATATTTTGCATCTTACTTCTGATGCATCCATACATTATTCAGAATATTTAGCCTTTGCATATAAAACATCTTCAAATTATTTCTCTCTTAAGAACATCCCATGCTAAGTATGTATGATAATACATTTAACCTCTACCTTTTGATGGATGTTGAGGCTGTTTCTGCTAATTCGCTATCACACACATTTTGTAATAGCCCACCTGAGCATACCCATGTGCATTACATTGCATTTCCATGCGTTACACAAACAGGGTCAGAGTTATGCCATGGAGCAGCTATGTTAGTTAAAATTTAGAACACAGGGAGGCATCCTAGGAAGTGTCGATCGCAGTAAATGTTGCTTCATTTACTGTTCAAAATTATAATTGGCTCTTAACAACAAATTATATTTTATTAACATTCCCTAGAAAACTAAGTATCCTGGTAGAGTACGATAAGCAGTTTGCCAGAAAATACAATAATTTTCAAATTTCTCAACTCATCAGATTGAACTCAGAGCAGAGTTTAGTTGCAGTTTATGAAAGATTCTCATGGGGGAAAAAAAGATTTTTCTTCATCTTCTAGATTCATGCAGGAGTCTATTTTCCACTCATAACTTTTTCTTTCTCCATTAGACGGTAGCCATTCTGAACATTAATGCCATTAAAAATGTCCTTTGATCGGGCTGAAAAGCTAACATGTTACAATGAAAGTTTCATTGACAGCAACGTGTCAGTGACAGGAGGGAACAGAGGCAAACTCCCCAGCGATACAACCACAGGTCAGCTTTTGCGTGTTTTCCCCAAGTTTCAAACAATAACAAGCACTTCCAGGAAGAGCTAGCAACTCATCGGCAAATGTCATGGCAATATAGCTCATGTTTATCCATGAAGTAAGGCTATTTCAATCAAGTTTCAGAACTGGGAAGACCCAATAGTAACATAGATGATAATACCAAATTTGGTTCATGCTATGAATTCATAACAATTCCATGATTTTAAACCGCACTTACATCCAAAAAATGTGATACTCCTTTCTTCTATTTAAAATACACTAAAACAATACTAAAAGCAGGCATTAAATTTAAACATGATTGTCATAAAGTAAACATTTTACATCATATTATTATCTTCAAGTAACATACCTTGAATTTGGCTTACTGTGTTTTCCAGTGTATAAGACAACTGGGTGTATAAGATGACCCCCAACTTTTCCAGTTAAAATATAGCGTTTGGGATATACTTGCCCTATAAGATGACACCCGTTGTATAAGATGACCCTCTACTTTTGAGAAGATTTCCTGGGTTAAAAAGTCATTTTATACACCAGAAAATACAGTAGTTATAAAAATCCTATATAATAAAGAGCTAATATGCAAATGGTTGTTATGCTGTGACGTGTAATGATAAATTACCAAAAGGACAGGGTAGCGAGCTATAAACTGCAGAGAGCTACAGCAGTGGTGGGTGGGACGGCTAGCTAAGGCAAGCAGCCATGAGCAACTCATGCATGGATTCGTGCGCAGGGCCACTAGTAAATAAATAAACCTTGAAATGGTAAGAGGACTTTACAAAAAAATAAAAAACATTTAAGTAAATAGGTCTTCATCGTATTAAGAATATAAAAATTCTGGCATTGCGAACACAATCTGCTTCTCCTAATAATATTTAAATCAGAAGCAACATGCCATTATATTGTAACACACTAAGCTGGTTAATAATAAAACAGAATGATCAATATTAGAAACCTACATGGTTTCCATCAATAGTACAGTTGTTTTTATTGATTCACCTATCAATGAAAATCCATTAAATGTGTTAAATGATTATCATGATTTAAAATTTTCTTCCACAGTTAACAAAATACGTGGAAGAGTATTGATTTTTATCAGTGCACTCTGAAAGCACGCATACAAGAACAAAGATATGATCTTGCTTTTTCTTTCGCAACTAAAGAGGGAAGGAAAGACAATTTTACTACTTCCCAGACTCGTCCTTGATACCTTCTAGGAAAGGCTATCCTGTCAAATATAGAAGCGTCCGTAATAAAATACGGCCACATGTTACTTACACTCTGTGAAACTAGTGTGGGTTGGGCAATATTCTAGCAATGTCATGGGTGAAAATGAAGAAACAGGCTAAGAAAATGTGTGGATGGCTGGACTCTGTGAGAGACATACAACAAACACTTTGGAGAGCAAACTCATACAACATTTTTAAAGAGCTACGAATAAACACATATAACATAAACATGTTTACTTAACAGGGGTGAAATAATGTTTTGGATATAGGTTCAAAATAAACTCCTCGTAGCAAAGATGGGTGTAGAACCTCTGTGGGAGGTGAAGATAGAGGTTTGGTTGACATCAGTAGTGCCATGTGACTCCCCCCAAAAAAATGGGAAAGGAGAGGAGAAAAAGAAAGCGAAAAAGCAAGCATCATATAGAATGGAATTAATGCGGTAATCTGCACTGGTGGAATATTCCGTTTAGTTTTATATATGTTTTAATGCACTATTGACAAAAACCCAACTTGTTCTAAAAAAAATCAAACGCAACGCTGTTATCCAAGATGAAGTTAAAAGAACCAGTAGTTTTTAACTTATCTCCCCACAAGATTAGAGACAAGACTTGGGAAAGAAGACAATTCTTTCCCAAGTGAAGGAACTTCTGAATGATTGAATTACTCAAGGGCATCAATAGCACATCCGGACAAATGACAGAACGGGGTTTGATTTCCTAAAATCAGAACCTTCCCTGGGTTAGCCAAATCAGAAAGCAGGTCTAATTAAGCAAATTTGTTCTATACCTACTGTGTAAAAGGTTAAGTTGACTTACGCATGTAAAATACATATAAAGCTCTCGCTGGCACCAATTAATGCATGTATTTCCATCTGGCATCGTCAAGCATGAATTTGGTTGACACTTCTAATACAGAGAAAGTGCAAATGGCAATTTCTAAATATTTCTTCTAATTAATTTCGTTTCGATGTGCATGAATTCGTGCACTGGGCCACTAGTATTAGAAGAATTTAGCTTTAGTTTAAACTCTTTTTTTTTAAATATATATTTTATTGAATTTTTACAGAGGAAGAGAGAGAGATAGAGTTAGAAACATCAATGAGAGAGAGACATCGACCAACCGCCTCCTGCACACCCCCCACTGGGGATGTGCCCGCAACCAAGATACATGCCCTTGACTGGAATTGAACCTGGGACCCTACAGTCTGCAGGAAAATGCTCTATTCACTAAGCCAAACCGGTTTCAGCTAGCTTTAGTTTAAAATACGTTAATATCTATGTATCATGTTAATGGTCACTTGTATCTTATTAAATAACTGTGCAACTATAAAACTATTTTTTATGATCTATAAGCACAAGTACATCAAGAATCAATGCTAAGCCATTTAGCAAGCTTCAGAGTAATTTTGTTTTGTTTTCCTTAAATCTTATTAAATAAGAGATCTGATTATAATGAGTAATAGAAAGTAATCTATGAAGTAATTAACCTAACCTCAGGAGACCTTGGTTTCCTCATACTGTACAATAACAATAATAGTATTAGTATAGCTCGGGTAATAGTTTTAAGTACATTAAGTAAGCAAGATCATGCATATATATCCAGCCCGGTGTTTTGACACATGAAAATAGCTAGTACTTATTAAATCTTACTACATCCCAATAATTTTTATATCTCTTTACATGTACTATTTCATTGGTTTTCACAAAAAGCTATGGAGTGGGTATTCATCCACGTTTTATGGATGAGAAAGCCACAGCATAAGTTGACTAAACAACTTGTCAAATCACACAGCAAGAAAGTGGCATCGCCTTGCTGAACCAGCCGGTCTAATTTCAGAACTTTCCTTCCAAATCTCTACATTTTATTGCCTCTTGTGGTAATCACTAGACATATACCTTTCTAAATAAATGCCAATTCTGTAAATTGCAATTTTGGTAATCACTTGCTATATAAATGTAATCATGCATTATTGTCTTGATGATTTCTTGAAACAGGCTGCATACCTAACTTCCCTGGAATTAATTTTCCCTTTGAAAATGTTTGTACCCCAACTTTTCAAGTCACTGTAGCTTTGGAGAAGAATATCTCCTTGGGAGCTCGGTAAAGTAAAGAATTAATCCTAATTTTTCTAGTTGTAATATTCTTAGCAACAGTATTATCTTCCTTCTCTGGGCTTAAACATTTCAATAACATCACAGAGGCTGGTTTTTTCAATAATTATATTTCCATTCAAATCACAGTATGGTCTTGGTTCTGCAGTGAACGCCTGTTTTCAGATGGGCACTGTCAGCTAAGATTTCGGTCTCAAAGAGCCTTGTGAAGAGTCTAGGGCAGCACGCCCCTTAGGGCTTCCTGGGACGTGGTAATGGCACACCCCATGTCCTGAGGTACCAGGATTGGGGACTGAGATTTCAATGAGACACAATGTGAAATCAATACCTTCCTTCCGTTTTCCTGCTCAGCGATATTGATGAGATAATTCAGCACAGTAGGACTTGTCTTTTCATCAGCTACTCACATTCACCTGTAGATAGCTTTATGTCTGTGGGAGGCAGGTGTTCAAGATAACAGTGATACTGGCCAAAACCGGTTTGGCTCTGTGGATAGAGCGTCGGCCTGCGGACTGAAAGGTCCCAGGTTCGACTCCAGTCAAGGGCATGTACCTTGGTTGCGGGCACATCCCCAGTAGGGGACATGGAGGAGGCAGCTGATTGGTGTCTCTCTCTCATCGATGTTTCTAACTCTCTCTCTCTCCCTTCCTCTCTGTAAAAAATCAATAAAATATATTTTTTAAAAAAGATAATGATGTCAGAACAAACACCACATTAGAAAGGAGCCTATGAATCCTCGTCACATTCATCCCTTTTCACAGAGAGCACTTCCTGTTTCCATTTTACCCTCCTGAGAGCGGGCGGTAGAGCCTGTGGAGAGCCTTGCTCTGGAATTGGAAGACCAGCGTTTATGCTCTGCTTCTCTCCATCTGGCCCAAAGACACGAGGCATACCCGGCCAGTGTGGCTCAATGGTTGAGCATTGATCTATGAACTAGGAGGTCATGGTTCCATTCCAGGTCAGGGCATATGCCCGGTGGTGGGCTCGATCCCCAGTAGGTGATGTGCAGGAGGCAACCAATCAATTATTCTCTCTCCTCTTTGATATTTCTATCTGTCTCCCTGCCTCTCTCTGAAATATATATATATATATTGGGGGGCGTGGAAGACACTAGGCAAGTTAACCTCTTTAAAATTCAGGTACATAATCTGTGGAATGGTTAATAATGATACCCACCCATGTGAATGTTGTCAGGGTTAAATGAGATAATATATGGAAACAACCTGACCCAGTGGCTGATTTGAAATAAGTGTTGAAGAATGCCTATCATTAATTACAGAATGTAATGTCTTATGTTTAACTTTGGCACTCATTTAACTATATTTTAGTTGTAATATTGTCTGTAATTGAAGGCATATTATTCAATCATAATATTATTTATTCTTCAAAATTAATTATACCCTCACCGCTAGGAATTCATAAAGAACACACACTCATACATGTGTACACATGCTTATCTCATCAACTTAGTACAGTGTGATTTTTATTCCTTTTTTTTTTTTTAGTTTTTATATATTCTAATTTGATACTTTGGTTTGGGGGAAATCAATTTCTACGAATTTGTGAAGCAAATGTCCGGATGCATTAGTTCTAGAACCTGTTCATTAGTTTGCATGGACACCACTTCTTCCTGTTCCGTGGTGAAGAAGGGAGGATTCTTCCATGGTCTGTGTTGTCTGCATATTTCCAGCCAAATGAAGAAGAGCAAAGAATATTCCAGACCAAGAGAACAGCACGGCTAGGTCATTCTGGGGACAAATGAAACCCAGGAGCTGTTCAAAGAGGTTGTTTTTGTTTTGTTTTGTTTTTAAATATATTTTATTGATTTTTTACAGAGAGGAAGGGAGGGGGATAGAGAGTTCGAAACATCAATGAGAGAGAAAGAGACATGGATCAGCCGCCTCCTGCACGCCCCCCACTGGGGATGTGCCCGCAACCAATGTACGTGCCCTTGACCGGAATCGAACCTGGGACCTCTCAATCCGCAGGCCGATGCTCAATCCACTGAGCCAAACCAGTTTCGGCAGAAAAGGTTTTGAATTAGGCATTGACATCATCGATCTCCTTTTGGAGAAGCGTCTGTGGTTCAGGAAAAGAGAGAGGAGAGTAATACAGCACGGAAGACAGAGGCTGTCTGGTTGAGGGGACAGTGGCAGGAATCGGACCGTGATGGGTCACTCTCGAGTTTCAGACCCCGGGTAACCCCACAGTCACCTGTGTCCATCTGGGGACACGTGAAGAGAGGACAGTTTGGGGAAACAACAGTTAGTTCGCTGTGGGAGTTAGGATCTGGCTTGATGGAGATGAGCTGGCCTCTGCTGAAGAAATTAAAGCCTGAACTATCAGCAGCTTCACCCACAAACACGGCAGCAGGTGCCCTGAGCCAGACTTCACTCCATTTTCCTGGCCTCGCACCTTGAAGGCCACGGTCAGACCGACGGGAAGGACCTCAGTGTCAGAGACAAGGACATCCGTCCGCCTGACTCAGCGGGCACCATCAGCTTTCAGTTCCCCCAGTCCTCCTGGCTGCCTGTTCACTTTCTTTCTTTCTTTCTTTATTTTTATTTCTTAGATTTCTTAAAAAATATATCTTATTGATTTTCTACAGAGAGGAAGGGAGAGAGACAGAAAGTCAGAAACATCGAGAGAGAGACATCGATCAGCCGCCTCCTGCACGCCCCACAGTGGAGATGTGCCCGCAAGCAAGGTACATGCCCCCAACTGGAACTGAACCTGGGACCTCTCAGTCAGAAGCCAACGCTCTATCCACTGAGCCAAACTGGTCTCGGCTATTTCTTAGATTTTTTTATTATGTTTTTTATTATTTAAAATATTACAAATAGCCAAGACCGGTTTGGCTCAGTGGATAGAGCATCAGCCTGCGGACTGAAAAGTCCCAGGTTCGATTCCGGTCAAGGGCACGAATCTTGGTTGCCAGCACATCCCCAGTAGGGAGCGTGCAGGAGGCGGCTGATCGATGTCTCTCTCTCATCGATATTTCTAGCTCTCTATCCCTCCCCCCTTCCTCTCTGTAAAAAAAAATCTATAAAAATCTATTTAAAAAAATAAAATATGACAAATAGTAGTACATATGTCTCCCTTTCTCCCACCCCCCGCCGGGACCGGCCCCAGCCGTCCCCCAGCCAGCACCTGCCCTCACCTGCTCCCCCTCCCCTAGTGTCTTGTACCCATGGGTTCTGTTCGCTGTCAGATCAGAGATAGAAGGGAAAGAGCACCTGGTACTAAGGCTGAAGTCCTGATCCTTTTCTAGGCACAGATCCCTGGGGTCACGGGGGGACTCCTCTTCAGTAATGTCAACTCTCGGGAGAACACCCCACACTGAGCGGGAGTGTATGCTCAGGGCAGTGGTTCTCAACCTTCCTCAGGCCGTGACCCTTTAAGACAGCTCCTCCTGGGGTGGTGACCCCCACCCATAACATGATTTCCGTGGCTACTTCATCGCTGTCATTTTGCTACTGTGATGAACTGTCATGTAAATATCTGATAGGCAGGATGTATTTTCGTTGTTACAAATGGAACATCATTAAAGCATAGGGATTCATCACAAAAACAATATGTAATTATATATTGTGAAATATTTATTTCTAATCACAAATAAATGAAATGTTGTCTTGAATCGTGGTGTCGCATGGGCAACAGTCTTCCTAGGACAACAGTAAACTACATGGCTACATTTTGTGACACCGAGGAGCGGTGTGTTGGTTCCTAAGACCATGGGAAATAGGTGTTTTCCGCTGGTCTTAGGCGACCCCTGTGAAAGGGTCGTTCGACCCCCAAAAGGGTCGCGACACACAGGTTGAGAACCGCTGCTCTGGGGCAAGAGCATCAAGCGTCCCTGACAACGATCGGTGTTGTCAAGGCCGAGCGGTGCAGAGCCCAGAGCACGTTTGGGGAGTTTAGAGCCTCGGACCCAGGCCCGCAGCGACGCACCCTCAGGGGCTGGGTGCCAGGTGCCTGGAGGGAGGGAGACCCCCTGCCTTTGCTCCGGCCCTGGAGCTGCTGAAGAGGAGTATGCGCTTCCCGGGGCACTGGGCAGACAAGAAATCCAGAGCCAGAATGGCGTCTCCTCAAAAACTAAACATGGAGCTCCCATTGGACCCAGCCATCCCACTCCTAGGAATATATCCTAAGAAATCACAAACACCCATCAGAAAGGATTTATGCACCCCTATGTTCATAGCAGCACAATTCACCATAGCTAAGAAATAGCCCAAGTGCCCGTCAGCAGGTGAGTGGAGCAGAAAACTGTGGTACATCTACACCATGGAATTCTATGCTGCCATTAAAAAGAAGGAATTCTTACCATTTGCAGCAACCTGGATGGAACTGGAGAGCATCATGCTAAGTGAAATCAGCCGGTCAATGAAGGAGAAGCACCACATGATCTCACTCACTTGTGGATCATAAAGAACATTGTAAACTGATGAACAAAAGGATAGAGACAGAGGCAGGAAAGCATCAGCAGGAAGGTTAGGGAGAGGTGGGGGAGATAAGACATCAATCAAAGGATTGTATGCTTGCATATAAGCATCACCAATGGACACAAGACACTGGGGGGTTGGGGTATGCTTGGGAGTGGGGGGGTGCAATGGGGAGATATGTACACATGTAACACATTAATAAAAAAAAATAGAAATCCAGAGCCAGCTGACGGCCTGCAGCTGCAGGACCTCCAGCCACAGGACCCCCACAATCAGGACGCCCTCCTGGAGCGGGGCCGGTCAGGTCTGCAGGTCACAGGACTTCCAGGCCCCTCCTCCCCCGCCCCAGGCCCCTGCCCTCCCCGGCCTGCCTCAGACAGACACAATCACCCACCCTTTCCGCAGCCTGAGCCGAGGGAAGTCTCTGACACCCACTGTCAGTGCCTAACCGGCTGAAAGAACAGCCTAAACAGTTCCACGAGTTTCTCAACGATCTTGTGTCCGGGAAGTTCTCCAAAGTAACACAAAACCCCAAAGAAGCAAAATGTCTTTACCCTACTACACTCTCCATCCACAAACCACTCGCCATGCCTGTAAAGATTTCCTCAGCTCACCTCACCCTGAGCTAACAAGGTGCAGAAGAACCTGAGTGGTAAGAGTTCTCAAAACCGAGGCAAATATAAAACACGTCAAACAGACCTAGATCAGTGGATCTCCACCTTCCTAAGGCCGCGACCCTGGCATACAGTTCCTCATGGGGTGGTGACCCCCAACCATGAAATGTTGCTCCTGTGATGCATCGTGATGTCAATATCTGCATTTTCCCATGGTCTTAGGCGACCCCCGTGAAAGGGTCGTTCCACCCCCAGGTTGAGAACCGCTGATCTAGATAGACTTCAATATAAAGAACAGAGAGAAATGTATACCCACCATTCTCAATACATGCTAAGTACAGGCATGTCTTAATAATTCCAGCGCATCCAATTCCACGAAAGCCACACATATTATGTCCTCAGGCTCAAAATCTGATACCCGTGTCCTTTTTAAATACAGTTCCGATTTTATACTATTTTTAGATTTAAAGAAATCATTCCCAAGTAGGCACATGCTCTTCCTATGCCCACACCTCCACACCTGGCTTCTCAGTGACCCGATCTCACTGCTGGCATGATGCATGGATGCATTTATGGCCACTCGCGAACCACTATGGACATGTGCTTCTTGTCTTAGGGTTCTAGAGAGAGAATACAGCTGATAGGCGATGGACTCACGTCATGTGCAGGCTGTGAACCCTCAGGATCTGCAGGGGGAGAGGCTGGGGCGCAGCTGCTGTGCAGCCCCCAGGCCTGCAGGCCTGGAGTCCAGGCCAATCCCAAGGCCGCACCGCTGCCCGCTGCCCGCTGCCCAGGCAGGCGGTGACCCTGAGGCCAGCTACCGCGAGATCCTGCAAGGTCTTCCGTCAAACCGGTCCCGGAAAGAGAGAGCCACGTGGCCTGGCCCACGTGGTTCAGTGGTCGAGCAATGACCTCTGAACCGGGAGGTCACATGCCTGGGTTACGGGCTCCGGCCCCAGTGTGGGGTGTGCAGGAGGCAGCCGATCAATGATTCTCTCTCTCATCGTTGAGGTTTCTCTCTCCCTCTCCCTCCCTCTCTGAAATCAATAAACATTGGCTGAGACCGGTGTGGCTCAGTGGATAGAGCATCGGCTTGCGGACTGAAAGGTCCCGGGTTTGATTCCAGTCAAGGGCATGGACCTTGCTTGCGGGCACATCTCCACTGTGGGGCGTGCAGGAGGCGGCTGATTGATGTCTCTCTCTCTTATCGATGTTTCTGACTTTCTGTCTCTCTCCCTTTCTCTCTGTAAAACATCAATAAAAATATATATATATTTTGAAATCAATAAACATTTAAAGAGAGAGGCAGACAGACAGACCCCCCAGATGGGGTCTGGCTCCCCTGACCTTTGCTGGTCCCCAGGAAGTGGTTGTCCTGGAGGACAAAGCTGTGTGTTGCAGACTGCATGTTTTGCACATGTTGGAAAAAGCCTGAAGGACATTGCATGTATCCACAGGGATTTTGTATCCACAGGAAGGAAAACAAGAAGATGTCCGAGTACTCAGCTCGTCCCTCTAATATTCCTCGGGATACTTTTCTGGCAAGACACACATGTACACGTAACTGCTCCTGCCCTTGAACGCAGCGCCCATGCAGGGACACCATGCAGAAAGCGGGGGGCAGGCAGAGATACCCCACCACCCGCAGCTGCCGGGGCTGAGGGCTCCTGATGCTGCAGGGAGTGAGGTGCATCCTGCCTGCGAAACGGGCCGCCTCTGGAGCGCTTGTACAAGACCCATGGACATGTTGATTGCATTTTAAAACTGGTCTGCAGCATGAGGAAAAGCTGCTGAGAAATGAAGATGAATCAGACTGCTTGGAGGACAGGGTGGGTGGAACCAGGCCCGGCATCATAAGGACCAAACTTGACACCATAGCCGGTTTGGCTCGGTGGGTAGCGCGTGGGCCTGCGCACCAAAGGGTCCTGGGTTTGATTCCGGTCAAGGGCACGGCGCCCGCAGGAGGCAACCAATCAATGTGCTTCTCTCACGTCGATCTTTCTCTTTGCCTTCTCCTCGCTCCTGGGGTCTCTCTAAAATCAATGGGACACTACCCTCAGCTGAGGAACTGAAAAACAACCACCAACACTTGAGCCACCTTCGACCAAAAGGATTAGAAGCACATTTAGAGGTCAGGAAATCAATGGATTCGGGGCTTTTAATGATTGCTGACTAAATCAAAGGCATAGCAGTCAGCAAATGAAACAACCGGCAAGATATAAAGTTTCCACAACCTGTTAGTGGAGGGTTTATATGCACACACAAATACATGCACGCACACATGTGCACACACATATATACACACGTGTACACACACACACACACACACACACACACACACAATAGTTTAGAAATTATAACCAGTTCAGAGTGTAAAGAGAAAATGCCTTATCTGGTTAGAAAATGTCCTAGATTCTTCTGGGTCCATTTAGAAATGTGATCAAATGTGGGAAAAAAAAATAAAAACCCAGCAAAATTTATGTGACTGCATTTTCTCTTCAGCAAGAAGCAGATGTTTAAGTTGGATATTTTCTGCCTCTTTTTTTATTTTTTTCTGTGACAAATGAGTGAGAATAGCTCTTGAGGAAAATCCATTTCCAAAATGCATTCATTAGGACTTTACTCAAGTGCGAGGCAAGAAGATGAAGTGACAAGTCAATTATAATATAATATGGGCCTGAAAGGGTTTTTTCCACTCCAAGTAATTATGAGACTAATTTACCAATGCTCAGCCTATTACCGAGGCCTAGAAAACTCCTGATTCCATATTAAAAGCAGAGAACAGTGGTTTCTGGAACACCAACCTAGGAAGGCCTCATTTGGAATTGAGGAGCCTCGGGATATTTGTGTATAAAGTCAAAGCGAGATTTACATCGAGAAGGAGAAACGAAGAGAAAAAGAAACTTTGCCCGGTCACTGTGGTGAAGTGAAAACCGCTTGCAATTCTTTCTCTTCAACAAAAGCAAGAAACCTTGCAGGTGGAAACTTGCTGAACCCCACCAGCCCTTTGTCCACGCCTGAGAAATGGGATGATTCGTGCTTAGCTTGTGTAGTTGATTGACAGGCCAGTGAAGCAAGCACAGAGCCCGGGCCCCTGTCTAAACACCAGGCCTCCCCTCACTTCTTTGGAACTTAAAAGCCCAGTGACAACACGCTGTCCACGTCTACCCCTCATCCAACTTAAACATTTGCTTGATGTCCCGTCATCAAGCAAAATATCTCTGCCTTCATCGTTCTAGAAGCCTGGCCCCTCGCTCTCTGAGCAGGACTTTCTGTCCTTTCTCTCCCTCTTGTTACCAGTGAAACTGCCCTTCGGTTCTTGGTGTTATTTCATCAGACTCTGCAAAGCATCAGTCCTTCAGGGTCAGGCACTGGGCAAGCATTGGCAACAGTAAATGTAGGAAAATGTAGGAGCTCACAGCTCATCCTATATAATAAAGAGGTGATATGCATATTGACCCTCACGCCCTCACAAGATGGCTGCCTATGACCAGGGCAATAGAGGGGTTAGTGAGGGATGACCAAATAACTGAACAAGCAGGCTGCATGGGCGACCAGGCCAGCAGAGGGGGTCAGTTGGGGGCAACCAGGCTGGCAGGGGGGTCAGTAAGAGGTGACCAGGCTGGCAGGTGGGGGGGATGTGCACTTGGGGGCAATCAGGCCAGTAGAGGGGGCAGTTGTGGGCAATTAGGCTGGCAGGGGGACAGTGAGGGATGACTAGGCTGGCAGGAGGGACAGTTGGGGGCAACCAGGCAGGCAGGCAGGTGAGTGATTAGGAGCCAGAGGTCCAGGATTGTGAGAGGAATGTCTGACTGCCAGTTTAGACTAGGATCAGGCCTAAATGGCAGCCGGACATCCCCGAGGGGTCCTGGATTGGAGAGGGTGCAGGCTGGGCTGAGGGGATGTACAAATTTTGTGCACTGGGCCTCTAGTTTAAACATAAGAAGTTAAGTGCCTTCTAATAAGAATTTATTATGAAAAAGTGTGCAATCATATTTTTATCTTCCCACTTTTATACCCACAGATGCACCTGGAAACATACCCACAAACCCCATTAATTCCCCAGCACCTCATCTTTGTTGTCCCACATTCCAAATCACCCATCCTTCAGTGTTTTTTTGTTGTTGTTTGTTTGTTTGTTTTGGGGTTTTGTTTTGTTTTGTTTTTTTAAATGTATTTTATTGATTTTTTTTACAGAGAGGAAGGGAGAGGGATAGAGAGTTAGAAACATCCATGAGAGAGAGACATCCATCAGCTGCCTCCTGCACGCCCCCTACCGGGGATGTGCCCACAACCAAGGTACGTGCCCTTGAACCTGGGACCTTTCAGTCTGCAGGTCGACGCTCTATCCACTGAGCCAAACCAGTTACAGCATATGCTTAGTTTTTAACTCCTTGAAGTTACTAAGGAGTCATTATTCCTCCTTGGATCTGCAGTCCCTCCATCTCCATAAGACACCTGACTTTACCACTGAGCCACACCGTTTCAGCCATCCTTCAGTTTTATGAAACCATCTTCTTTCTTCTTTCCTCTAATTATGTAATTCACCCCAGATTCTGTTTGTCCCATAGCCCTTCACTTAAATGACACTCTGGCTAGGAACTTCCATCTCCTCATCCTGGTGGATCAGCCTTCTAGCTCAAGATGGTAATATCTACACGGTGCTGTCGATCGATTTAACGGCTTCCCAGGCACCAAATGGCCATTTTTGGTCTTGTTGTTAACTCTCCCCTCAGGATATTTTTCCATTGATTTTTAGAGAGAGTTCAGGGGAGGAAGAGATGCAGACAGAGAAACATCAAGGTGAGGGAAACGCATTGATGGGTTGTCTCCAGCATGCACCCGGAACCAGGGCTGGGGGCCAAGCCTGAAACCAAGGTATATGCCCTTGACTGGAATTGAACTCAGGCCCCTTCAGACTGAGGGCCAACCCTTTATCCACGGAGCAACATTGGCCTAGCTATGTGGCCATTTTGTAAAAGAAATATTCAATATGTACTCTAAGCAGAACTTGTTACAGATACTGGGAGATGCAAAGATAAACAATGTAGGTTGTTTTATCAGTCACCTTAGACTTCTGATCTAACTGTCAAAAATTAAGGTTTCACTAGCGGAGACCAGTTTGGCTCAGTGGATAGAGCGTCGGCCTGCGGACTGAAAGGTCCCCCGGGGTTCGATTCCGGTGAAGGGCATGTACCTTGCTTGCGGGCACATCTCCAGTAGGGGGCGTGCAGGAGGCGGCTGATCAATGTCTCTCTCTCATCGATGTTTCTGGCTTTCTATCCCTCTCCCTTCCTCTCTGTGACAAATCAATAAAATATATATTTTTTAAAAAATTTGCTTTAAAAAAAATTAAGATTTCACAATTCTTACATTGCTTGTCCCCATACAGATAAAATAAGGGAGTGGACGTAAAACATCTGGCATATCGTCAAATTTAGTATTTTTATTTTTCCTCTTATTATTAGTACTAAACGAGGCATTTCAGTCATAGAGACAGCACAATCATGCAACATATATGTGTGAGTGAGAAAACACAATAAGGCTGTGTTTATTCTTTATTTTAAATGTTTACTGCCCACCTGCCCATCCACTTCTTTAAATCTACTAGTAAATCATTGCACACATGACCGTGTAGAGTCTAAGTGTCGAACAAGTTAATACCATTGTGTGTCTTTCAGAACAATTTCCAGGAAGCGAATGTAAAGTTGCCGGAATACTAATGTCCTAGGGGCTTGGCATGTCTCCCAGAAGTGCTTCAAATAAACACCTGAGCACGCTCTCCTTCAGAACCAGGCGCTTCAAATGGAATTCTATTTAGGCCTTTGAATTGTGACATATGTTAATCCCAACGAGAGTCTCTGCATGAAAGGAATGTTAGCAGAATTTGAACATGGTATTAGTAGAATAGCTTGCCACTTTGTATTAAATATGCAGCGAATATCCTTTGTGAGTTTGCCTCTACAGAAAAGAATTCACAATGGATGATCTGAGATCAATAATTATGTATTAAGGGGCCAATAATGCAACGTATCTTTAGAGTTCATTTTTAGATATATTACATAAAATATTACCCTATATAATAAAAGCCTAATATGTTAGTCCAGTTGGCCATTCACCCACTCAAATCATAATATGCTAATGATATGCTAAGCTCATCAACTGCTTGCTATGACATGCACTGACCACCAGGGGGCAGATAGTCAACCAGTTGCTATGGAGTGCACTGACTATCCGTGGGCAGTCAGCCAGTTGACCAGGCACTATGCCTAAACTGACCACCAGGGGACAGACGCGCCGACTGGTAGGTTAGCTTGCTGCTGGGATCCTGCCAACTGGGACTGAGCGAGATGGGCTGAACACACCCTGGAGCCCTCCCACAATCCCTCCCCAGCTGGCCAACCTCCTGCATCCCTCTCTTTCCCTGATCGTGCACTGCTGGGGTCCCTTGGCCTGACCTGTGCCTTCTCACAATCCAGGTTGGGGGACCCTGGCCCCCGTCTAAGAGCACGAATTTTGTGCACCAGGCCTTTCGTCTATAATAATAAAAGGGTAATATGCTAATTAGACTGTACATCCTTCCAGCTGTTCTTCCAGTTGACCTTCCATAGGAAGCTGCAGGGGTGGGGGCCGAGGCAGCTGCAGCAGTGGTGGGGGCCGAACCCCTTGCACGAATTTCGTGCACCAGACCTCTAGTTGTATAAAAAATTTGATATCAATACATTTTACTTTACCAGCACTTTTTATTTGCAAGTTGTATCAAATAACCAATCTTATTTGCAAATCAATACGGCTTAAAATGTATGTGAAATTAAAATACCAGATAATGACTGATAAAGCTTTTTTGTACCCTGAAGTGTTTCCAATTACTTTTTATGTTTGTTCAAAACATTTTAAATATAGAGAATAACAGAGATCTTCCCAACAAAATGTAACTTCTCAGAACTTCAATATTTATCAGGTATACCCCTACTTTAATATATAGGCCAGAACTACAAGAAAGCCTAAAAATCTATCCCTATCTCAGTGTGTAAATTCAAGAGAGTTTGGGCCCAATGCTTCAATCCTCAGACTAGTGTAGTGCTTCTATGCAAAATGGGGAGAAAAAGAAGTAGACAGAAATGAGGAAGGAAGAAGCGGACTGAGAGAGAAAGTGGTAGAAGGAGAAAAGGAAGACGAAAACTGAAGAGAAAACCAGATCAACTACTGAGATGTGTACCTGTCCCTGGTCACAGTTTTAAATAAAGAAACAGACGCAATTATAAACCCAGATCTATTGTTACTGCTATTGTTTCTTTCTCTTTTTTCAATATATTTTTATTGATGTCAGAGAGGAAGGGAGAGAGAGAGAGAGAAACATCAACGATGAGAGAGAATCATTGATTTGTCGCCTGCAAATGTGCCCTGATCTGGAATTGAACTGTGACCTTCTGGTTCTTAGGTTGATGCTCACCCACCGGGCCATGCCAGCCAGGTTTGTTTCTCTCTAAATAAGAGAGCTCTTGACTTGACTTGTCTGAGAAAAGGCGACCGAGAATGTGGATGGTGCCCCTCTCCTCTTCTCTGCGAGTCCATAGGAGTGAAAGGCAGATGGCATAGTTTATAGCTATAACCCAACAGCCCCTTGGTGATCACTTGAATGACATCTTGAGATTCCTTCAGATCCATATAATAAGTCATCTAAAATTATGAACTGGTAAAAAGAAATTACAGCTCTCCCTGCTGTGGTGTCCATGTTATAAGGGTGGGAGAGATGAAAATACACAGTGATATATGTGTCTATTCAAGTACAGTGATACCTCGAGATACGAGTTTAATTCATTCCATAACCTTGAGGCGTGGGAAACTATGAGACGCTCGAGTCGCGGTAAACTGGTGGGTCATATGCAGCTGGCCGATCCTTGAGATTACTCCTATCTCAAATGTTGCTCGTATTTCAAAGCAAAAATCGCTCCCTCGATGGCTCGTATCTCAAAAATCTCGTATGTTAGGGCACTCCTATCTCGAGGTACCACTGTATTTGCATTGAGTTGGTGGAGAGGACAGAAATAGGAAGTGCGGAGGGGGTGATGGGCCAGCCTGGGGTGGCACCTCTCATTTCTGCTGTCATTCTATCTCTCGTCAGCAGGCCAGGTGCGTGTCACACTTGACACCCCGGGGCCTGGCAGCGCTGCCTGCCTGTGTGCCAGGAGGAAGCAGAGCCGGGGCTTGGTAAATATTCTCTGCCCAGCTGCGTTCAGGGGGGGGGGGAGGTTCAAACCCTCTTCTTCTTGGAAGCTCTTCCCACACCTCCCAGACAGATACTTTTTTTAAAGTATATTTTATTGATTTTTCACACAGAGGAAGGAAGAGGGATAGAGAGTTAGAAACATCGATGAGAGAGAGACATCGATCAGCCGCCTCCTGCACTCCCCCTACTGAGGATGTGCCTGCAACCAAGATACATGCCCTTGACCGGAATTGAACCTGGGACATTTCAGTCCACAGGCCGATGCTCTATCCATTGAGCCAAACCGGTTTCAGCCCAGACAGATAATTTTAATAGAGCACCATTCATAGGCAGGAGCGCAGAAGCAATTGCCATTCCTAGACGGGAAGTGAGTTAGGAGTTGTGGCTGGTGGACTTTCACTGTCAAACTGCTATTCACGGAGACTAGGAACCAAGACGATGCGTCCTCGTGGGTGGCCTCTGTGCAGGACAGAGCGTGTGGCCATCGCAGGACAGAGTTCGGACCCCCATTCACAGGCAGAGGCCTGAGCTCCTGGATGTCCCGGCCCCTGGGGACCTGCTGGCTCAGATGCTGTCACATGCTGTGGCAAAGGTATATTTCCAAGTGTCTTTTTTATTTCCTTTGGTCGCAATACACACAACCTGTGCCAAGCTCTTAAGCTCCCCACATGTCGATGCCAATGGCATTTGCATAGAGTGGATGTTTTTAAGCAACGCTCACCTCCTTCCACCGACGGAGAGGGAACTAAATGAAAGCTGAAAAGCACACGCTTCCTGCATCTTCTCCCGGAGAAGTCAACGCCACTGTAACTTCGTAATAAAAGCTTATTGCCCGGGTTTTAGAATTCAGGAGCCATCTGCCTGGCAAACGGATTTCAGAGAATGTGCCCTGGGAGGGGCCTGGGAGACGCTGCTGAACTTGGCATTGTCAGCAGCTCACAGGGAGCTCTCTCCAGATGTTGCCAAGCAACCAGAGCCCAGATAAGATGTCTTCTTCACAAACGAAACCTCCGTGAACACAGCGAGAATCCAAACAGGTGCCACCTGCGCCGGTCAAATGACAAGCAAACCGCCTTTGGTCATGATGTCAAAGTGAATGGAGGGACACGTTTTTAAAAAAAAAAAAAAAACACATGACAATGACCTGAGCAGAGAGACCTGTGGTGGGGACGGTAGCCGTCAATGAATGAGGCAGGTGTCTGTAGTAAGAAGCAGAAGGGGAGAGATTGAAAGATTATATACATAGAAAATTAATAGAAGACCAATTGATGCCGTGGCCCCCGTGAAGAATGATCAGACTGACAGGTACCACTCAAGGGCAGCTGAGGCTGAAGGAGGCAGGGTCTGGCAGAATTTTGCTTTTGGGGAAACAGCAGTCCCATGAACCCCGGAGTACAGGCAAATGAAAGACAATAAAAATATAGAAAAGGGGATTTTTAAAAACGTGTTCATATCTTGGGGAGTAGAAACATGAATGAATTATGAGGGGTATTTTTCAAAGTATCATTCAATGAATCCTTTTTAGAAATGCTTTCTAGCAGCAATTAACCATATAAACCATTCTCATTCTCTCTCAGAAAAGGCGTTCATAGGGCAACGGAAGAGCTGTGTATTCCGCCTAGTTCTAGTTCTGACAACATGCTTTATGTCCTGATTAGATCAAGAACTGCAGGAGGGACTCTTTTTTTTAATTATTCTTTTTTTAAAATTTTTATTAATTTTTATACATATCTCCCCATTGCCCCCCCTCCCTCCCAGGCATACCCCGACCCCCCAGTGTCTGTGATCATTGGTGATGCTTATATGCATGCATACAAGTCCTTTGATTGATCACTTATCTACCTCACCTAACTTTAATCTTTCTGCTATAGTTTCACAGTTTGATGCTTTATGATTTTTGTCCTCCTGAGAATTATCCGTCTGCTCCCTTTCTGTGCTCCTGATTCTATTATATTCACCAGTTTATTCTGTTGATCAAATTTTTAATTCACTTAATTTTTAGATTCACTTGTTGATAGGGACTCTTGAATGAGAGTCAGGGTAATGCAAATATAATATGTTGAGCAGTATTCTACATATAGAGAATAATTGTTAAAATATTTACTATTGGGTATTTTTATAAGCTGTATTTTAACATTCCTGATATGTTTAAGCACTTCACACATATTTTTTGTATGTAGATGTCTGTTTGCTCATATCCTGCTTTTCATTTTTTTCATAGTCACATCATTTGAAATGCAGCTCTCTTTCTGTCCACACATTCCTCCCAGTTACAACCAGTTCTCGGTTATCTAGCTTAGCTGTTTTTCCTCATCATTCAGATGTTCTGTTCTCATCTACAGCATACATGGCTTACTAATGTCCAAAGGACTACACCATAAAAGTTATTTCATCAGTAAAGTGATACGAAGAAAAATCACTACTTTTCGTATGTGCATAGTTTCAACGCTTCACCTAGCTTATTTATTCAAAGCTTAGCATATACGTGGCAATAAGAGTGAATCGAGTTACTTTATTTTTCTCCCCTCAGGAAGTATAGTGTATTGGTTTTATATAATAAAATTCGAAACACAGTAACAATTACAAATACGAAAAAGTGTACCTGCTTAATGTAGAAAAAGATACATTATCCAAAGAGAGTGATCACAATGACATATTGACCGCAGGGTTATATCTAACACAATGATCAATGTGGTAAGAACAGATACTAGCACTAAAGAATGGATATGGCTTAGCGGTGAATAGAACTGAATTCCAATCATGAAGACATCAACTTTTCTATCGCTGTAGAGTGTCCTATGACATATGTAGCATAACTTATGTCATCGTTTTCCTGGAGGGTTATTTAGTATGTGCTTGGATTTTTGTGCGGTTACATCATGGAATCCCTTATAACACAAACCAATAAAATAAAGGGCCTTAGCGATATTTTTAATAAGAAAAGAAAAATTATGTCACGACTTAAGATTTACCATATTTCGATAAGGATTTATAGCAAATCGTGTGGTTTCCTTGCACATATAAGGGAAACTGAATTAAAAATTGTATTTACCAAAATGTCTAGTGAAGCAATGTGAAGGAAAAAAAGTAAGAAAATTATTGATGTCTCTAGTTTCATCTTTCGAGAAAAAGACATATTTTAAGGAATAAAAAGTGCAATGTAAAGCATTGCTGATGGATAATTTTGTTTAGAGAGAAGACAAAAAAATATTTCTTCTTGAGCTAAGATGGATATAGGAAATTAATTTTGCCCTGAGAACAATACTATAAAGTAATTATTGTCATCTTAATTCCATTAATAAGAAATATGAGCTTCCAGCATTTTAAATAAATTTCCCATTCACCACACAACTATTAACTCAAGAGCTAAGGTTTTAATTCAGCTACTTCAGATTCCAAAGGCTATATTGTCAGTGACGTTTAAAAATATATAGAATCTAATGTCCCCACTGGACATCTTAAGAAAGAAATTCTCCTTTTACCTCACAAAATAAAAATACCCCCAGGGTGACTTCAAGATTCATTATGACCAAGCCTTCGAAGACTCCTAGAGTTATTTCTGGAGTGTTCTCTAGAGGAAGCCAGTCACTACCCCCAGGGCAGATTCTAGAAGATGGTGGGAACGCACTTCTTCTCTTGGGGAGGAATTCAAAGTCAAAGGATGAGCCCAGCCAGTGTGGCTCAGTGGTTGAGCATGAACCTATGAACCAGGAAGTCACTGTTCGATTCCTGCTCAGGGCCTGTGCCCAGATGTGGGTTCTATTCTCAGTAGAAGGCAACTGTTCAATGGTTCTCTCTCATCATTGATGTTTATATCTCTCTCCTCCTCTCCTCTTTCCCTCTGAAATCAATCAATACAAATGTTTGTTAAAAGTCGAAGGATGGCCAAAACCGGTTTGGCTCAGTGGATAGAGCATTGACCTGCGGACTGAAAGGTCCCGGATTTGATTCTGGTTGCAGGCACATCCCCAGTGAGAGGTGTGCAGGAGGCGGCTGGTCGATGTTTCTCTCTCATCGATGTTTCTAACACTCTATCCCTCTCCCTTCCTCTCTGTAAAAAAATCAATAAAATATATTTAAAAAATAAATAAATAAAAATATATATTTTTTAAAAAAAGGCACAGGATGAACAGATTAATAACATTCCTCTTGAAAGCAGACTAGCAGACCCTCTACCTTCTGGTTGACTGGTAGGTGCTAAGCTGAGACTGAGGAAGTAAGGAAAGAGTACGTTCTGTGTTTGTTCACCTGTTCCTTTCCTGTGTGACCAAAGACTTTGGTCTTCTATCTCCTTCCATCAAGGGGCACAATCTCTGTCAGAACCTCGTCTCCTTCTACCGGAAGTGTTTCTGTCTTGTGTCTTAACCTCTTCCCAAGAGATCCAACTCTTGCTAAATCCGGGGACCTGGGAGTGGAGTCCAAGGAAACACCATCCTGTGGCTTTTCCTTAGCAATCCCAAACATTTGTGGGTAACTCATTTTTTAATATATTTTTAATCATTCTTTTTCTGACTGTCATCTGTTTACTGCAGACTCCAAGCAATACACCAAGAAACTTCAAGAGAAGTCGATAGGAAAACACACCAAGGTAGGAATATAGTATTACTGGTTTCAAAAATTATTATAATTTGTTCTAAAGCTTCAATTCTTTTTACTGAAGTATAACTTACACAGAATAAAGTGCACAAATATTTGGCATACAGTTAGAAGATTTTTGAAATTGTATACACCTGTCTAACCACTAATCCAGGCAAGGTAGAGAACTCTTATATTACACTAAAAAAAATTACCGTGTGCCCTTTTCCAGTCAACCTAATTTATTATTGAATATTTTAAAGGAAATTTAGGGTTTCACAAAATCATGTGTTGTGTATCCATGTAAAGGCGCTGTCAGGGTGTCTGCAGTTTAGAAGTGACAGTCATGTATTGTAAGAAAGGGGCATTATAACTTTGCAAGTGATAGCAAAATTATAATAATGCAGAGAAAAATAAAATTTATTGTGGAAGAGAGCTATATGTAGAAAATAAAGATAAATGTTTTATTACATAAAGCACATCTCTGAAGTCATGTAGAAGTCATTAACTACAAAAAGTTTTGATTCTGCTAATCTCATCATTCATTCTATACCTAATAGCTGAGTTTTCATCAAAAGTGGACTAAAAAATCATACACCTATGGATGAGGTCAACAGGAGGGAGGTAAGGGTAGAGGGAAGGGTGGGAGTTGGGTGGAGGGGAGCTATGGAGGGGAAAAAAGAGAAACAAATGTAATAATCTGAATAATAAAGATTTAATTAAAAATAAAAAAAATAAAGTGGACTCAGTTTTAGAAAGGGACTATCCTTCATTGTTTTTGCATTAATTTCAAAAATACTGCATCTTTATTTTCTTTAATCTCCTGGGGTTTCTGTTGAGTGGGGTGTGCACCATCTTACAGACCACAGATCAGATGGAAAAATAGTCACTTACACCACTTGAGTTACACACAAATTACATCCACGGATAAATATCAAAGCCGCCAGAACAAGCCGCTTTCTCGGGTTACTGTTGCAGCAAAACGAAACTACCTCAACATTCAGCATCTTGCTCGCCCCTTTGTGAAATCCTGAATGATGGACCTTCATGTTCCAGAGGTTGGATGGGGCTACCGTCACCTGAAAGCTAAATGTTTGGGCACCAAGATGGTTCACTGAGGGCCTGGCAGCGAGGCTCAGAGACAGCTGTGAGCACAGCTGGAATTCCTTAACAGATTCTTCACGCCAGGCCTCTCCAGCAGGTGATTGCATGGCGAGCCTCGCGTTTACAGGGTGGGTGGCTTTTCCTGGAGACAACATCACAACCACATTGCAGAGTGACGGCCTGTCCTGGGAACATCCTGGGTATTCATGGAGGCTCGCTTCCACCATGCCCTGCCCATGGAAATGCTCGCAGGGGCAGCCAGCACCGATGGGAGGGGATAGGGAATCTACTCAGAATCCCTAGTCCCTCTGCAAAGGGAGGGATGTCAACGACAACAACAACAACAAAACAAACAGCCCCTCAAAGAGGTAGAGCTTGAAAGTACAAGGTCATGTGCTTTTCAAGTAATTCGTTTTGAGAACGCCCTCTTGGATAAAGTCCACCGCAAAGGAAAGACTTGAGAAGATGGGTCTGGGATGGTTTGGGTTTTAGAAAGCCACGGTGGATGCCTCAGCCTTAAGAAGCCAGATTGCCATGGCATGCTGGGGTGATGCTACTGAGTTGGCGAAAATGCCTCGCTCTGTTTGAACACAAATGGTGTATCCGTTTTTCTCCGGATTTGGCTATTGGTTTCCTTACAAGCTGGTGGCTTCAAACAATAATAGTTATCATCTCACAGTCTCGGTGGGTCAGGAATCTGAGGGTGGTAGAGCTGAACTTATGGCGTGGGGTTAATTAATAAATATTAACTTCCACATATCAAGAGGTAGAGAAAATAAAAGGAGGCATGAATAACCAAGTGAAACAGACTACAAATAACAATAATGAACCAATCAATAAATTAAAACGAGGAATGCACAGAATAGGCACCAATAAATATTCCTGAAGAAAAATAACTCGCATAGTCATAATCAATGTGCTGGGTAAAGAGGTGAGAGCAAGCAGGAAGGTATTAAAAGTTGTGAAATAAAAAAAAAGCCACGTAGCATATAAATATTTTCGTACATGGCAAGGAGGCAATCCAGGGATGCGTTCATCTAGGAGCTGGCATACTTTTTTGTAAACTTTAAATCCCACCGCATAAATGATTTTAAACAAAAAGGTAAGTTTTCTCTCTCTCTGTTGCTGTATGCAGCACCATTTTTTTTTAATATATTTTATTGATTTTTTACAGAGGAAGAGAGAAGGATAGAGCGTTAGAAACATCAATGAGAAACATTGATCAGCCACCTCCTGCATGCCCCCCACTGGGGATGTGCCTGCAACCAAGGTACATGCCTTTGACCAGAATCGAACATGGGACCTTTCAGTCCACAGGCCGATGCTCTCTATCCACTGAGCCAAACCGGTTTGGACACCATTTTTTTTTTTACTATGAAGGAAAACAATAACCTATTATGCATTATATATGTATTTGCTCCCACAATAGTTTTCCTAGGAATCAGTTTTGTTTTATATCTTAAAATGCTGAAATATTTATCTATTGGATTGTATTATTTTCAGATTTTATGAAGATATCAACTTGAACAATTGAGTTCAGAGGAGAGGAAGGCCCACTAACTTTGTATGTCATTAATCAATGAAATGTTGAGGGTATTCTTGTTTTTTTTTAATATGTTTTTTTGTTTTTGTTTTTTTGTTTTGTTTTGTGGCACATGAAAGCATTTTACAGGGAGTAAAACACCAGGGATGGAATACTTTCGTGCCGTATATGAAACTCATTGTGAATTAGAATTTTAGACAGATTTAAAATGTCTTTTAGGAGTGAACACTGACATTCTGAGCTATTTCATTCTTTTTCAATCCAGATTCTTAAGAGCCTGTAGCAGCATTTCAGAAGCATTACAATTTCTGCCAATAACCTTCCACCAAAAAATAATTTCAGTTCAGCATTATCACTCAAGGTAACCAACAGAATCCAGAAATCCACTTCAGATGTCCTTCAAACAGCAACAAGATGAATTCAGCGGGATGGGAAATGTAGGCCTCAGAAATGAGGCCTGACTTTGATACTTACTTGGTCTGATAGAGTAATTTTGTCTCTCTATAGATCTCACTGTATAAGAAAGAGGAAGGGAAAGGAAGCTGTAATGTGTCAGCTTATCTCTATAAGGGACCTGTCATTTCTGGAATTCTGTTTAAACTATGATAGATGTTCTTATTCAACAAAAGAACCTCTTTTCTCCCTAGAAAATAAGTTTTTCAAAGGGGAAACAGTTCAAGTAAACTCTTTTTTCTGGCTGGAGGTGCTATGAACACTGGGAATAGAAATGGAAGCCTTGATTAAAGATACCCCAGAATTCAGAAGGAAAGATACAAACACCCTCAGTCAACCTACCAATCCGATTGGGCAGCTTCCTTAATGTGAGTGTCACATTGACTCATTCTTTCCCCCACATATATTGCTGCCTTTAACATTGTTCCTTATACAGTGGTACCTCGAGATACGAGTGCCCTAACATACAAGATTTTTGAGATACGAGCGATTTTTGCTTTGAAATACGAGCAACAGTTGAGATAGGAGTCATCGCGAGGATCAGCCAGCTGCACACAACCCACCAGTTTACCACGACTCGAGCGTCTCAGTTTCCCATGCCTCAAGGTTACGGAACGAATTAAACTCGTATCTCGAGGTACCATTGTACTGTATTTTTATACCTTTGGTCTGTGAGCAATTGTAATCTACAACAATAAAAGAGTAATATGCTAATTAGACCAGATGGTCTTCAGATACAGCTGGGGCTAGGAGGGAAGCCCAGATCCCAGATGCCAGAGGGAAGCTGGTGTTGGTAGCTGGGGGAAAGAAGGCCTCCTCTTGCATGAATTTTGTGCACCGGGCCTCTAGTTTATAATAAGAAATGCATGTCTGATAATCACCCACCTTCCTCACAGGAGATCCAAACCCTTATAATTTCTTAAGTGATGAGGCCAACGGTGTTTTCTGTTATGTTAACAAGGTGACTTTTGGAAAGCACCAAAGGTCGGGGGCTGGTTTCCAGGACAACGAACGAAGACTTCCAGTCCCACCCTGTTGACCTCCAGGGAGGGGATTGGGCTGGAGACTGAGTCCATCACCAGCGGCCAATGACTTCACCAATCATGCAGATGTAATGGGGCCTCCATTCAGCCCCATAGGACAGGGTTGGTGGAACTTTCCAGTTGTGATACCTGTGAAGGTGCTGAGAGAGTGGCATGCTGGGAGGTGGAGGGGCTATGGAAGGTCTGCACCCTTTCCCCAGGCCTTGCCCTGTGCATGGCTCTCATCTGGCTGCTCCTGAATGATATTCTTTTATGATAAGCCAGCGATTTAGTAATTAAATGTTTCTGTAATGGGATAAAGTGAGGAGTCTCTCTGACTCCATCTCACTCCAGCCTGACATGTCCCTTAGCGACTTCTGCTTACTCCCGCATATAGCATGCTAATCACTGCAAGAATCTAACCTGCCACCTAGACATTACTGAAACAACCTCCCTGCTCCAAACTACCCCCTGAGGAGGCAAGGAAGGTGTGCACACAAATAAAGACTGTTTATCAAGTCATGGGCAGCCCTAACCGGATTGGCTTAGTGATAAGAGTGTCAGCCTGCAGACCAAAGGGTCTCAAGTTGGATTCCAGTCAAGGGCACCTACCAAGACTCTTCCCTAGCCTGGTCCTGCAGGAGGCGACCAATCAATGTGTCTCTCTCACATTATTGCTTCTCTCTGTCTTTCCCTCTTTCTTTCATCTCCCTAAAAAGCAACAGGGAAAATACCCTGGGGTGAGGATTACAACAACAGTATCAACAAGGAAGATGTACAGGAACCTCAGGAGGGAGACCAAAGGGTCTGAAAGTTTCCCCCTCCTCCTTGGATGCTTGCTAACATCCACATGCCACCCATCCCCTCCTGCTCCCTTCTTCCCCTGACATAAAAGGAGCCGGAATTCTGTGCTTGATCAAGCTGGCTCTTGAGGAAGGTAGTCCCCCATCTCTGTGGCCCTCTGGCTTCCCAAATAAAGTGGCTGTCCCTGCCCCAACTCCTTGTCACCCAACTCTCTGACAGTCAGGCAGCAAGCTGAATGAGCTCCCCTTGATGACATTTCCGGAGCTGTGAGGACCACTCCAGTGAACTTATCCAACCGAGGGAAGGAGAGGGTGTGGAAACCCAGGACAGAGAGCCAGCTGATGAGAAGGACAGGTAACACCCGGGCCTGGGGCCTGGTGTTTGAAGTGGAGGATGGGAAGAGTCTGATAGGCCTGAACCTTGAACCTGTGGAATCTGATACTATGTCCTGGTATACAGGGAAAGAGATGAGAGAATTGCCAAAACCGGTGTGGCTCAGTGGATGGAGCATCGGCCTGTGGACTGGAAGATCCCAGGTTCGATTCCGGTCAAGGGCACGTGCCTTGGTTGAGGGCACATTCCCAGTAGGGGGTGTGCAGGAGGCAGCTGATCGATGTCTCTCTCTCTCATAGATGTTTCAGACTCTCTATCTCTCTCCCTTCCTCTCTGTAAAAAATCAATAAAATATATTTAAAAAAAAAAAGAAATGAGAGAATCCTCAGGTAGCCTGAGGTGTGTGGGAAGCCACTTCTTCCACCTCCACACACACACACACACACACACACACACACACGTTGAAATTGGGTCCGGGAACAAAAGTCTACTTTTTCTGCCTTCAGAAATTTTGAAATCTCTCTTTCTTTCTTTTTTTATTTTATTTTTTTACAAAAAGATATGCTAAACAGCAGGGAAATAGTACTGGGAAATTTGTTTTGTTTTGCTTTATCTTGCTCTTCTCCGGCTAGTCCTCTCAGCTCTGGTAACAGCATGCTATCCAAAGTGTGAATTAATGAGAAATCCATTTCTGCAATGACACCCCTTTATAATGACGATTAGATTATAGACAAGCGATCCACCATTTGTCAGTCTTAATTCCTCCCTTCCGTGCCTCTGTCTCTCCTGGTGGAAGGTTTATAGATGAGACAAGCCAGGCCAAATAGTTATCTCACCTCATTTCTTTCAAAAACCGGAACATGGATTGAAGGCGTGGCGCTGGCAAGGGATATGATTGCACAGTGGTGATAGCTCAAGTGTATCGAACACTCACTTTTGTCTAAGCAAGTTCAAGGTGGTGTTCAGCTGCTCGCAACTAGATGCTTCAAGATTAATGCCCGTGTGGGGGAAAAAAATCAGATTTCTGATGCCTCTCGCCTTAGTGACTTGGTGGAACAATGGCAGTGATTGAAACAAATTTCCTTGGTAAATCAAAGCCTTAAATGAACAGTTTTACATAAAATGCAGCGGCCAGGTGACTGTGATTGTTAGTGAGAAAATCGCCCCTCGTGACAAAGATGTGAAATATTTTCACAATGGAGATACTGACTACGTGATTCTTTTCACACACACACATGGCACCCTTTGAAATGTTCTCCCAATTTCTTGGCAAGTATGCAACATCCAAATCATTGCCTTTTTACATACATCTTCATGTAGTTACTAATATGGACTAGGGCAGTATAGACTTAGCATTCCTGACTCAATGACCATGGATATATGGAAAGCTTAATAAAAAGGACAATATACCTGAGACTGGTTTGGCTCAGTGGATAGAGCATCAGCCTGCGGACTGAAAGGTCCCAGGTTCGATTCCGGTCGGGGGCTTGTACCTTGCTTGCGGGCACATCCCCACTGTGGGGCGTGCAGGAGGCAGCTGATCAATGTCTCTCTCTCATTGATGTTTCTAACTTTCTATCTCTCTCCCTTCCTCTCTGTAAAAAATCAATAAAATATATATTTTTTAAAAGGACAATATAATATATAATTATATGCTAAGTACGCGAACTGCATTTATATGTTGGGGATTCTGTGTGAGTGTAATCTTAGCATTTAAATGCCTTTTTCACCTTTCCTTGCTCTGGTTACTTCTTTCCCTCCCGAGCAACCCGGAAAATACTGCACAGCCTGTGATTTCTGCTGAAGCACAGGGAATTCTAACAGAATGGGTCCTTGAAAGTTCAAAGAACAATTTGCTCGAATCCAGTTTGGACTCATTGCCAGTTCTGGGGACAGTGTGTGCAGTGCTTTGTGCGCTGGCTGACACATCGCTAGCACTTCCCCTGGGTGAGCGGCTTGTCTCATGGCCAAGGCCAGGTGCTGGGACTGGTGAAATACAGCCAAAGCCTTTTGGGGGGATGTAATAGGAGAAATGGGGAGGGGCGAGGGGCGTTGGTTTCTTATTCCTGTGGTTCCCATGTTAGGTATGCTGAGTTTGGTAACTTTTCATACATGACACTTTGATGTTCCTTGGCTAGTTGAAACGCAGTCAGGAAAGTGGAAGGTGGGACAAAACATGTTCTTTAAATCTAATTATGATCTTCACTGTCTTCACTGATAACTTACTAAACTAGCATATCCCGGATCTGTAAGGAGGGAAACACAGTTCTCATATTTGTACTCTCTACTTGTCCATCTTGGGAGGTGGGACTCTTTGTAAGAGTGTCAACTAAGGGAGGTGATAAGAAAGACCAGGAAAATTAAATGCGGGTCACATGACCACTAGGGTGAGGTATCCTAGAAGGATGTGATTCCAGGTATGAGTTCTTGCAAAGTAATTGTCTCATGAAGACATGGCTTCTCGCCCTAGCCAGTTTAGCTCAGTGGATAGAGCATCAGCCTGCAGACTGAAGGGTCCCAGGTTTGCTTCTGGCCAAGGGGACCTGCCCAGGTTGTGGGCTCCATCCCCAGTAGGGGGCGTGCAGAAAGGAGCCGATCAATGATTCTCTCTCATCATTGATGTTTCTATTTCTCTCTTCCTCTCCCTTCTTCTCTGAAATCAATCAAAATATGTTTCGGATAAAAATAATACAAACGAACATTGCTTCCGCAAAGAAATATTAATTTTACACTTAGTTGTAACTTAGATTTCTGCTAAAAGGTAAGGGCAGTTGCCGCCAATCAGGAGTAAAATCGGAGATAAAAAAAGCTCAGGATGGTGTTACTGATGACTATAGAGATGCTTTTGAAAAAGTGACAGTTTTGCCAAAACCGGTTTGGCTCAGTGGATAGAGCATCGGCCTGCGGACTGAAGGGTCCCAGGTTCGATTCCGGTTAAGGGCATGTACCTTGGTGGCGGGTACATCCCCAGTGGGGGGCGTGCAGGAGGCAGCTGATCGATGTCTCTCTCTCATCAATGTTTCTAGCTCTCTATCTCTGTCCCTTCCTCCCTATAAAAATATCAATAAAATATATTTAATAAATAAATAAATAAATAAATAAATAAATAAATAAATAAAAAGTGAGTTTCAGTAGAAAATGAACAAAGATCAAAGTTGACTCAGCTGCAAGTCCCCCCCACCCCGAAACCTCGCACGCCCCTCCCCGGAACTAAAATGCAGGCTCTTCTGCAGCATTTCCGGCCACACCGAAGAGAGATGGGACATATTAATACCCCTCTTCTTAAGCGGCAATGAATCCTGGACTGGTGAACGGCATGTCCTTGCTGGAAAATAAGCCTACTTAATACAAGTAAAGCCGGAGGAGATATCAGGGATAGACATGTTTTCAAATTGAATTTTTAAATCAGCTTGTTAATAGTTATTATACTATGGAATATTCTCCACTTTTTGTTATAGACGAATCAAAATTTAATGTGAATCAACAGAAAAGACCTTAACAGTAGAGAAAAAGAAAACCTGCCTCTTAAACAGATAGGAAAAATGAATTAATTTTCATTTTTACGGCCATGCAACTTTTTTTCTTTTTAAAAAAAAAAATTTAAAATATATTTTATTGATTTTAGAGAAGAAGGGAGAGAAAGATAGAAACATCAATGATGAGAGAGAATCATTGATTGGCTGCCCCCTGCACGCCCTCTACTGGGGATCAAGCCTGCAACCCAGGCATGTGCCCTTGGCAGGAATTGAACCTGAGACCCTTCAGTCCAGGGGCCAATGCTCTATCCATTGAGCCACACCAGCTAGGACCGGCCATGCAATTTGTATATGATGAGTAGCTATAATCCCTTTCAAAATCATGGGCTGCCCTGGACAGTGTGGCTCAGTTAGTTGAGCATCGCCCATGTACCAGGGTCTGATTCCTGGTCAGGGCAAATGCTAGGGTCGCAGGTTTGATCCCAGGTAGCGGGTATGCCGGAGGCAGCCAAACAATGTTTCTCTTTTTCTTTCTCATCCGTGTTTCTCTCTCTTGCCCTCTCTCTTCCTCTGTCTCTCTAAAACCAATAAAAACATATTAAAACACACACACACACACACACACACACACACACACACACATCATGAACCTCTCTTGATTCTCTCCCCAGAAAAATCCACTTGGGCTTTCTGCATCCAAATCATTGCATGACATTTCAGGGCACTGACAGTCATCCATGGACTGTGCCCTGCAATGGCCTGTGTGTTCAAAGCGGTCACGGGTGTCTGTATGTCCATCGGGGACAATGAATGCACCCACGGCTCTGAGGATGGAATGCTGGGACTGGACAGAGCTAACCTGACCGCAATCTGCACTGGGGGACGTTTTCCTGGATCTGCACGAGAGCAGCTGAAAGGTGACATTTCTTTTCTTTATTTTTTTTAAATATATTTTATTGATTTTCTACAGAGAGGAAGGGAGAGAGATAGAAAGTCAGAAACATGGATGAGAGAGAGACATCGATCAGCCGCCTCCTGCACGCCCCACAGTGGAGATGTGCCCGCAAGCAAGGTGCATGCCCCCAACCGGAATTGAACCGGGAACTTTCAGTCTGCAGGCCTACGCTCTATCCACTGAGCCACACCGGTCTTGGCAGAAAGGTGACATTTCTAAGACCTTTGTCTCAGAGAAAACATTGAGACTCTCACAGCTGCCGTTGCTAACAGTTGCTCTCCTTTAGCTCGGTCTGGTGGGAAGTCCAGAGAGAAACAGCCATCTGACGGGTTCTTAACGGACAGCTTCCTTTCACACGGATGTCTGCATGTTCCCACTTTACTCCGTGTCCATAAAACTCGCTGGCAGGCTGTTCTGCAGGCAGGGCTGTCGCTCAGCGTGGCAAGGTCTGCTGGCCAGAAACGGCATGCCTGTCACAGAGAACCATATGCGCCACCTCCTTCTATCAGAGAACAGGATGGCACTCTGAGCGTGTGTGCTCCTAGACCAGCGGATCTCAACCTGTGGGTCGCGACCCCTTTGGGGGGTCAAACGACCCTTTCACAGGGGTCGCCTAAGACCATCGGAAAATGCAGATATTGACATCACGATGCATCACAGTAGCAACATTTCGTGGTTGGGGGTCACCACCCCATGAGGAACTGTATGCCAGGGTCGCGGCCTTTGGAAGGTTGAGAACCACTGTCCTAGATGGTTCTGCCTTTCCTGGGCCTTCGGAGGCCTCAGGCCTTTGATTAAGTGAGTCATAATCAAGAGTGAAGCGTTCCCATCGGTTCTGATCATGTTGAACGAAGCCGAGCCAGGCCGTTTAATGTCGATGGCAGACTGTCTGCCTGGACCCTGGACTCCAGCCATGCGCTGGTAATACTGTCCTGGTCCCTGCGGTAAAGATGTAATTTTGACAGATTCGCAGAGATTACATCTGCGACACGTAGATCACTGGGCCCGAGCTAAATGGTGTAATTTTCCAAGTTTATCTTCCAAACCCTCTTACCCTCCCACATCCCTTGCGGCCTCTTATCTCTGCTTTCCTCAGCCCCACCGAGTCCTCCTCTCCCTCGCTGCTTCCTTTCTGAGCCGGAGCGAGGTCCCTGCTGACCACAGTGCTGTCAGCTCCTACCCCGCCACTGCAGATCCATTACTGCCCCTCTGAGAGTAAGCCGGCTCTGCTGTAAAAGGAGGGAAATAATTCCAGGTTTGTGTAAAGATGAAATGAGACAGTACGTGGAGGAGAGTCCTTCCCAGATATCCAGACTCACAGTTATGTGTCTGTTGGAAGGAAGTATCTTTAATAATAAAAGCATAATATGCTAATTAGACCAGACAGCTGAATTATCTTCTGGGCATCATTCCGGATGAAGCCGTGGTGTTGGGGGCCAAGGCAGAGGTGGTTAGGGGCGATCAGGCAGGCAGGTGAAACGTTAGGGGCAATCAGGCAGGCAGCCAAATAGTTAAGGGCCATCAGGCAGGCAGGTGGGTGGTTAGGGGCGATTAAGCAATCAGGCAAACAAGCAGTTGGGGGCCAGAAGTCTCAGATTGCGAGAGGGACATTTGACTGCTGGTTTAGACCTGATCCTGAATTAAACCAGCAATCAGACAACCCCCAAGAGGTTCCACACTGCAAAAGGGTGCAGATCAAGCTGAGAGACTCTCCACCCCTCTACTTCCCCATGCACGAATTTTGTGCACTGGACTTCTAGTCAGTAAAAGAGATGAAGGCCTGGCCAGTATGGCTCCGTGGTTGAGTGCTGACCTATGAACCAGGAGGTCACGGTTCAATTCCTCCTGGTGAGGGCACATGCCCAGGTTGTGGGCTCCATCCCCAATAGGGAGCACGCAGGAGGCAGCCAATCAATGATTCTCTCTCATCATTAGTGTTTATATCTCTCTGGCCCAGCCATCAAGGCCAATCAGGTCCTCAGTTTCCCTGCCTCCTCCTTCCCTCGCTCCCTCGCAGCCCACTGCCACTGCTGGCCACCTTCCATATTCCGTGCCACACCCTGGTGGTCAGTGCATGTCATAGTGAGTGAGTGAACTTCCGGTCTCCTGGTTGAACTCCTTTGCACATTAGCCTTTTATATATACAGATTAAAAATATAGCCATCTATCCATTTCATGCTGTGCCCTCTGGCCACAGCTGGGTAAATTTTGCTTTTCAAAATCTAAGTTCTTATTTGTTTTATCCTCACAAACATACTGGTGGTTCCAAGTAACTCTGGGTGGTGATCTATCCATTCAGGTAACATATGGAAAGGCATGTGAAATTAGCTCCTCTCTGTGAATAACGGATGAGAAGTTCTCAGCCAACCGTGGGGATGGCCTCCATGTTTTCAGTGAAATCCTAAAGACAAAACTTCAGCTAAGTGCCTGAGGGTTTGCAACCTGTCAGAGGATTGGGCCCCACAAGTCTATGCCATATTCTTCATTTCAGGGACAGAGACAATGAGGACGCTGTGTAAACATTGAAGAGGACACACTGAAACCAAACATCCACCTATTGTCCCGTCCATAGTGACTTCCCTGGGAATCTCTCGTCCATCACGGCCGCAAGAACTCTTGGAAGCAAGAAAAGCAATAGCTCAGGAGGCATATTTTCAATCCTCTGAGAGGCCCTTTCCCCTGGTAATTTACTCTCCCGCCTGGCACCCGTTGTAAACGGCTACTTTGCTAAAACGTGAAAGATGTTAAAAAGGAAAATGAACAACATATCAGGCGCGGAAGCAGAGTGTGGAGAGAAATGGAGGTCATTCAGATGATTGGTAAGAGGCTTAAAACTCATAACGATGATCGTGAACATGAAGCGATGGCACACGGGCCAGGATCGTGTGCTCGCTGATGGGATGAGGATGATGTCATCCCCATGACTGGGCCCGGACCCGGCAAAACACTTGTCATTGCTCTAAGTGACATTTCCCAATGTCAAGTCCAAACATACACCAACCATCCATCATCATCGGCACAAGTGGGCGGACAGGGCAAGCGGAGACATATGAACAAGGCTCTTCCTGCTCCCAGGTTCCTCTGAATTGATTCTTTATGGGCTCCGAGTGCACAGGTCACTCTTGTAGGGAGGGGCAGTGGCCTCTGTGGTCCCTGGACCTGTTCGGATGAAACCCCAGTGATTCTCTTTTCCCTCAGGTACAGAGAAAACTCTCCTCTTCTTCTCCTAAGTTCTGCTCTTCCTCCTTGCCCCCTAGAAGGCTGACATGGAGTCATATTTATTGTGGTGGTATTTGAGCTAAAAATTTCCCTCTGCCTTTATTGTGGAAAATAAATACGGTATTTTCCAGCGTATATGATGACTTTTTAACCCAGGAAAATCTTCTCAAAAGCCGGGGGTTGTCTTATACGCTGGGTGTCGTCTTACAGGGCGAGTGTATCCCAAACTCTATATTTCAACTGGAAAAGTTGAGGGTCATCTTATATGCCCAGTCGTCCTATACACTGGAAAATATGAATAATAAAAAAATATCCCAGGGAACACTGCAAATAGGATATTTTATTACCTCAGGTTAGAACAGTTCTCATTGGAGTTCAAGTTAAAGCATCAAAGAATTACCCCAGATCATCTACCTGAGATAAAATAAAGCCAGGAACTGCCATTGCGCAGGCCAGTAGAAGGAGGCAGAGAATGGCCTATAGTTTTTTTAAGGTGGACAACAAAACCCGAGTGAAATCAGAAATTCATGTAAGAGAGGCACGAGGAACCCTCTCTCTGAACTTTCTGACTTCCTCGTTATTTTATTTATCTCTTTTAATGAAGAGGCTTTTTGTACTCATTTGAGTACAAAATTATATAACCTGGCCTCTCTGAAGTGTTGTCTTAGATAGAAAGCTGAGAGGTAAATTTAATATTTAGCCACAATTATAGGAAGTAAGATTTTGGGGAGGGGGGTATACTATGTTTGGTATCATATTTCTAATTTATTTGGTTTTAATTGATATGTGTGCTATAAGATATAATTTCAAATATTTTTGGCAAAAAACGGGAAGTAAATCCAATGGCAGCACTTATATAACTTAGTTTGTGCTTTAGTCTAGAAATAATAAGCAATGATTATCACCACCACTACCTTTTCCATGTTTCGAATTTTAAAAATGGGATCTTTCTGTCCATTTTTATAGAAATGATAACTAGATATCATTAAATTTTCTCTTCTACGCAGTGGCCTTCCCTGTATGTGGAGAAAAAGGCTCAATTTTTAATGGAATATAATATGGATTACACTTTTCAAGGAGTTCTGAGTGCTTAAATAAAGAAGAAAATCTTTTTTTAAATATTCGTGTAATTTTCATGGATTTGAAGACCACTGTCCTCGTTCCATCCACTCGCTTTTTAAAAGCCAAGATCTCTGCGTGTTTTTTTTCTAATCTTTTCATGTATTAGTACCTCTGTCCCTTCATTGTATTCGAGAATCTTTTCATTACTCCCTTCAATTTTCCTGTTCCTCGATCTGAATTTGAAATCAACATTAGAAAATTTTCTCCCAGCACAAACCCAGGACAATTTTCCATTTGCTGGATTAGGTTTTCTTTTTCTTCTTCTTCTTCTTCTTCTTCTTCTTCTTCTTCTTCTTCTTCTTCTTCTTCTTCTTCTTCTTCTCCTCCTCCTCCTCCTCCTCCTCCTCCTCCTCCTCCTCCTCCTCCTCCTCCTCCTCCTCCTCCTCCTCCTCCTTTTTCTTCCCATTGCCTTTAAAAAGCCTAATAACTGCCCGCCGCTTGTGCAGACCTCTGGGTGTCTCTGCCTCTCGGGAATTCTCTTTCCCTGCCTGTCTGTGTTCCCAAAGGGTCATTTTCTTCTGGCCCCAGGCCTCCTGCTTCTAACTGCACCGGCTCATGCTCCCTGCCTCGTTCTTAGTTTAGCACCAATTCATGTTTTTTATTTGGATTATTCTTCCTAGTCCCTCTGCTCCTAAAAGAGGAAGCAATTTTTAAGCTGCTTCTTACCCAGGCTACTTTCCATCACTGGGAAAAGGTATTTTCTCCGAGCATATGGCTCTTCTCCCCGAGATGCCTCCAGTAGCATCGCTGAGAAACGTGCTTTAAGTTGGGTACCTTGGCCTGGGGCTGGGCACCTTGGCCTGAGCCCAGCGGGACTTCCTCAGCTGCTTCCACCTGGACTCATATTTCTCCGCTTGCCAATCTGCCGACAGGTGAGCGGGTAGGTGAGCTGGCAGTTAGTTCCTGGGGCATCAGGGCCTCTGAGCCACAGTCTGCGACATCTAAATGGGCTTTCTCCGATTGCACTGAGTCCTCAAAGCAACTACAAGTGTCACCATGGCTATGTTGTAGAAGCCACACAAAAAGTAGCCACTGCCCTGCCAGCCTGGCTCAGGGGTTGAGCGTCAACCTGTTACCCAGGAGGTCACAGTTGAATGGCAGGTCAGGGCACAGGCACAGGTGACAGGCTCCATCCCGGGGCGGGACGCACATGCAGGAGGCAGTTGATTGATGACCTCACTCATCATTGATGTTTCTCTCTCTCTCCCTCTCCCTCCCTCTCTGAAGTCAATAAAAATACAGCGGTACCTCGAGATACGAGTTTAATTCGTTCCATCACCTTGAGGCGTGGGAAACTATGAGACGCTCGAGTCTCGGTAAACTGGTGGGTCGTGTGCAGCCGGCCGATCCACGCAATTACTTGTATCTCAAATGTCGCTCGATGGCCCATATCTCAAAAATCTCATATGTTAGGGCACTTGTATCTCGAGGTACCACTGTATATCTAATAAAAAGAAAAAGAAGAAAAAGCAGGCACCAATGCAGCATCAATGCCTGAGGCATTAATGTCTCATTTCCCAAGTCTCTGCTGGCCACCCACTCACACACATCTTCTCAGCCAACGCGAGTCACATGATCATGCCCAGCTGCCCCAGATGTAGAGGATGCCCCCACTCCACGACAGGAGTGACAGAGTCCATCACAAAGACCTAAATCATCATGAATCGACTGAACTCGCTTCAGCCCTCGCTTTCTCCCCACTTCCCTTTATCTGTCCCCATCCGTGGAGGGGACACTTTCATCCGTGATTAAGTGGAATCCACTCTGAGACTTCTCTTTGAACATCTACTTTCTACATTTATGAGCTTCAGGCAGTTTCTTAATGAGGGGTACACCAATGAGGAAACCCCTTGCACACAGCCAAAGTGCTCTGGATGCAGACTGAACCGGTGGTCCTGGGAGTGCTTTAAATGTTTAATTCATGGATCCCCATAATCACCACATCAGCGCACGGCTTCCCATCCTCATCACAAAGCAGGCCGGAGTGAAGAGATGCTTTTCCCCAGCTCAGCGTGCTGCTGACTTCCACAGGAATGGCGTTACCCTTCACCGACTGGTTAACTGGATGTACCATGTGGATGAGACCTCAACATCCAAAAGGAGGAAGAAAGCAATACTTGTCCTGTCCAATATGTAAGTGATAAGCTGACATATCACGTGAGGGTCCAGATGCGACATAGCCCAGGGGCAGAAACTTTGGAGAACACCACACATCTGGATTTGTGAGGCCAAAATAAACAACGTGGCTGTTTAAATAAAAGAAAATATAATCGTCTTTAAAAGACTATGTTGTAGGCCTTCATCATGTTTTATAAAACTTACTGTAACTGCAAATAAGGAAAGAAATCTAAAGTGAAAGGCTGAAGGCATTGTTATTCGATGTGGCTTTGACACTCTCATTTTCTAGTGAAAACTGTCTTATTGGCGTATTATAAGAAACTAGAGGCCCAGTGCATGGAATTTATGCACGGGGAGAGGGGGCGGTCCCCTGAGTCCAGCCTGCAATGATGTCAGCATCCCACACACCCCAGCCCATCCTCCCTCTGTGGGCTGGAGCTCACGGGGTGCCACCACCAGCATCCAGCACCCTGGCCACTATGGCGCCACCATCTTTGTGCAGAATGATGGTTAATTTGCATATTACCCTTTTGTTAGATAGGCTTCACGGCTAGTGTTTCTGAAGGTGTGTAACTATGTGGAGACAAAGTGGCCTGTGGGCCATTGCTGACAGTCATAGCTGGTGGACTTATCACCTGAGAGATTTTTATACACTTGTATGGCCCCAATTCAATGATCTACCTCTTACTATCAACTCAGGGAGCAGAGAAAGAATGTGTCTCAACCTTGGCAGCGTTTCTCTCATTTGTGAGGATTCTCCAGAGAAACAGAAATAACAGCATGTGCGTACAGGAAGCTGTGTTCATAGCAAATGGGACATTGAGATGCTCAGCTCTGCCTGCTGCCTGCAGCCTGGCGACCCAGGAAGGCCAGTCAGCATGTGTGCACTGAGTCTGGATGCCGGGAAGCGGGGACATGGAGGGGCCACAGCAATGCGTGTCCCGGCTCCAGCAACAGGCAGGCTGGGCCAGTCCTGGCTGCCTCCACCTCTTTGGGGACTGGGTTGTGGCCGCTCACAGTTGGGAGGGCAAATGAAAATGTGAATTTCACCAGAAACCCCCTGACACACATGCCCAGAAAGGGTGCTTAGCTGAATACCTGCACAGCCTGTATCCTGTCAAATGGCCTCATGGAAGTGAATGCCACACTTTGCTTTCACAAGGATCTCTGGGGGGGAATCGGAGGAGGAGGGGAGAGATACTGTATTTTCCATCATTAAGACAACTTTTTAACCCAGGAAAATATTCTCAAAAGTCAGGGGTCGTCTTATACACTGGGTGTCATCTTATAGGGCAAGTATATCCAAACTCTATATTTTAACTGGAAAAGTTGGGGGTCCTCTTATACACCGAGTCATCTTATACACCGGAAAATATGGTACACTAAAGGTAAAGGAATTCATTGGATAACATGACTTTCCAACCTGTGTTTGTCTGGCTTCCAGGAGATTATTTCTAAGATCATGTAAAGCCATAGAACTTCTCAAAATGGTTCATATCATGACAATACTAATATAGAGAGAGCATTGCCTCCCCTACGAGATAAAGCATTTTACATTACCACCCATGTGAAATGTTTGCTGAAGTTTTATAAAGTGACTTTAGTGTCACTTTTACCTCTATAATTCAGAGAACATATAATAGAATCTTTGTGAAAAATACAACCTCGATAGCCTTCTTTCAGGATGTTTTAAACCACATATATTTCTCCCTAATGGCCATGTTTTTACAATCCCAGTACTGACAGGATTATTCAGATAATTACCAATATCCTTCCTCGCTGAACAGTGTGTAAACTTTTTAGTTTTTAATGTAAGAATTATCCATAGACACACTCCTTAAATTATGCAAAGACCCATTCCTGAGAATATAAGGACAGCGTGTCCATGTAGCTCATAAATGACAATGCATCCACGCATAACTCTGAAGGAACAGGAATGAGCATCAACAGCAAACCGGAAACAAAAACGTCCTCTGCACATTTCCGCATTCCACAGACCTGACTTCCGGAAAGCTGCAGGCAACGGGAAGTACACCTTTCCTACCCGAAGGACATACCAGCATCCTTTTTGATGTGATAGGCTTGAACAGGGATTCAACATGCTGTTTACCAAGGAGTCTTTATGTCCTTAAGTACTTCCATCCCTCTTTGCTGCTCATTAAAAATGCATTTCAGATGACCAGAAGCAATTTTAAGTGACCTCACCAGATGGAGGTGGTGTGGTTCAGTGACCTGGCTTCTGTTGCCTTAATTCAGAGGTAAGTTTTGTTTCTCAAGAGGGCACTTGCCTCTATTCCTTGATACAAATGATATGTCTCTCCTATTAATTTGCATCATTGCAAACAGCAGGTTTATCAGATAACGTGTCAATAGACTTGATGCTGCGCCACAAAATCCTGAAGGCAAAACGGAGGAAGAACCTTGATTTAGCCGGATTTTGTTGTTGCCCTGACTTTGACCTCAGTGGGCCACTTGATCTTTGTCATCATTCAAACCCTCTGGCCAACAGTCACCAGATCTCAGTATCTTCATAAAGAAGGGTTCTTTCCGTCCGATGTGACAAAAGTAAGAATGGGGTCAGAATCGCATGTTTGATGCATGGAACTCATGGCAGTGAAAGGAGACGCTGAGGAACATATGTGTCTGCTGCTGTTAAAGGCCACGTGGAGAATCAGAAGGCATTGCGATGTCTTCTATCAAATCCTGTTAAAGCTTGTCTTGAATACAGATGTAAGTTCAAGGAAAAGAGAAAGTATGCAAATACATAAGTAAAAATCCAATAAGAGAGAGAATCAACACTTAGTCTAGAGATAATACAAGAGTCCTGGGGGATGGAAAAAATCGGACGTGAAGACAGTCTACGGTCTAAAGTCTTGGGGGATCTCCTATGGCTTTGCAAGGAGTTGGCCACACTCCTAATGCCTGCACATACCCAAGAAAGGGCTTACCTGGATGACTTCAAGATGAAACATGGCAACTGGAGAAGACTCAACACAATAGGGATTGGTGGGAACAAACTGGAAAAAATGTCCCCTCCCCCCCTATTAAACGAAGGAAGCTTACATTGCAAACCCAGGGGCCCACTGGAGTCATATCTTAATTATTATATAAACTACCTCTGCGTTAAATACCCAACTTTTCAAATACAGTGGTACCTCAAGAAACGAGTACCCTAACATACGAGATTTTTGAGATACGAGCGATTTTTGCTTTGAAATACGAGCAACATTTGAGATAGGAGTCATCAGCTGGCTGCACACGACCCACCAGTTTACCGCGACTCGAGCATCTCATAGTTTCCCACGCCTCAAGGTTACGGAACGAATTAAACGCGTATCTCTAGGTACCACTGTATCGTTACCAATTGATTATGTGTGTCGATATAAAACACACCTTAAGGGAAACTGTCTTGGCTTCTGATCTAAAGTGGTCTGGGGATGATGAAATGGTTTAGCATGACAGTTTCAATAATTTATTCTGATAGACTTTTTGCATAGCATACTATCTTGAAAGTTATCCAGCATTTTTGTCTGAAAGAAAAATGTTTTGCTTCAGTTAAAATAGAATCATCAGATTCTTTGGTGTTTACTCATATATTTAGCGAGAGAGCGAGAGAGAAGGAGAAAACATAGTTTTGGCATGATCCATCTCCCTTCCAAGTGCTTATTTGGTGAGTTTCTTATAATAGACATAGAATTCTGTGTGCGTGTTTTTTTTTTCTACAAGACAGTCAGCAATAGATAAGAAATTACAATTCCTGGAGAATATCAATAAGCAATATGATGTTACGTGTTCCCAAAGACAGGGCGGAATTGAGTTTAAAACAGGTGACGACGGGGCAAGTTGCCATTTCTCTCTTTTTGCTCCATGGAATTAATAGTTTATATTTGAGAAAACTTTATTCTATTTGAGAAACAATAACATATAATTCCCTATGGAGAAGTGTACTGTGTTCTTCATAGTCTATGAGAGTCAAAGTTGATTAGATTCCCATTGTGGGTTATTATTGGGATGTCTCCTATCTGGTTTGACTCACGGCCGGTCAATATTTGAATGAAGATGTTTACACGAAGGTCTGTTTATTTATTTTGTCTTATTTTTAATGTATCTTTATTGCTGGAAGTATCACAGATCTCCCCTTTTGTCCCCATTGACCGACAGGGTCTGCCTTGGATGGTCGTCACTGAAATTGAAGCTCTCTCATGGCAGAGGTCTTTTGTTCTGGAACCACTGCCATAGTTGCTGTATCCTGAAAAGAATTATGAAATCCTCCTGTGGAAGTGTTACAGTGACTCGTCAATGCTGCTTCTTAATGGGAAGAAAGCTGACATTTATAGTGGATCTTCAATGGCACTCCTGTCTGGCTTCTTTCACTTAGTGTAATCTCTGCAAGGCCCCAATGTTTTTGTTTTCCAATTTAAGGTTAAAAAGAGGGGTGGGTGTTAGGAAACTTGGTGAATATTAGTGTGCTTTTCTTTAGACAATGTACGAGGGATGATCACAGATATAACTCATTCACGGTTTCTCACTTTTGAGAAAGAGTCAGTGATGGAGATAGTGTCCATGAGGAAGATACATGAGTGTCATATCAGCAGAGTCCAGAGTTGTGCCCTTAACATTGTTTGTTCAGTCCACCAATGGCAACCACCTTACAAACGTGTCTGAAGATCTTCTGTGGATGGCTGTCACCTTCCCCTCCCTTCTTCTTCTTCTAACCCTGCCCCAGAGTAGTTTTCTACCCCTGACCTTCCATGTGATGCTAGCTTTTCCATAGTTCCTCATTGTTTTTTCCCTTACATTTACTTACTTTATTTCGTCGTCACAAATAAAAATAATTGTTTTATATGTAAAAAGTGTCACATGCCCCCAAGAAAAAAGTTCCATTCAGAGATTAAAGGGTACCCATTGGAAACAGGTGACATGAACCTTTAAAACTCTTGAAAGCATCCTTCTTCAGAAGCTCCAGAAAGGGTTCAGCTCACCCTCTAATCAGCTAGCATGAAGCCTGCCTCCCCCCAGACAGAGAGTCCATTACTTTTTGCCACTCAATGTCTCTTAAATGCATACAAGTATTAGAGCATATTTTCCACTTTTAAAAAAAAATCTTTATTGATTAAGGTATTACATGTGTCTTTATCCCTCTACTACCCGCCCTGAACCCCCTTCCCACTCATGCCCTCACCCCCCTTTTGTCTGTGTCCACTGGGCAGGCTTATATGCACGCATACAAGTCCTTCGGTTGATCTCTTCTCCTTACTCTCACCCTCCCCTCCCTTCCCTCTGAGGTTCGACGTTCTGGTGGATGTTTCTCTGTCTCATTTTCTATGGGGACCACATGTGGATTTTTGGAAAGCATGGTGAACTATTACTTAGCGTTTTTAAAAGATGAATATGCTCACATATCCAATCATGATATCTGCAGCCAACCACTTAATCTAAAACTGGGTTTTAAATTGGGGGCCTTCAATAGCAAACACATCTTTCATTCTAAGTATTGAGTTTTCCTTGCTATTACAGTCTAGTGGGTTCAAAGGTTAAATAATCACCAGTAAGGGACATTGGACCAGGGAGACAGAGAAAACTGTCCCTGACATTTAGCTATAACAAGCAAAACTCAGTTCCAATCATTGTGATCCGTTTAATAGCGTATTTAGAAGATTGATACTTAAGGGTTTGGCAACTGGCATTTGCAAACAGATCAAAGTTTTCTTCCTCTCTTTCTCAAGTTGAAGAAATCAAATTTCACTAAGATAGAACCACACAAATAGAAATGATGGAATTTTATTCTAGGTAGCTAAATTTAGTAACTAATATAATCAGTTGAAGTTACTGCTGGTATTTTTTTTTTTTTGCTTCAACATATATGTTGTCTTGATTATTGTAGAAATCACTTATTTTACAAAGAATTCAGGTAGTTTACTTAGTACAATAGTTATTGCTTTTGTGGTTATGGAATTCTACTGAATAGAGAAAGATGATAGAAGAACAATAATAAAAAGTACCAGTTCTGACTCTGACATTAAATAGAAATGTGTTTTTAGCTTAAGACTTTACAGAAATTCTCATCAGATAAGAATATTCTAAATCACGTGAGGAAATATCTATTATAAAGGATGAATACTCAGGCAGATGACACTAGATTAAAGTCTTGGTGCTCATGATTATTATTAGAGCTGCCTTTTCCACTATGCTAGGTCACCTTTTTAAAGTCTGGTTAACTGCCTCCCGTATGTGTCCCTAAGCAATTACAGAGAATGCAAAAGAAATGATTGGTTTAAGGAAATCTGTCAGCACTAGAAAGAAATAGGGAGGAATATGTAGAAGAATTTTCTGTTGGTACACTGATATAGTTCCTATATTTTAATTTGTGCCTGCATATGACAATATACTTACAATGACAAATGCTAACAGTGTATCATTCCTGAGCATAATTAAACCCTCCTGTTCCCTTAAACAACTTTGATCTCATGACAACCGCATAGTGGAAGGCAATATTCCCATGCACATTTTGATATCAGAGTCACCATAATTCTTGTAAATTATTTCTACCACACAGACAGAATGCCACATCTGTTTTCTGCCTCCTCTCCAGTATTTCACAGTTTGCTCTGTTTCTCTACCTGTGTAATTCTCACCCTGGCAGAGATGGATGGGATCATCTACTGGGTACAAATGAAAGTCCCGGAAAGAAGATTGGGATTGTGAGGAATTCAACGAGAGACATGGATTCCGAATTGGAAAGAAAAAGTTAGTCCTTTGTCCAGCTGAGGTGGCTCAGTGGTTGAGTATTGACCAATGAACCAGGAGGTCATGGTTGATCCCTGATCAGGGCACATGCATGGGTTGCAGGCTTTATTCTCAGTAGGGGGGGGGCGTAGAGAGGGGGTGCAGGAGGTAGCCAATCAATGATTCTCTCTCATCACTGATTTTTCTATCACTCTCTCCCTCTCCCTTCATTTCTGAAATCCATAAAAATGTATTTTCATAAGATATTTGTTAATATTAGATGCCGCTCAATTTTATGAGCCCTGGGTGGGTAAACTGAGCAAGATTATGGAAAGTGCATTTTATTAGATTCTGGCAGAGAAATGATAGTGTCTCCAAACGAGAGAATAATCCAGGCAAAGTAAACCCAAATCTAATTGAGAAATTGTACACGTCTGAGCTAATTCCTTTAAAAGGGCCTTACTAATTTGAGGAGCTGACACTGAGCAGCTGTCATATACTGTCAAGATGTGACCGTAGGAAACACAGGGACTTGACTTCTTATTAAGAGATTACATCGCAAATTGAATTACTTCTGCATTTGGATAATTTTATTTTTAATATGATAGTATTCATTTTGCATTATATCCAGTTTGTCATTTTTATGACCATACCACTTTTTTTTAAATATATTTTATTGATTTTTTTACAGAGAGGGAGGGAGAGGGATAGAGAGTTAGAAACATCGATGAGAGAGAAACATCAGTGGGGATGTGCCCTCAACCAAGGTACATCCCCTTGATTGGAATTGAACCTGGGACCCTTGAGTCTGCAGGCCGACGCTCTATCCACTGAGCCACACCAGTTAGGGCTGCACATGCCACTTTGATTGTGTAAGTGTAGCTTCTGAAATTACTGCTTTACAGGCTTTGCTCCCCAAACTAGACTCGTTGATATTATTTGACTACAGCATTGTCACCGAAAAAAATAGCAAAATTAGGAAATAAAGTCATTGTTTCTTTCTAAGACCTTAATTACTTAGTTTAAAACTGCCTTATACTTTTAAGTTACTCTGATAAAAAACAACACTCTATCAACCGAGAACTTTTCTGTACTTTACTGTCTCACTAATCATTGGAATGGATGACAAGTATCATCCCCAATAGCTCTTTTATCACCTTGTGTTTTTAATCATTATTTTGTGTGAAAAATAAAGTGTCCTTCAGTTGACTGGTCAGTCATCGTATTTGGGACCTACCTAAAGATAATACATGATAGAATCAAATAAATTTCTTTCAGGGATGTAGATGAGATGATGCTGATACACAAACTCCAGCTTTTTTTTTAATTTCTCTTAATAAAAAGAAATCAATGGGGCTGATATTTTATTTTCACTTCAGCTGTGTTGACCAGCAACGATCAGTCACATTTTGAAAAGTTCTTTTTCAGACAAATTACGTTGTTGGAAGTGACTAATCATCACTCTGTTCCATGATGCCAGGGGCAGTTCATTACAGATGAGTTTAGGGATGCAAACGATATTAAGAAAGACCTATCTTTGCATGGATATCACCGTGTTTTCCTCCTTATCTTTCCTTGTTTTTTTAATTTTTTTTGTTATATTTTTGGGGGGAAGTGTAATAATCAGTAAATAACAATCAGTAAATAAACTCACGAGGTGACACTGCACTGTAACAATCATTTTTGTGGAAATCAATTATGCGCCCAGACACTGTTTGTTTTTTTGTTTTGTTTTTTTTCCTTTTCAGGGTAGCTGGGTCAAGTTAAAGCAACCTTCGTTTGTTTGCTAAAAATTAGCATTGCTCTTAGGAGAGCTAGAAATGTAATTAACTTAAGATATGGAGATCTGTGTTTCCAGAGACTGGAGTAAAAGCTTTCCTAATACCCTGAATATTAAAAATATACACAGTCACACGTATCAGAAGATTTCTACCTTTCTGATCACTGGAGTACTAAAAAGCTACTGTGGTACTGAGGATCTTACTGTGGCATTGCCAAGGTCATCTCTGCACAATGAGTATGTCCATCATCTTCCTAGTCATCCCAGCAGCCATAGAAAACTCTTGTCCCTCTTCTCTCATTCTGGTTTTGCCTTTACAACTTCCAATTTTGCATTAACATTCTGGGGCTTGAGGGAAAGAGAAGAGGGTAGAAATCATGGTTCAGAGCACTTGAACTCTTTGACAGAGAAGCCTACATCTCTAAAATTATATATTCGGAAACCAAAAAACATTTCCTTGAGTCTACTTCATGATCATGTTAAAAAAACACATGCTAGTCTCACATGGATAACTTCATCCTCCTTTTAAAATAATAATAAATAATGTATCAACATATTTATATATTTGATGGTATGTTATTGATAGAGTTAGGTATAAGTCACATAACCAACAACATGTACATTCAAGATGCCTGAATGGCATGAAAAAAAAAAAAAGAACCTACTGATATATTAATCCATTGCCTTGTTGGAAAAATGCACACAAAAACAAAACAAATGGCAGATAGAAAAAAAAGAGGGAAAATGCACTGATAATCTTAAATAAGGGATAAAGTATTTCATGCTTTTTTCACTCTTTTCTAGCTCTTTCCCTTCTGGTCTTTTCCATCTCTAAATGGTTAGATCCATGTCTTTAGTGGCAGAAGGGGAGAGTTTGGGCTGAGTGTGTTAGATAAAGATGAGCTACAGATAGGAGTAAAGATTCTAGATGGACAGAAGGCACAATATCGTGAAGAATAACAGAACCAGCAGCAATAATGATGCAGGTGCTGGTGAGGCTCAGGGAAGTCTCCTAACTTTGAGTACATTTCCTACACACTAATCAATGCAACTTCCATTTCAAAGTCCCACCACTGTAATTTTATTGTATAAATCTTTATTGTTGAAAGTATTGCACATGTCCTCCCCCCATCCCCATCACTGTCATTTTTTTTAAAAAGGTGAAAAACAATGTTTCTTTGAGTCTTAGGCAATCTGACCCTATAACCCCTTCCCATTTCATTTCCACAGGAAAAAGATGCTCTTGATCATGACCAGCTCTATGGAAACATTCCCTCATATATTAACAAGATTTGCAGATAACTTACATTTTCCCACTCCTGTGAACCTGCTGGGTCACTCTCAATGCCCTGACCCTCCCCAGAGATGATCCATCTCTCTCCATGGACTTCTTATTGCCAATGACATTTCTCTACTACTCTGCAGTTCACTCCAGAATTTGTCACTAATGAAAATTGCGCCATCTATAAAACCATAGACTCGAGCATCCAGCTGACTACCCCGACTTCCTCTCTAGTCCATTGGCTCAGGTGGCCTATGGATGAATTTCCTCTGTCATTGAGGCCTGCCACTTGCTACTGCTACACTACCCATCAGCCCCTTGGAGGGTGCACTTCCCTCTTTGTACAGGCTTGATCTTGTGTTGTATCATATCCAGCTTCGCAGATCCTTTAAATTTCTTCAGTCTCTCTCTTCCCATAGAACTCACAATGCATCTCTCTGCTCACATAGACACAGTTGAACTTTGCTGGAGAAAACCAGAGAGAAAATATGTCTACTCTGATTCTTCTAAGTCAAGTTCATTGAGCTACAATCCACATAAATTATAATTCATCCTTTGAAGGAGTATCCTTCTCTGATTTTAACAAGTGTACGTGGATATGGAAGCCACCTCCACAATCAGGATATGGACAATTCCCTCCTGCTCCTTGTAGCCAATCATCTTCCAAACCTTGGTAAACAGTGGATAGACAGAATCTACAAATAACAACAGCCAGGCCACACATCAAACTGAAATCTGACCATGACCTGAAGTCTTCAGGCCAGGAAGCAAAACCCCAGTCTCTGTAGCAATCACAGAATAGCCAGAACCACCAGCTTCCTTGATTTTGCCTCTGCTTTTGACGTAAGGCCAACTAAGTTCCCTGAAGCAAGCACAGAGAATTGCAGATTTGCGTTAGTTCATCCCCAATATCTCAGTGCCAAAACCTCTCATGGGGGCCTTCTCTTTTCCCACAACCCAGATTTCAAACTTCCCAGGGTTTTTGCCAGGGGGTTTTTGCTTGTTGACACTTGAAACAAACTGCCCAATTCTGTGATGTGGGAATAATGAGATGATTTAACAGCAGGCTTTTTACAATCACCTAGACCCTTAGTGACATTCAAGTCTGGTGACAACAGCCCTAAGTCTCACTTAAAATGAGCTTGGATAGGAACCTTTGAGTCTCTGCCAAATGCAAGTGATCATGACCTGGCTCTAACAAGCTCTGAATAGGGGGCCTTCCCTTGTTCTCATCTCGGTGGCCCTGACCACGTGCAGAATGTTCCTTGAGGTTCTTCAAGACCCTACGGCAGCAGACCCCAGCCTCTGACCAGGTACCCAGCCGTCCGAGGCTTGTGCCTTGCTGATGGAGCCTGTGACACCTGCGCCGACATTGTGAGTAGCACCGGGTCTGAACTCCATCCCCTTGGCATTGAGTTCCTTGGCCCTGGACTCCGTGTGCTATCTGGGGTTTGTTAGAGCTTTCCATTGGCTTGGCATTCTTGGCGGAGGCTGGCCATTCCCTTGTGTGTCTTGAAATGTCGTTTGTTATTGTCCGGTGTGGTGCTGTGTAAACGGGCTGTTTGTCATCGATGGTAAGTCAGAGAGTAGGATGTAGGCACAGGTCATGCAAGCCTTGTTGTGTAAGCTGGCCTCAGAGACCAGTGAGTCTGTAGTTCTCACCAGACTGGCATTCACTGGGACACACGTTTGTTGTTATTGTTGTTGTTTTAAATTTATTTTATTGATTTTTTACAGAGAGGAAGGGAGAGAGAGTTAGAAACCTCAATGGGAGAGAAACATCGATCAGCTGCCTTCTGCACACCCCCCACTGGAGATGTGCCCACAACCAAGGTGCATGCCTTTGATCAGAATCAAACCTGGGACCTTCCAGTCTGCAGGCCAACGCTCTGTCCACTGAGCCAAACCAGTTTTGGCTAGGGACACATGTTTTTGTGAGTCACCAATAGAGTGAGAACGGTTCTCCAGCATCTAGACTGTGTCCTAAGAACGCAGTCTTCGGCCTCAGAGAGAGGTCTCTGGCTTTCTACCTGTAGGAAGGCCGGGTTTTCAGGTCTGCGTTCAGAAGTGGCCACCTGCCAGGTTGGAGCCCAAGACAAATGCTGCGCAAGCATTATATCCCTACTGACTGTCACCAGCTGCCATCTAAGTCCAGAGCTTTCCTTCTAGAAAAAAAACAAACAAAACAAAATGGAACTGGTTTTCATATGTACTCTTGCCACAATACCAATCCGTAAGCCTCTCTTTCTAAATGCCACAAATTCACCAAAGCTGATTTGGGTTCTCGGTGGCCCCTCTAGGAAACACTTGATTGAAACAATATTGTTTATTCCAGAGGCTCCACAGAAAAGAAAGGGAAGAGAAGATTTCTCGGCTCAGTGGCAGATAGCAATGTTTTATTGACTACAGGGGGCTCCAAATAATATTCTGAGTAAATATCTGCTTCACTAAAGTATCTTATCTATATATATACTTGAATATTGCCTTCACAGAGGAAGGGAAATGGAGAGAGAGAGAGAGAGAGAGAAACACCAATGATGTTGCTCAGAACCTCAGAAAGCTAACTCCTAGATGGCAAAAACTGATTTGACTGACCCAGATGCCTCTTTCTCAATAAAAAAAACAACAAAGACGAAACAAAAAGGCCCCCAAAAAACAATGCAAAGCTCGAAAAAGCCACACACAAAGCATTTCCAATAACATGTAATAGAATATTATTCAAATGATGCAATTGATCTAAATAATCCCATCGATTGCAATGCTCAGGAACACCGAAGATGAAATAGCAGGGGATTTTCCGAATTGACTGGAAAATATTTTCTGACAACATCAGAAAGTAAAAGCAAGTGCTGATGCCACGGCAGACTTTTCATCTTATTTTTTGTCCAAGAAGCGAATCCTGAAATCTGACATCTAATTAGTAAACAGGATCTAGAGTGGGAAAGAGCCTGTTTATCTCAGCTCTAACATGCGCAGAACATTTTCAAAGGTCTTTAGAGCAAACTGAGATGGGTCTTAAACGGTGGCCTGAGGTGACACACTTTCCAACAACCATCTACTGACATAAACACTTGTAAATATTGTGAACATAATGGACACTTGAAAAAGTAATCATCCTATTCTCACAAAAGAATAACATATGATTTCCCTAGAGACTAATGAGACAGCTCGAACTGCCATACTCTTACATAACAGCTTTATTTTTAGTGATACGTAGTCTTTTGCTCACTTCTTTTCAGCTGCACGAAGAAATTTCTTTGTATCTTCTAGATGCCAGTCTTTAATCAGATAAATAATTGCAATTATTTTCCTAGTTATTTGACTTGTCTTTTCATTTTTGTAACTGTCTTAAGAAGAACAAAGGGTTTTAAAGTTTCATGACGTTTGAATTATTACTTTTATCTTAATGCCTTCTTTTTGTATCTTAAGATACCTTTACCTAACTCAAAGTCATAAAGACAGACTCCTATGGTTTCTTCTGGAAGCTTTATAGCTTTGTGTTTCACATTTAGATCTATAATTCAGTTCAAGTCACTTTTCTCAGAGGTGCATATTATGAGTCAAGGTTCATTGATTCGAAAATTCAAGTCCAATATTTCTAGCACAATTTCTTTAAAAAGACTATTTTCTCTTGAATTTCTCTTGCATCTTTGCCAAAAATGTGTTGCTCGTATACACTTGCATTCACTTTTGAAATTTTTATTATGTTCCACTGTTATATGTCTACCCTTTCACTAATACTACATTTGTTGATTATTATTGCTTTAGAAGATAGTAAGAATATAGTAAGGAATCAGGTAGCATAAGTCCTTAATTTTGTTCATTTTAAAAATGATTTGGTTATTCTATTTTCTGGGCCTTCTGCCCAAATATTAGTTTTCTGATTAGAAAATAAAGAAACAAAACCACTAGTACTTTGATGCAGAATATGTGATTCATTTGGGAGAGAATTGATATCTTAATATTATTGATTTTTCCAATCAATATATTAATTCAACCCTGCCAAAACTCAAGCAGGAGTCTGCTTAAAAAGGTAAGCAGTTTCTAAAATTACATGGTAAGGCGAGGGAACAAGTATAGTCTAACATTTTTAAAAAGAAAAAATTGAAGGTCTCCCACTGCCTTATTTTTTGTACTGCTATAGTTCTCTTAGTCAAGAAAGTGTGCTTTGTTGGGTGGGGAGATACAGAGATCAATAAAACAGAATAGAGAATTCAGAACTAGACTCACCCAATCATAGCTAACTGGTTTTGAGGAAGGTACACAGACAATCCAATGGAAGAATAGACTTTCAACCAATGCTATGGGGTCAACAATTGGGCATAGGAAAAAAATATTAAAAAAAGAAAGCAAAAGTAAATAATAATAATCTCATCCTAAACCTCACATCTTGCCAAAATTAACTCAAAATAGGTCAGAGAACTAAATGGAAAACACAAAAATATAAAACTGTAAAAACAAACAGGAGAGAAAATGTGTAACCTACAGTCAGATTCTTAGGCTTTCCATGAAAGGCACACTTCAAATATAAACAAAACAAAACACCCAAAGAGATAAATGAGACTTCGTCAAAATTAAAACCCTGTTAAATGAATGGAAAGAAGATAGATGCCAATCACATATCGGACAAAGGCCGTGTATTCAAATACATGTTTTTAGAAACTCTCCAAACCCAACAGTAAGAAAGCAATCACCTTCATTAGAAAATTAGTTAAATAGTTGAACACCTCTCCCTCCGAAAAGGATGTGTACATGGCCAATGAGCCACTAAACAATCCTCACTGTCATTGGCCTAGGCAAGTGCTACTACCTCAGCCTCCATCACAGAATGAAGGCGTGTGGGACGGCCTGCAGTATGGACACTGCCAGCGGGGCATCACAACCCGGATCAGAATCACACCTGTGGCCCACAGTCTATCACAACAAAATACATGTCTGAACCTCATACTAGAGGTTATGGACATTGGTTATTAAATTAGAACAAAGAGCCGAAACCGGTGTGGCTCAGTGGATAGAGCGTCCGTCTGCAGGCTGAAAGGCCCCAGGTTCAATCCCAGTCAAGGGCATGTACCTTGGTTGTGGGCACATCCCCAATGGGGGGTGTGCAGGAGGCAGCTGATCAATGTCTCTCTCTCATCGATGTTTCTAACTCTCTATCCCTCTCCCTTCTTCTCTGTAAAAAATCAATAAAATATATTTTAAAAAAATAAAATAAATTAGAACAAAGAAGTGGGATTTGGTTGTAACAAACTAGAATAGGTGGCATTGGTTTTAAGGCTGAGTTTCAGGGCACATGGATAGGAAGCAGGAGAAAATGGCGAGAGGATGTTAGGAGACACGTTGGCCTGAGTTACAGCAGAGGGTGAGATGCTGGGCAAGCTGCAGCCTGCTGCACCTCGCAAAATAAAAACCGCCCTTTCGAACATTACACTTGGGTGCCATGCTTTATAGGAAGAATATTAAAAGTTGGGGCTGCGTTTTGAGAAGATATTGCCAGAAGTATAAGCCGCATCTAGTGTAAATACAGTAAGCTCTGATATTATATATGTGTTTGAGTTAGAAAAGAGAACTTTCTCAGCAAGAGATTCTTAAATCAAAGTCCAGCGCTCGGAGATAGAGACCATATCCGGGATGCTCCCTATAAAACATGGCCTTAAAGTTAAAAAAAAAAAAAGTATGGCTGTAATACTCTTTATGAAGATCTAAAAATAAAATTCTGGTACCTAGTAGACTTGTTTAGCTCCATGGGAAATCTTCTCTAAAGAAGGGTCCGTAAAAGAGAGAGACACAGCATGCCTCAAAAATAATTGGCCACGTAATTTATGGCACATGGACTTGATAGGATTACATCTATTAAAGATGCACGTAGCTTTGAGGAAGATGTATTAGAAAGAGTGTGGTCAGCGGGAACGAAATTAAAATAACATGTAAATGAATCAAGGAATTTAGGCCTCAACATAGATGACTTAAATCAGAATCTCTGGGCTGAGATTTTTAAATATGTTTTTATTGATTTTTAGAGAGAGGGGGAGGAAGAAGGAGAGAGAGAAATATCCATGTGGAACCAGCAACTTCATAGTTCGTGGCATGAAGTAGGTTAGCTGATTGTTTTAAATCATTCCAGGAAAGAAGGAGGAGGAGGAGGAGGAAGAGGAACAAGAGGAGGAGGAAGAGGAGGAAGGCTTGAGATAGGAAAATACCTCTGGACCAGTAACTGTCTACAGTAAAGAAGCAAGTTAAGCCCAGCTGGCATGGCTCAGGGGTTGAGCATTGGCCTATGAACCAGGAGGTTGAAGTTCGATTCCCGATCAGGGCACCTGCCCGGGTTGCAGGCTGGATCCCAGTGTGGGGCGTGCAGGAGGCAGCCAATCCATGATTCTCTCTCCTCATCGATGCTTCTATCTCTCTTCCCCTCTCCCTTCCTCTCTGAAATACATAAAAAGATATTTTGCCGAGACCGGTGTGGCTCAGTGGATAGAGCGTCGGCCTACGGACTGAAAGGTCCCAGGTTCGATTCCGGTCGGGGCATGTACCTTGCTTGCGGGCACATCTCCAGTGTGGGGCATGCAAGAGGCAGCTGATTGATGTCTTTCTCTCATCGATGTTTCTGACTTTCTATCTCTCTCCCTTCCTCTCTGTACAAAAATCAATAAAATATATTTTTAAAAAACACATATTTAGGAAAAGATTGTGATGCTCTAAGAAGAGAATCTTCAAAGAATCACAAGCCAGGGAGTGTGTTAACCCCTGACATGTTTCACAGCATCTTTTGGAAACCCCACCTCCTGGGTAGATGGCTGCATGTGGAGGCTCCCTCGGACTGGGTGGCCACATGAAAACGGTTCTGGACTAGGCGTGTGGAACGCAGCGTTCTGTACTCTTACTAGGAAAAGTCAAGTGTGCCCTACATACATGTGCGTAGGCTCATGTGAGTATGTCCTCACAACACGACTTGGCTTCCTCTGATGTCTACGCCATGCTTGCCGCCTTAAAGGAAGGGTGACAAGAAGGAAAACTGCATTTACAGACAGCACGCAATGCAACACGTCTCCAAAGAGAACCACCAGTTGGAAGCATCATGCCGTTCGAAAATTAATGAACTGTTTTACTCATTTTTAGCCATTAAATCCCAGCTGTGCCATCTGCGCCTCTGAGGAGGAGGCTTTGCAGATCCCCCAGATCCGCCAGACCACGCGATCTCCCCGCGTGGGAAATATCCCTCCCTTCCATCCCTGCCTTCTTTCACGGCTACACCCCTCACGGTCCGTGATCATTGTCCTGCTCCCGTCTCTCACATCCGGATGGACAAGTACCCGTTGGTTCATTCGTGCACACAGCCAAGCGCCTACCGATTGGTCTCCCATATTACTCTCCCTCTGTCCTTGGGACTGAATCCATGGCCACAGCGCTGAACTTGTGGCTGGATTCAGCAGGAGGTCCTGGGGTCGCAGATATGCTGGTGGCTGTCCATTCTGCCACTGGCTGCTCTCAGTTGGGAGAGATTGTGTGGCCACGTGGTACCTGGCTTTGGGCAGAAATGACTGACTGGTTCAGCTTTGCTCTAAACCAGCTGGAACGTGACAGGGCAGAGGCATGAGCCCAGATTCCTTGGGGAAGGTTGGGAGTGAGAATGGCGGGAGCAGGGGAAAGCACCTTTTGAAATAAATACGGAATTTCGGAGAAGGCCAAGCTGATGGTGAACATGGTCATACACAGGAGACAAAGACAAGGGCCATGTTACTGCCCTCGCAGACCTGGGGAAATTCATCCCTGCTGCCTGCATGAGGAGACTCATTTAAAAGATGGAAGTTGTGGGGAAATTATAGTCTATCTTGTCTCTGGCTTTGGATGAAATGTTATTTTAATGTTCACATTAATTCTCCTGGTGGTGTATAAAATATACACCTTCTGCCTCCTAGTCTCAGTATCTTTGGCCTTCATTATATCCTTCTTTCTACCAAATACATGGAGTGTGGGGTGTGTGTGTGTGTGTGTGAGAGACAGAGAGAGAGAGAGAGAGAGAGAGAGAGAGAGAGAGAGAGAAAGGTTATATACGGGTACCGTGTTACAAAGTAGAAGCAGCCATGCTGTCAAGGAAGAAATGGGTGCGGAAATTTATAATTCATCAAGATATGCGTGGCGTTTCCTATTCTATAAGCTCTGCGAAGACCACCTGTCTGAATTACGCGAGTTAACAGCTTTCCATAAATACAGTTTTACAAATGCCACATCCCATTTTGTTAGCCCGTTTGCACTGATTAATTGGAAATCTCAGAGCTGTGTCTTTTTTCCTGCCCTATAAGCAGCAGACTGTTTTCGTGAATGTGTTAATCTGAAGGATGTTGCTAAATCCCAGCACGCGGAGAAAGAAGATACATTACAGATGTCACAGCGAGTGTCGGAAACAGACATGTGCATAAATGCAAGTCGTGTGTTTAGGCGCCCGGATAGAAATAAGGCGCCGGGAAGTGGTCAGGCGATGCCGGTGAGGGTGAGGAGGGAGGGGAGGAAGGGGATGGAGGTGAGGGCAGACTTCTTCAAAGACATCCAAACGCAGCTTCTGCAACCAGCCATCACGTTCCAAATCCCGAATCCCCCTGGTCCCTTAGAACTGATGTCTGCACGACGAAGAATTTGTTTCTACAAATGTGCTGTGCTCCTCCTATTCAAATCAGCTATAAATAAATTGAATCCAGCACAAGTGAAGATTGGAGTTTATGTTCAATTTCCCGAACTCAAGGGTGAGAAGAGATGTCTCCTTTCACTCAGAATTGAAATTGCTGATGTTGAGACAGTGTTGACCAGGCGTTCAATTACTCTTCTCTGCATCTCCCCAAGACACACATAAACGATTGCATAATATGAGATTATCTACAGCATTCAATGGTCACCATCAAATTTCTTTACATGTCTATTTTGGTTTCTTTGGGGGTATTTTGCTTTGTTTTTGTTTTTTTAATATATTTTATTGATTTTTTACAGAGAGGAAGGGGGAGGGATAGAGAGTTAGAAACATTGATCAGCTGCCTCTTGCACGCCCCCCATGGGGGATGTGCCCCCAACCAAGGTACATGCCCTTGACCAGGATCAAAACCCAGGACCTTTCAGTTAGCAGGCCGATGCTCTATCCACTGAGCCAAACCGGTTTCAGCTTTGCTTTGTTTTTATATTTTTATTGACTTCAGAGAGGAAGGGAGAGGGAGAGGGAGAGAAACACCAGTGATGAGAGAGTATCATCAATAGTCTGCCTCTTACCCAAGCCACACTGGGGATGGAGCCCGCAACCTGGACCTGCGCCCTGACGGGGAATTGAACCCTGACCTCCTGGTTCATAGTGTTCAAATCCAACACTAGGATCTGCTGGGTTTTGCTGGTAAACATGGCCAGTACACAGCAGACAAAGACAAGTGCCATGTCACTGCCCTCACAGACCTGGGGACGACGCTCCATCCACTGAGCCACCTGTCCAGGGCGCTGAGGCGATGCTGTTGATGTACAGCCTTCAAGAAAACTGAACGGAGGGGAGACACCCAGGCTGTGTACAGAGCAGCTCAGGCTTGGTAGCAGCCTGCCTGCACGGAGGGGTGACCCATGTGTGGAAAGGGCAGGCCGGGCCCAGGCCAGGGCCTGGGGGTGCCTCTCACTGTTCCCCATAACAGAGTTTATGAACCTGCCGCTTTCCTGTAACTTTATCATCTTTCACACCAGGGTAACGGAAGGAGGAAGCGTCTGTGCGCAGGGAGGTTATGTAAAGACACATGCACCCAGAGATGTTTTTCAATGTTTCTGTTTTGGCTCCTGTTGCCTTTCTGGTCTCCAATATAGCCTGTGCGATTCGGTTCTGAATTATGCTTTCATTTATGCCTTCAATATGCATCCTGCTCCATATGGAATAAAGGGAGGAGAAGGAGAAGGATTAAAACTGTGATCACATTTAAGTTTTTATTTTTATTTCTTGATTAAGGTGTGACATGTGTGTCTTTATTCCCCCATTGCTCCCCCAAACCCCTAGTCATGCCTTTCCCACCCCCTCACCCCAGTTGTCTGCGTCCATTGGTCAGGCTTATGTGCATACATATAAGTCCTTTGGTTGATCTCTTCCCCTTCCCTCCACCCTCCCCCACCTTCCCTCTGAGGTTTGACGGTCTGATTGATGCTTCTCTGTCTCTGGATCTGTTTTTGTTCATCAGTTGATGTTGTTCATTATCTTCCACAAGCGACTGAGATCATGTGGTGTTTTTCTTTCATTGACGGGCTTATTTCGCTTAGCATGATGCTCTCCAGGTCCATCTATGCTGTTGCAAATGGTAAGAGTTCCTTCTTTGTTTTACAGCAGCGTAGTATTCCATGGTGTAGAGGTACCACAGTTTTCTAATCCACTCATCCGCTGATGGGCACTTGGGCTGTTTTCAAACCTTAGCTATGGTGAATTGTGCTGCTATGAACATAGGGGTGCATATATCCTTTCTGATTGGTGTTTCTAGTTTCTTGGGCTATATTCCTAGAAGTGGGATCACTGGGTCCAATGGGAGTTCCATTTTTAGTTTTTTGAGGAAACTCCACACTGTTCTCCACAGTGGCTGCACCAGCCTGCATTCCCACCAGCAGTGCACGAGGGTTCCTTTTTCTCCGCATCCTCGCCAGCACTTGTCATTTGTTGATGCGTTGATGATGGCCATTCTGACAGGGGTGAGATGGTACCACATTGTCATTTTGATTTGCATCTCTCTGATGATTAGTGACTTTGAACATGTTTTTATAGTCTCTCAGCCTTCTTTCTGTCTTCTTTCCAAAAGTGTCTATTTAGGTCCTTTGCCTAATTTTTGACTGGGTTGTTTATCTTCCTTCTGTCAAGTTGTATGAGTTCCCTGTAAATATTGGAGATTAGACCCTTATCAGAGATAACATTTGCAAATATTTTCCCCCATGTAGCAGCCTTTCTTATTGTTGTGTCGATGGTTTCCTTTGCTGTGCAAAGCTTTTTATTTTGATGTGTCCCATTTGTTTATTTTCTCTTTCGTTTCCATTGCCCTAGGAGTGGTATCAGTGAAGAAACTGCTTTGGCATACGTCTGAGATTGTGGTGCCTGTGGATTTCTCTAGTATTTTTATGGTTTCCTGTCTTATGTTTCAGTCCTTTATGCATTTTGAGTTTATTTTTGTGTATGGTGTAAGTTGGTGGTCTAGTTTAATTTTTTTTTGCATGTATCTGACCAATTTTCCCAACACCATATACTGAAGAGACTGTCTTATCTCCATTTTATGTTCATGTCTCCTTTGTCAAATACTAATTGAGCATAGTGGTTTGGGTCGATTTCTGGGTTCTCTATTCTATTCCATTGGTCTCTATGTCTGTTCTTGTGCCAGTACCAGGCTGTTTTGAGAACACTGGCTTTGTAATACAGCTTGGAACCTGGTATTAGATCCTTCCTATATTGTTCTTCTTTCTCAGGATTGCTGCAGCTATTAGTGGTCTTTTTTTATTCCAGATGAATTTTTGGAGAGTTTGTTCTAGGTCTCTCAAACATGTCATTGGTATTTTAATGGGGAGTGCATTGAATCTATAGATTGCTTTGGGTAGTATGGACATTTTAATGATATTGATTCTACCAATCCATGAACACGGTATGTTCTTCCATCTGTTTAAGTCTTCCTCTCTATCTTTTTTCAGTGTCCTGTAGTTTTCCACGTAAGAAGTTTTTAGTCTACAACACCATTGAGTTCTATGTTTACCAATCATTTATTTTAAAGATTATCTCAGTTTTCTTACCTTTGAAATAGGTTTGCAATAATAAATGTAAAGCACTCATCCAAACATATACATATAATTATTTGAAGGCATCTAAAATCTCTTCATTGCCATCTTGAACAAGAAAGGGATTTAAAAAAAAATACTTGCCCCCTTTAAAAATAAAACATGACACAAGCATATAAAAGAAATAACTAAAAATAATAATGTTTTATAAATGTCCATTATTAAATACCAGCAACAAAACTTTACCCAGCTTTTAAAACCTGAAATGTAAACATGGACAAAAAGCAGAATTCCTACGACAATTTGCTTTCAGGTGGACCTGGAAATATTTGCTAAGAAAAACACTATATACAAACATGGAATCATTATGCTGTACATCTGGAATGAGTCTAATGTTACCTGTCAATTACACATCATTAAAGTAATTTTTAAAATCCACTAAACAACATTACCCTTGGCCTGGGTTATGTGATTTATACGGAAGTCCTCTCGCTGAGTCCTGAAAGTGCATCTATAGTTTGCACAGTTCATACACTCTAGCAGTTAGCCCTCTGACTTATTCGCCTATAAAGCATCTCCTAAGTGATTGCATAAATTAGTACCCGGACAAATGGATCAGAAAAACACACTTTAGAATCTGAAGTTTAGATAGATTAAAATATGGCTCAAGCAAAAGTTTAGTTCCCCTTGGAAATCTCAAGAAGTCATTTATGTTCCTAGATTTTAACTGCTAAGGCCCAGAGGCAGACAATGGGTGTGGTCCCAATGACCTCTGTAAGTGGTGAATTCTTTGCACCCGTGTCTCTTCAGAAACCCTTGGAATCTAGGATGTAGTTCAAAACAATGAGAGGAAGCGTTTCAGTTGCAAGTTATAATACTGCCTTCTTTGGTTCCTCGCCTCCAACCTAAAACGTCTTTTATATGATTGCGTGGTTTCCCACAGGAAACAGATTACTACACACCCGAATTTACAATGTTGCTTTCAAGCTGTAGTTGGAGATTTTAGTAAAGAAATGCCTAAATGTATTGCCAAATATGCTGCGAAGAAGATTATTTGGAAATTTCTTCTCTTGTGAGTCTAAATTCATGTAGTGGCTGCACTGGGTAGCACACGAGAGTCTAAAGCGGGCTAGTCACTGAGAGAGGTGTGACTGGACATTCTGAACACTGTCACAAAGGCTGTACTGCTTCTTTGACTATTCGTGCTTTGTTCCGTTAGTCCTTGTTTCTCTGCTAACTTCTTTTTTTTTAATATATTTTATTGATTTTTCACAGAGAGGAAGGGAGAGAGATAGAAAGTCAGAAACATCGATGAGAGAGAGACATTGATCAGTCGCCTCCTGCATGCCCCACAGTGGAGATGTACCCACAAGCAAGGTACATGCCCCCCCACCGGAATCGAACCTGGGACCTTTCAGTCCACAAGCCGATGCTCTATCCACTGAGCCAAACTGGTCTCGGCTCTCTGCTAACTTCTTAATTGGCAACTGAATGTAAGTTATTTTATATCGAATCATAAAATTGGTTAAAGAAGGTAGTTTAAGCATTAAGCATTCAGGCACTTTCCAAAACTTCATAAAACACTTGAATACACTTTAATTACACTTTAATATGTTTCTCTATAATTCTGTCTTAATGCCAACAGATCCAGTTTGCTGACTCAGTGGGTGGGGCTTTGGGCTGAGAAAGTTGACCAAAATATCAAAGGATAAAACAAATGATCTTTCTACCCATGAGTAACCTGTTACCTGCAAAGGAACGTTAGACATGTAAACACATTTGAAGTCAGGGTAGATATAATTATTTCAAAATAAATATATATTAATAGAATGTATAGGGAATCAACATAAAAATACGGCCAGCTAGAGCGATCTCCTGAGTAGTCAGGAAGAAGGCTGAATTGAAACTTGTCGTGTTTTCACAGAAAAGGAAGGACCAGTGGAGCGTGTGGCAGGAAGGAAAGTCCAGTCACAGAAGCATGAGCCAGAGCTTATGAGGACAAACGTTTGCCATTGGCTCCTGAGGGCACGGGTCCCAGATTTAAACAACCCACAGGCATCTATTGGCCAGAAGTCAACATGCAGCAGGAGAGGGGGTCACAATGAGGGTCCAGGGATAAAGCCAAGTTCTAGGGGATGCACCTGAGTTCTACCTTTAGCGGATGGACGTCATTAACAACCATGAAACAGAAACCTACAAGCCTACACTGCAGAAGGCTGCATGTCTGGCTCTTTATAGAGCGGACAAAGGCAATGACCAAGCCTGGCCTGAGACTGACTCTGGACAACTGCTCACTCACCAAAGTCCCATGTCACCTAAAGCCCACAGATGCAGCCGAGGTGGCCCAGCGTCAGAATTAATATGTCCCCAAGCCTTCGCGAGGAGACAAAGATGAACCTCTTCTGAAGACATTCTCCAAAGTGAGGTCTGCCAGTCTTCCTCAGGAAAATAAAAATTTTTTAAAGCCCATGAAATTGCGATAATGAAAAGTTATGCCTAGCCAAAACCGGTGTGGCTCAGTGGATAGAGCATCAGCCTGCAGAAAGGTCCCAGATTCGATTCTGGTCAAGGGCATGTGCCTTGGTTGTGGGCACATTCCCAGTGGGGGCATACAGGAGGTAGCTGATCAATGTTTCTCTCTCATCGATGTTTCTAACTCTCTATCCCTCTCCCTTCCTCTCTATAAAAAAAATCAATAACATGTATTAAAAAAAATTTTTTTTGAGGAAACTCCATACTGTTCTCCACAGTGGCTGCACCAGTCTGCATTCCCACCATCAGTGCACAAGGGTTCCTTTTTCTCCACATCTTCGCCAACACTTGTTGTTTGTTGATTTGTTGATGACTGCCATTCTGACAGGTATAAGATGGTATCGCATTGTCGTTTTGATTTGCATCTCTCGAAAAATGAAACTCCCATTTGACCCAGCAATCCCACTCTTAGGAATATACCCTAAGAAATTACAAACACCAATCAGAAAGGATTTATGCACCCCTATGTTCATAGCAGCACAATTCACAATAGTTACAATTTGGAAACAGCCTAGGTGCCCGTCAGCAGATGAGTGGATCAGAAAACTATGGTACATCTACACAATGGAATTCTATGCTGCCATTAAAAAGAAGGAATTCTTACCATTTGCAGCAACCTTGATGGAACTGGAGAGCCTTACGCTAATTGAAATAAGCCAGTCAATGAAGGAGAAACACCACATGATCTCACTCATTTGTGGATCATAAAGAACGTTGTAGACTGATGAACAAAAGGATAGACACAGAAGCAGTAAAGCATGAAACAGACTGTCAAATTATAGCGGGAAGGTGAGGGAGAGGTGGAGTAGATAAGAGATCAACCAAAGGACTTGTGTGCATGCATATGGGTATGCCTGGGGGTGGGGGGGGGGCAATGGGAGATATGTATACATGTAACACAATAAAATAAATAAATAAATAAATAAATAAATAAATAAATAAATAAAAAAGTTAGGGCCCAGCTTTCTAGAATCATCGTCCCCAACTTCATGTGATTGAGCCTACTTTCCTTTACTCTCCATGTGTGAGCTCGCTCTTCCCACGGCTTCTTGTAAGTGTCAAGCACATCAGGTCCTCTTAAGGTGTTTACTTCCTGGTCATATCTTTCTGGAATATTCTGGACACTCCTTTTCTTCATCCAGGTCCCCACATGATATTTGTTAGAGAATATACACATTTCTTGACTTCCAAAGACTGATCCGTTTGGATAATTGCAGGTTTTAGATGGAAGTCTACCCATGCTTTCCCATAACCCACCACGGTTTTGCATGACTTGACACAGACATTCCTTTTTGTACCATGGCGTTCTTTGCCACGTGTGTCCTTCACCTGCAGTTGTCGGGGAAGTAGGTGACTTCACCTGCACAGTCTCACAGGCTCCCCGCAGCCTTCAGACTCGGCCCCGTGATGATGAGCATCGCTCAGAGGTGACACTAATGGACAGACAGCCTGCCTCAGAGGCTGCTTTGCTGCTGAATGATTTTGCACAGCCGCTTGCCAAAGGTTATAGCCGTGACAGATTCATCAACGCTTCTGATGATGAAAGGATCTAAACTTTGTTTCTGGCAATGCTAAATGTGTGTGCCAGGGTCGCGTAAGCTTTGCATCTCGCATTGGAAATAAAGTTTGAGCAATGCGTTTTCTCATTTTACACAGTTTTAAAATGGCTGTGTCTAAAAAAGAAGGATCTCTTACCCAATGAGACAGCATGAAAGGGACCTAGAGAATATTATGCTAAGTGAAATAAACAAGTCAGAGAAAGACAAGTATCACATGATCTCAGTCATATTTGGGATCTAATGAACAAAATAAACTGATGAACAAAATATATCCAGAGACATAAAAACCTGAAATATTGTCAAATCTCAGAGGAAAGGTAGGGAACGGTGGGTGGGTGGGAAGAGATTAACCAAAGAACTTATAAACATACTAGAGGCCCGGTGCACGAATTCATGCACCAGTGGTGTCCTTCAGCCTGGCCTGCAGGATCAGGCCAAAACCAGCTCTCTAACATCCACTGAGGGGTCCTGGATTGCAAAAGGGCACAGGCCAGGCCAAGGGATCCCACCGGTGCACAACCAGGGCTGGGTATGGACACCAGAGGGCTCCAGGGAGTGTCTGGCCCATCTCACTCAGTTCTGATCAGCCCGACCCCAGCAGCAAGCTAACCTATCAGTTGGAACGTCTGCCCCCTGGTGGTCAGTGCACATCATAGTGAGCGGTTGAGTGGCCTTAGCATATCATTAGCATATTACACTTTGATTGGTTGAATGGACGAACAGACACTTAATATATTATATTATATTTATTGTATTTATTATATTTATTATAGAAGGATACGCATAACTCATGGACACAAACAATAGGTGGTGAATACCGGGGGCAGAGGGTGGGGGTGAGCTAGAAGGGGTTAATGAGGGAAAAAGCAGTCATATGTAATACTTCCATAATGTGTTTTTTGTTTTAAATGTCTATCTCTAAATTCTTTGAACTAAACCTCTGTTGATAGCAGTGTATATTTATCATAATTTTTCAAGCAATGAATTAAAGATTAGACAAACGTGACCATTACAGCTTCAAACCAAAGCAGAAATAATCCTAATAAAATAATTGCTCTGACCTACATCAGTTGTTTAATATCTGATAGGCCTTGGCCGAGATAACTTGCAGGTTCCCTCTCAGGTACTTTATGCCTTGACATCCATGGAAGTCAACATCTGTTTACTGGGAAGTGAATGGAAGTAACTCATTCTCTTATTATGGTAATACCAGCTCAAGTTCATTCCAGGCTGAGATGGGAAAATATGATTCGGCCCATGAAAAACACATGTTTTGGAGAGACAGTTTTTTTTTTTTGTTTTAAATATATTTTATTGATTTTTTACAGAGAGGAAGGGAGAGGGATAGAGAATTAGAAACATCAATGAGAGAGAGACATCGATCAACCGCCTCCTGCATGCCCCCTACTGTAGATGTGCCCACAACCAGGATACATGCCCTTGACCAGAATCGAACCTGGGACCTTTCAGTCCGCAGGCCGATGCTCTATCCACTGAACCACACCAGTTTCGGCTGGAGAGACAGTTTACCATCAAACTACCTCAACAATTTAAATGATCAAAATGTTTCCACAAATAGCCTGTTACTCGTTAGTAACGCATGAAGCACACGTGTAGCCCATTGTTTGATATGTTATAAACGGCTGTTAATGTCATAAAGGAAACGCTTCGCAATATTATCATTAAAACCATATACGGTTACCTTTTTTGTCACATGTATTAAAAGAAACTCAACTATGTTAGTAGCTAAGCTGATGAATGGGATTCTCTCTTCATAGACAAGTAGCTCAGACTCCAGACCACGGTTCAGATACCGGGCAATATCCTTAACTTCAGTCTTGATGAAGTGAAAAACAAACAAACAAATTTCCGAATCATTTTCTCCCGGCAGGTGCAGTATGAAAATTAAACCGTAATTAGCTCATCATGGTTATACTGCTTGATGATGATGCTCAGACAAATTTCTCTTAAAATAGATGTTTCAGAGAAACATCCATCCACAGCTTCCAGGCAGTGTTCCTCTGAAAGGCTCTGGTAGGATGAATTAACTGATAGTTTAAACGCTCAATGTGCACTTATTATTTCCCAGATAAAGCACACGCAGGCACTGAAAATGAAAGCAGCCCGATCTGAAACGAGGTCTTCGGGAAGGAAAGCTGAACTATGAAAAAACGTTGCATGAAAATTAGAAGACCGGTACGATTTACCTTTTCAGGGGCTATAAAATCCCCAGATTTAGAAGGTACCATAAAGCTTTTGTAAATGACCTTTTCCCATAATGACGAGCGTCCATCTCTTGATCATCAAGAACGGGAGAATGAACAAGTTTTCACGACACTCCAACAAAAAGCATAGCAGGGAGCAAGAGAAAGAAAGTTTTTGGTAATCATTCCCAGAGTTCTGCAGTCTTTTTTATAATTGTCGGTCTCCGGCAACACACGAATATCTCAATTTATGACTTGATCGGGAACTAAACTTTCCTATTTTAAGTTTCTACATTCTGGAGCACCTGCTTTGCCCAGTATTTGTGTGCCTTTGTGTGCACTGGCTGAGCAAAGCTCAAATTCTGCTTCAGCATCCATGTTGTGAAGACTTATTCACGAAGGCTAAAATGAAAATCAATAAAAATACATGTCAGCCCTGACGCGTGACATTTGCATTGCCATAAAATGGAATTAGCCAGAGGAACAGGGGTAGTAATCTCTACCTAACATACCTGCAGAGGTTAATATTGAGGCTATAGTCATGATAAATGCTGTAGCTCATGCTGTTGGCTAACAACAGAGAATGTCCCATTAGTTCTGCTTGTTTGCTTTCCCATCCATAATGAAATAGATCCGATCTCTATTTTAATCCATCAATGGTAGAGGAGATGAGTCTTGATTATTAAATTAATATTTCCTATCACACCCAGAGTACTCTGAATTACATACAGTTTCCAATATTAAAGTCAAATATCTTTGCTTGGAAAAATCACATGCTTTGTGTCCCGCCGCTGCTGAAACGTTTGAAAACCCACATTGCTAGAAATCCAGAATATTCAAGTCCATATTTCTTTAAAGAAACAGGGGTACCCTGTGGAAAAATACAGATATGGCCGTATGCTCCTTGCACGGCATAAACTAAAGTATTAGACTCCATTCAGCCTCGTTTCCTTCCACAGAGAGAGGAGAACAATGCATTCTCTTACAGAGAAAAGGTAGAAGCCACTAATATGGAAAATGATTGTGATATGGATCAACCTCTGTCAGAGAATATTGAAAAGATGGGTGGCTTAAAGATACAACATTTACTTAGCCATTATTTGTAAGGACTGGTCTAAAGGCATACAGCATACATTATTTATGTGGATATATATCACACTCGAACATCAGTAGGAGTAGCCCCACTTTTCAGAGGGACAAACAAGTGCCTGGCTTTTCCATATCCTAACTTCATCTAAACCAGCGGTTCTCAACCTGTGGGTCGCGAACAGCCAGCAGGGTCTCCTAAGACCATCAGAAAACACAGATATTGACATTAAGATTCATCACAGTAGCAAATTACAGCGACGAAGTAGCGACGAAAATAACTTTATGGTTGGGGGTCACCACCACATAAAGAACTGTATTGAAGGGTTGAGGCCTTAGGAAGGTTGAGAACCACTGATCTAAACAAATAATCACACATGTGTGTGAACAACAATAGCACACGTGTGTCTCACAATGTGCAAACAAATCCATTTAAAGGAGCCATTCCTTCAGACTACGTGGAGGACTCATGCGAGAGAAGGAAAAGAGTGAACCATTTGCACGAGGGGGGAGTTTCCCACATCCCGCGTTCATGATCAGGTCGGATGGGGGACAGGAGGGAGAGTTAGGGGTGACCAGGCTGGAAGAGGGGGGCAGTGAGGGGATACCCAGGCCAGTAGGGGGGGTGATGCTTCACCACATCTGGTCACAAAAACACAGACAAGCCAGACCCCTGCCTGGCTGAGTCTTTTGGACACGCGTGGGCTCCCTTCATTTCTAAGCTGACAGCTCTGTGCTGTCTCTGGCTGGAAACACCTGTTGGTGATTGAATTCTTCCAGAAGCAGGGCCCGGCAGATGTCAGAAGACGGTGTGCATCTTCCCAGAGCCGTGAGGGGGGTGGTGGATGCCTGTGGCCTACCAGCTGCCAGCTGTTGCCATCCCCTGCCTGCCTGTCCCCGGTGTCCTGGGCTGGAAGCCCAGTCCTCGTGTCGGCCCGGGCATGCTTGGCGATGCCAGCACTTTCTGCATCAGTGCCCCCCGGAGCCGGCGCCAGACGCTGTGAGGGGCGGCCTGCGGGGGGCAGGCCTGCCCTGTGTGTGGAGTGTTTGAATCCGGCCCGTCGTCACAGAGGAAGGCTGAGTCCCTGAGCAGGTGTGACACCGCAAATGAGGCCTCCGCTGGCTCCTGTCAGAATCCGCTCCTGCGAGCTGATGCATCAGGCCACGGGCCAAGCCAGATGTTTCTAGGAGCTTCAGGCTTCCAAAGAGAATGGTGTCATTTTTTGAACCTACCGGTACTTCATCTCATGTTATTGACACAGTATATACTTATTAATTTGTATCCAGCTAGTGTATTTTAAATGTGTTCTTTTTTTTTTTTTAATTCTGAAAGACTAGCCTTTGAATGATTTACCACGCCTCGTTCATGGTAGACACTCAATAATGGTTAGCTATTTTTATTATTACTAGAGGTCTGGTGCACAAAATTCATGCATGGGTTTGGGGCTCAGCCCAGCCTCACCCTATCTAATCCAAGACCCCTCAGAGGATGTCCCACTGGCTCCTAACTGCTCACCTGCCTGCCTTTCTGATTGCCCATAACTGCCCCCCTCTACCAGCCTGGTCACCCCCAATTGCCTGGTTGCCTCTAACTCTCCCCCCATACTGGCCTGGTCACCCCTTACTGCCCCCCCTCTGCCAGCCTGGTCACCTCTAACTACCCCCCTGCCAGCCTAGTTGCCCCATGCAGCCTGCGGTTCGGCCATTCATCTGGTCATTTTGGTCGTGATAGCTCCTGACTTTTCATATACTAGGATTATTATAATTACTATTACAAAAGAGGGTGAGCTATACACAAGGCAGGCTGATAATGTCCCTTGATTCTGTTTTCCTTTTTTTTTAAATATATTTTATTGATTTTTTACAGAGAGGAAGGGAGAGGGATAGAGAGTTAGAAACATAGATGAGAAACATTCATCAGCCGCCTCCTGCACGCCCCCCACTGGAGATGTGCCCGCAACCAAGATACATGCCCTTGACCGGATTCGAACCTGGGACCCTTCAGTCTGCAGACCGATGCTCTATCTACTGAGCCAAACCGGTTTCGGCCTGATTCTGTTTTTTCAAGAAGAGTAAATAGTTGCCTGGTTGTCTCAGTTGTGATGTCTCTAATCAGACATAAGTGTGTATAGTCTGTAGCCAAATCTTATCCTAATCCTTAGACTGCAAAAACCTCTGTAGCATAAATATATCTTGTCTTCTGTGCTATGTGGTTAGATACGCTTTCTGAGTATCTGCTCCTAATGGTATTGATATAAAAGGTATTTCACTTTATGACCTATTTTTTTTTTATTTCTGGTGACCATAGAAACACACTTCCCACCTCAGGTCAGCTCCCCCACAAATTCTGAAACCTTCTTCTTGACTTTAGATTCCTGGATCCAAGTATTTTCATCGGCCTCGGGTCCTGACTGTCTTTTCATGTTTTAAGAGCGTCCTGGGCTTCCACGTTCTATGGGGTAGTCCCGCCCAGCAAACCCCATGTCCCTTCAAGTTTTTCTCACTCATCTCCTCAACATCTTTTGGCCAACTCACCTCTCCTGCCAAATCTTTGCCCCAGTCTTTTGTCTAATAACCTTACAGCGATTACATGCTGGACTGCCGGTGAATGAACAGTCTCTTGCTGTTGTTTTGTCTTGTTGTCCGTTAGTAAGCATGAGGACTTAAAAATGCTTACTACTCATCCCTTCGGCGGGAAGATAAAGACTTCTGACATTGGGGAAGGGGAGATGTACAAAGCCTGCCCTCGTGGTGGTATGTATCACTTTCACTGGCGGTTTAATTAGTTAGCATTCAGCACAAGGTCACGCCGAGGATAAAGGATGCCCGAACCTGGAGCCTCGCTGTATAACCAGGAAGCAAAATCAATGAGACGCGTGCGAACATTAGCAGTCTTCGCCACAAATCTATTTCCCGTGTGACTCTCTGACTTTTCTTCTTTTGTGCTCTCTGTCTTTCTGAAACATTCAGGAGGTAGGCATGAAGGCCAGGGATGGGGGCAACGCAGGCACTTTTAAGAAGAGATCTTTTTCCATTTTGTAGTTATCAGTGTGGTGGGTAACAAAATACAGTGGTACCTCGAGATACGAGTGCCCTAACATACGAGTTTTTTGAGATACGAGCCATCGAGCGAGCGATTTTTGCTTTGAAATACGAGCAACAGTTGAGATACAAGTAATCGCGTGGATCGGCCGGCTGAACACGACCCACCAGTTTACCGGGACTTGAGCGTCTCATAGTTTCCCACGCCTCAAGGTTACAGAACGAATTAAACTCGTATCTCAAGGTACCACTGTAATTGGCTGACGATAGATATGGAAAAATGTGTGTATGCACACAGGTCAGGTACAACTGTGGCATCTGTATAAGAAGTTTTGAAGAGGTCAGGGAGTTTTAGGACATGATTATTTAAAATATTTTTTCTTATTATTTTAAAGATATTTTTAGAAAAAATGAATAGCCAAGACCAAGGTGAAGCACTTGACCCAATTCTAATACTTTTTTTTTTCTAAATTCAAAAATAGATATTGTTTTATTTAATTGGTTTTTATGTAATAATAACACATGCTCATTGGAGAAAGTACAATATGCAAAATATTATTATAATAAAAAATTTCAAATATGCCATCTAGACCTAACAACTGCTAGCATTTTAGTAATTACTTAACAATTTTCTTTCTATGACTACATTTCATCATCATAGTTAAAATATGTTACTTACACAAAATTCTTTATAGTAATTTTTACAACATAGGACATGTCACTACATTAATGTTTACTCATAAAATACAACTTTTAATGGCTGCAAGGTCTTCTATCATATATATATATATGTATATATAAAATCTTGATGTGGTTTCAAATACTCCCTTGTTGAAAATGAGAAAATGAGACAGTTTTTCATTGTTTTATTGTCATAAATTATCCCCTTGCTAAACCTCTCTTTGCATAATTTTTGTCCATGTGTCTTACTAATCAATCAAATGGTATGAACATATTTAAGTTTAATATAGAACTTATTTTCTATGAAGATTTAGGACTTATACTCTCACTAGGAGACTATCTTTCATTAGATTAACAAGTAAATGAATATATTCCCTCTTAAATCTGCTAATCAGGCAGGCCAGGCAAAAGGAAATCTTGTTAGAGAAAATACTAGACCTAATTATTCATGAAACAGACAGTTGTCTGTATACTATGTAAAAGCCTAAGCGACCGTGACCACCAAAAAAACTGAACAGACGGCCGAACAGGCTGAATGGGGCGACCAGGCTGGCAAGGGAGGCAGTTGGGGGTGACCAGGTTGGCAGGAGGGTCAGTGAGGGGTAAAAACCAGGCCAGCAGAGGGGGTCAGTGAGGGGTGACCAGGCTGGCGAGGGGAATAATGGGTGGCAACCAGACTGGCAGGGGGGCAGTAAGGGTGACCAGGCCAGTGGGAGATTGGGGGGTGGTTGGGGGTGACCAGGCTAGCAGGGGGGCCAGTTGGGGGTGATTAGGCAGGCAGGCAAGTGAGAAGTTAGAACCCAGTGGTCCCAGATTATGAGAGGGATGTCCTGGATTGGAGAGGGTGCAGGCTGGGCTGAGGGGAAACCCTCCCCACCCCACCTCACTCCCGTGCATGAGTTTTGTGCACCGGGCCTCTAGTGTATTTACAAAACACTCACAATTCTTTTATTGTGACTTATATGCTTACATCCATTTTCTGCTTTTCTGTGTGGCGCCTTATTGATTGACAAGCTAAATATACCTATCATGTTATCAAATATTTTCTAAAATTTCTCAAATGTTCATATATTTTCCTACTATTTTGATTCCTTCTATATTGAAATTTAGATCATGTTTTTATGGCCTTTATTACTCTTCATTTACTTTTATTTAGTTTTTATGGTTTTTTGATAATAGAGACATTTTAAAATCATATGTTTATCTCTCATATCACTTGCAATTTAAAAGTCTTCCTTCTTCTCCAAGACATTTGGAAATGCTTGTTACTATGTCCTTCTAATTTTATACACGTCTTTCTTACCCCCACGTAATCCCTTAATGTATTTTGTATGTGAGATAAGAACCAAAGTGGATTGTTTCCAAATATCCATGCCCAGATTTTTGGAGACATCTTTTTATCACATTTAACATTTTTACGCAACGGTGTCGGATTGCCTTCTGTTCACCCCTCGGTTAGAGGTGGGGGTCTCACTTCAGGGTGTAGGGTTGAACAAGCATAGGATACTCAACTCCAGACAGAGGAGCTAGACAGCTGGGTATTAGTCACACGTACCCCCAGGCCAGGGCGGAGCCACGCAGGACCAGGCAGAGGTTGCCCTTGGAAACAGTGAAAAAGCAGAGACCATGGAGGTGGGCTTTGCGGTGTCAGAAGGGTGAGCTTCTCCTGGTTCCCTGGATGGATGTGATTGGCTTCTTTGAGTAATGCCGCGTTGGCAGAGAACTGAAACTTGCTACTCAGACAAGTGAGAACTGCACTTGATCCTTCTCATGGGAAGAGGGGGTGGGGGTATTTGGCCAGGGAGTCTTTTCCAGGAGTCGGGGGGCGGGGGGTGACTTATGTCAAGGCACGCGTGATATCGCAATGAGTTGGTTAGTATCCACTTTAACATTCTTCTCTGAACTGCACACACTTCCTCTCTCATTGTTTTCCTGTTTCTCTGTCTTTATCTCTCTCTCTCTCTCTCTCTCTCTCTTTTATATGTGATCATTTAAATATTTCTAAATAGAAGTGGTGCTGTGGGAATAGGCTTGAAGCTGTTTTTAAGTAGCAATTTGAGCGGAAGTCTAGGTATCTTCAGAAAAAAGGATGTGTGTGTGTGTGTGTGTGTGTGCTGGTGGTGGTGGTGGTGGTGGTGGTGGTTGTGTTGTTGTTGTTCTTGTTCTTGTTGTTAAGTTGCGGAGAAGGACAATAAGCATTAATTCATCATTTATACATCAAACCAGTGGATGCTGCGTGAGAGCAGGGCAGGGCCAGCGGTGAGGGTGACGTGACAGTAATCCTGGGCAAAGGCCTGGCTCCATGAACCCTCCCGAGCCCCGAAACACGGCTTCGCAAAGTCTCTTATTTTTTTGGCGAAAGATCTCTTCCCTTTCATTATCTCTAAGCTTAGATGTTAAAACCCAGCTTCCATAAAAAGGCTCTGATTTTAAATCAATATGCACTGCTTAGTTTTTCTGTTCATGATTCCAAAGTAGCAATTTATGAAGCTAAGAACAGCCTGTCTGAGCTTCTATCGCGGCTTAGCTCACATTGTTTAATTTATACTTTAAGGAGGCCTTCCATGTATTCCCATTTCCAGTTCAAAGCACAATGATACTGGGAAGAATGCAGGGTCTTCTCTGTGTCTTTGCTCATGTCTTTCCCAAAACACGGTGCCATCTCTTTGACATTTGTGTCCATACACAATTTACACAATCAGTTAATTCAATGAGTTACATGTAAAAAATAAAACATAAGATTGTGCTCAACTTTCTTTTGAATGTCATAGTTTTCAGTGAGTGCCAATAGCTGTGTGAAACTACTTCATATGAAGAGAGAATATTCTAGCAAATACACCAGAGTTCACTCATTCTGTCCTCCCACTGCCCTGCTGGCCTTCGACTTGTCTTGCTTCCGGTGCCCAGAAGAATGAATGCCTGGCACACAGCAAGAAGTGAAGGGATAAGTTTTGTTGTTGTTAATCTTCACCCAAGGATATTTTTCCAATGATTTTTAGAGAGAATGGGAGAGAGAGAAGAGATTGAGAGAAATATAAGTGTGAGAGAAACAAATGGATGGGTTGCCTCCTCCAGGAGCCCTAACCAGGTCCCACCTGGGCCAGGCAGGAGCCTGCAACCAAGGTAGAGGCCCTTGCCTGGAATCGAACCTGGGACCCTTTGGTCCACAGGCTGATGCTCTATCCACTGAGCCAAACCAGATAGATCAAGGATGATGTGTTTTGAGTGACTAAATGAATGAATGTCGTTAAACATTGAAACCTTTATTAACAGGATACATTAAAATAGTTCAAAGAGCTATTGAAGTACAAGGTGCTGTGTTACTAACAAAGCAACAATAGCCATGCTCTGCTTTTTATCAGTATTCAATAAATAGTTTCAGAAATATTAAACCTGCCGCTGAAATTGATTGGCCTGACACTGTACTCATTCTTGCATTAGAAAATGGATCTATTGCTTCTCTTCTACCTTGTTTTCTAAATCACTGACTTAATCCCCTGCTTCATCCAACTTACTGGTTTATTCCTTCTAGTGTGTTCTTTATGTCTGACTAGTCCTTTCTTTATGGTCTCTGTGTCTTTGCTCGTGTTTACTCTCTCTCTGTTGAAGTTCTCATTGATTTCACCCATTCTTCCCCTACGTTCCTTGGGCGTACTTTTAATCAATGTTTTGAACTCTAAGTCTGGTAAGTTACTTGCCACTCTTTCATTTAGCTCTTTTTCTGGAGATTTTTCTTGTTCTTCCTATTGGGGCATGTTTCTTTGTCTCCCCATTTTGGCTGCCTTGCTGTGTCCTTTTCATGGTGACAGCACGGAGGGACCTGGAGAGTATTGTACTAAGTGAAATAAGCCAGTCAGAGAAAGATAAATACCATAGGATTTCACTTATATGTGGAATCTAAGGAACAAAATAAAGAAAGAAGCAAAATAGAAACAGACTCGTGCTGGAGGGGTGCTGGGTGGAAAAGGTGAATATATTAAGCAAAAAAAAAAAAGACCCTCATAGACAACAGCACAATCATTAACAGAGGGAAATGGTCCAGCAGGGGGAGGCAAGAGAAGGTGAAGAGGGGGTAAACGGTGATGGAAGGAGACATGATGGGCTGTGAACACAGATACAGTATACAGATAATAGATTATAGAATTGTACTCTTTAAAACTTCATGATTATATGAACCAAGCTAACCCCAATAAATTCAATTAAAATGATAATGTACTTAAAATTCTTCACTAACGTATACCCAATAGCTACACTGGTTTTCAACAAAGAAAAGGAAAGAACTTACAAAGAAAATGATCTGTAGCGTTTCGCCTTAGTTATTTCTTCCAACAGATTTAATTAACAGGAGCAGAGAGAGAAGCATTTTGATGAAGGTGATCAGTTTTCCCTCTCTCCCGTGCACTTCCTTCACACCTACCATAATCAGGACAGTGATAATGGAGCAATAAGCATGGACTTTCCCCCGGAGGTTTCCATAAGATGGCGGGCCTCATTCATTAAAGGCTAGTTATGCATAAAAACTAAGCTGGAAGCATAGAGAAGAATGCGATCCCTCATACAAGGAATTAGTTAGAATTAATTATTCAAATAATAGGTCCACGTCAGTGCAAATATTGGCTTATATGTATAATTTTTTTTACCCTTTATGAGTAACTGTTGCCCTAAAATGAAATCCTAGTTTATTTAAACATGTCTTATTTGCACATTTAATTTTGAAATCAGCGACCTGTCCCTGCTTGCGAATTGAGATGTACAAAATTGCTCCTTGTCTAAAGAAACTCTTAAAGAAGCTTGCAGGAGGTCTGGAATAAAACACATGTGTTTTCTGAGAAAGTTAACACCGCCCTGTCACTATTCATTGACAAGACGAAAAGTGTTTTTCAGATGTCTACTGTGTGTAAAACCCTGGAGAAAGGCATGAGAAAAGAGAGGTTAAAACCTCATCAGATTCACCAATAAGACACAAAACCAAAAAAAAAAAAAAAAAGACATGAAACCAGGCTTGCAGAAGTATATCCAGTTTTCTAAAACATTAGCACCAACTTTGTATTAGGTTTTGCAGATTAACCACCAATTATGTGAATTTGGAATTGACTCTAATCAGCTGAACTGCAATAAGGTTCATGTGTGTGTGAAGACAATAGACACAGGCTTCTGAAACTCTCACACTGCATCAACTGAGCATGTGAACTGTGGTTCTCGACAGGCACCCATTAGGGAGAAGAGACAGAAAAGATACTTGGAAGAAACCCATGTATCTGATACTCAACACTCACACACTTTTGAAGATGAACTAGATGAATTCTTCTGAAATGATCGTATTGGCTTCATGGTGTACATTTCTAATAATGACTTTTATTTGTGCGAGTAGTTCTGGCTGAGCGCTGAACAATATACTGTGAGTAAAATGTTTGCTGAGCAAAGAAAGAACATTGGACTTCAGATACACACATTACCCAACTTAAAATCTGCAAACGAATTGGTAATATTGTCATAAATTTATACAAGCTGATTTCAGGACAGGACACATGACATTTCTTTTAATTTATTATTATTATTATTATTATTATTATTATTATTATTATTATTTAATCCTCAACTGAGGACATCCTGTATGCTTAGAGAGAGAGAGAGAGAGAGAGAGAGAGAGAGAGAGAGAGAAACATCTAATGGTTGTGTACGCATATGCTGTGACCAGGAATCACACCTACAACCAGGTATGTGCCCTGACGGGGAATCAAACAGTGACCTTTCAGTGCCCAGGAGGACCCTCAGCCAATGAGCCACCCTGGCCAGGCTCAAGAGACATTTTTCAATTCCAAATTCAAAACAATTTCCCCACTCAACTCAAGCCACACCACCCCAATCCTCTCTTAAGAAATCACGAGTCTGGGTACCTTGGTTGAGAAGGAAGACGGAAGGACAGAAGTCTCAATGGACAGACAGGGTAAGGAAGTGCTCAGGGTTCACTGGACAAGCGACATGGAGGTTTGACATCTTGGCGTGTTTCTACCCGAGGGCCAGAGCGCCACGTACGATGGCTGTGGTGGAGAGGCCACTGTGCAGCAGACCTCAGCCACCGGGCAGAGGGGGACAGGCCAGAGGAGAGACGGGGTGACCACAGAGAGGAGATTTCCAAGGAGCCAGACTAAAAACCAGTGAATTCTAAAAGCCACCAAGGACAAGCATCCTATTAACAATCACCCTCTTACCTCTTACATGTTATATTCCACCTGCATGGACATACTCTCTGAGCAGAACGTTTACAGAGACGGCTCCAGTTTATGTCATCAAAACCATCCACACGTCATGGTTAATGTCTAACGTATACAGCATCACTACCCGGTAAAGCAAATTAAGTAGACTATGTCTACCCTCCCTGATTTTACCTGTTAGTGGGCCACAACTTAACGGAAGAGCATAGGGTGAGAGCTCAAGCAGACATATACCTGTGGGGTGCACACCCCACCCCTCACCCCCATGTGCAGGTGGGCTAGACACAGGCACAGGACTCAGGAGAGGCTGCAAGAAGTCCCCATCGCCCCTCCCATTGTCTCCACAGGGGAAGCGAGTGTGAGGGTCTCCATCAGCACCCCGACAGTAAAGTGGGGGGATGAGGAGACCCCGCCTTGCACATTCACATCCGGCCTGCCTTCCCCAGCCTGAGCGGGAAGCACCGTGCGTTTAGTTTTGTTCTCCCAGCAGATCCTTTCTCCCAGCGATCCTGCGCCTCTGCTCTGTGATGCAGCTCAGCCGGGGGAAGCCAAGGTCAGCAGACGCCCTTTGTTCTAGTCAGATCTCAGACTTCAAAGGAGCACTCTCCTGAGAGGCACATGCTCAGAGGAAGCCTCAGATAATATTAGATAACCAGAGCGCGTGCAGGTGGAGGGAAGGTCCCCGGGGGGAAACCTGGTTCAAGTTCATGGTCGCTCTGTCACAAGCATTTTTCTTCGCTTGGGAAGGAGCCCTGGGAGCTGAAACGCTCCTCTGCTGGCGTCTGAGTCGCTGTGGCTGCCAACACGGATTGCAGCTCCCCAGATGAGCAGCGTACCCCCTGCCTGACCCCCACCCTGACCCCCACCCCAAGGCACCAAGGCTGCAGGCAGGGCCAGGACAGAGGGGAACAGGATGCTTGTGGCTCTGAATGACCAGACACGGGTGCGGGGTTTGCAGGCAGGAGTGGGCAGCCACCTGGAGGACTCACACATGTCGGTTGACACCCCAGAAAGAGGGCACTTCAGTCCTGGGGCAGCAGGTTGAGCAGCCTAAGGTAAAGGATGCTTTCCCGGGTAACTTACGTGCATGCATCAGCCGGCCAGGCCACCCCAGTTCTGCTGATCCCTGCACCCCCTCCTGCTCCTGACCCTCAGTCACTCATCATTGCGTGTGGTGAGTAAGATGAGCTCTAAGCAGCCTCGTTGCCGGGCAGATTGAAGATCCATTAAGGCACCTTGAACCCTGAGTGGGGGGAAGGGGTATCGGGAGGATCGATGAGCTGGAAATCAAGCTCCGTGGAGAAAGCGGGGCTGCGTGTGACACGTGCACCCCTTCTTCCTGGTTAGGGGGGGTTGGGTTAACCTCTGCCCGTGGCAGGGGCATCCGTGTCTCATACTGATTCATCCTCCGTGCGTCTTGCGTGCAGCGACGTGGCTCTGGAGGAGGAAGCAGCTGCTGGAGAAAGCTGCATCTTCAATTATGCATGAGCTGCTTTCCTTTGTGCTGGCTGCGGCGAGCCCACTTGTTACGGGATGATATATTTTTTAATTACCTTGGTCTGCCTGCTGCTCGGAAGGTTGTCTTGGGCTCGCTCTCTGGAGGCCTGTTAGCCAATGACCCGGCCCGGTTATGGGTTTCCCTCCCCGGGGCAGGGCCGATGGATGCACTTTGCTCACACACTCGTGTCCAGGTGAACTCCTACCCTGCCCCATGCCTATGGCACCACCTCGCCCCACTCCCTCCACTCCTGTCCCTTCATTGTCCTACCTGCTTCCCTGCCTCTGCAGGCTCAGTCCCAGCTCCTTCCCCAACTCACTCTGCCTCCCTGTAGCTGGTTTCTCCATCTCCCTCTGCACAGGTCTCTCATCTTCAAAACCGCATCATGCTAACGCATCTGCAGATGCAGAAATGCTCTGTGGCTGCGCATGTATGTTTCTACTTATACAGTGGTACCTTGAGATACGAGTTTAATTCGTTCCGTAACCTTGAGGCGTGGGGAACTATGAGACGCTCAAGTCGAGGTAAACTGGTGGGTCGTGTGCAGCCGGCCGATCTGCATGATGACTGTATGTTGCTCGTATTTCAAAGCAAAAATAGCTCGCTCGACGGCTCATATCTCAAAAATCTCGTATGTTAGGGCACTCGTATCTTGAGGTACCACTGTATGTCTACCTAAAATATGACAAACCAATATGGACACATGTTAAAGTTAGACTGGACATCTATATATATAAAAGCCTAAGCGGCTTCCCAACCATTCGACTGTCCTACCGGTAGCTATGACACGCAATGACCACCAGGGGGCAGATGCTCAGTGCAGGAGCTAGCAAGCTCTGGTGACTGCGTCAGCTGCAGTTCTCGGGTGACGCACCCAGAACTAGAGAGGAGGGAGCCGGAGTTTGGGGTATGTGACACCCAAGAACTGCCCTCTCACAATCTGAGACCCCACAGGGAATGTTGAGACCGGGTTTTGGCCCGATCCTCACAGGCCAGGCCAAGGGATACCCCTCCCCACCCCCGTGCACGAATCTGTGCACCAGGCCTCTAGTTTTTTTTTATAATAAAATAGGACTTTAATTCAGCATTAGACTCTATAAAGTTCCCTTGCTTTACCATTTCTCTAGTGTCACATCACCAAAACAAGGTTTATGCAATATATTCAAGATTCCCTGTGTCTCCTGTATTTTCAAGACACCAGATCATGCCAAGGATCTCCATCTGTTAGGCAATAGGTGTTTGTCAGCCTCCCTTGAGAACCTAGAAGAACTTGCCATCCTTACTAACATCCAGGATAACTGACCTACAATTGCCTACATTCACCCACTTGGAAGTCTTTAGCAGGAATTAAAGATAATCAGGTAGCAACTAAACCCTGACGAATGGAAAGCACAAGGAAATGAGAAAAGAAACAAGTACTGTTAACGGGTTTGTGTGGCTTTGTCCCTAAAGTAAACAGTGATTTTGCTCAGGTTTGGTGACTTGATCATTCTCTCACACGGCAGATAGGAAGATCAGGAAGAATAGTGATAGGACATTTTTGGGTCAATGAACAAGTGAACAGACTATAGATCTTTCGAACAGAAAGGCATTCCCTAACTTACTGGTCCTGGAGGATGAAAGAGAGAACAACCACTTGTCCCTGTAGCTGTCTTTATGTCTCCACCATTAGAGACATTCATCTATGTTACTTCTGAAGGTGGAAACTTCAGTGGAAGGGTCATAGGGCAAAAATGCTTGGTCTTCAACACCTTATTAGCAAGTTGCTATAAGTGTGCTCATCACATTACGTAAGGGCCCTAAGCTTCTATTGGAAAGAAGAGGGAAAATCACTTGGTACCAAGATGGAAGCAAGAATCTCTAACCTAGAGAAACACCAACTGGAGAATGTGGCGTCGAGGGTGGGAGTGGCTTTTGGGAAAGAGGCTGGGAGTTGGGATAAAAGCCCATCGGTTGAGATGAGCAGATCAACATTTCTCACCACCCCACCATCATCAACTCTTCTATCCATGTTCGCTTGCTGTCTTTTCTTCTCTGCTTCTCCCCTAGGTTTTGTTTTCATTACTGTAGATTTTAATTGCATTTTCTTTATAAATCATACTAGAGGCCCAGTGCATGAAATTCATGCATGGGGCTGGGGGTCCCCTCAACCCAGCCTGCACCCTCTCCAATCCAGGTGGCTTATTTATGAGAAACATTGCTTCTCAGTGTCTTTTGTAAGCTGCATAAATAATACTACCTTTGCATTTAAGGCAGGTGTTTATTCCATCGTATATTCCAAAACATTTATTAGGAACCTACACAACGACAGAACTCAGCTAAACATTGCGAGTTAAGACAACAAAAAGAATGCCCTGCTCGAGAAATTTAAATTCTACCGAGTTAGAAAACAGCAGATGGAAAATGAGACAGAGTATTTCAAGGAGGGATCAAGGTTATGAAGAAAATGCTGGAGTCATGTGACTGGAGGGGGGTGAGCTGCTAGAAGAGGAGAAGATGAAGGGGTTGCAATGCCGGAGCCCGTCCGATGAAACCCAGGGGGACAAGGGGTTCTGTGTCCCAAGACAGGGTGACAGCAAGTGAGCTTGAGGCAGGAACGGGGCGATCTGTTCAAGGAAAGAGGGGGGCCTGGGTGCTAGGCGTGGAGAGAGGCGGTGGGAAGACCGTTAGAGTCCAGCTACCCCTGGGCCCTGCAGCTCCTGGTGAGGAGTTAGAACGCAGATCTCATTTAACCAGAAGCCTTGGGGGCTTTTACAGAAGTTTTTTAACATCACAGATTGGCCCCACGTCCGCCCTATCTTTATCTGCAAGAAGAAAGAGTGGGAATAATGAAGGTGAAGTAAAAGACCATACAGTGGTACCTCGAGATATGAGTTTAATTCGTTCTGTAACCTTGAGGCATGGGAAACTATGAGATGCTCCAGTTATGGTCAACTGGTGGGTCGTGTGCAGCCAGCCGATCCGCGTGATGACTCCTATCTCAAATGTTGCTCGTATTTCAAAGCAAAAATCGCTCATTCAACGGCTCGTATCTCAAAAATCTCGTATGTTAGGGCACTCGTATCTCGAGGTACCACTGTATTCTGACTGCCTTTGGTCGGAGAGGTAAACTCCCAGCTCTGTCCTTTCTCCTTCACACGCTGCCCCTGTGTGCCCGCTGTTTCTGGGGGGAAAGCCATGGTGAGACGTTCGAAGAGGAAGATTCCTCGGAGAGGAGGAAAGCTGGAAGCACATTGCTGGCACTGGGCTAAAGGCTCTGATCTGGATTTCCCCCCACTCTTTCTTTTCCTGTCCAGTGGGAAAAGGGGAGGGGTGAGCTCATCGGTGGAAGAGCCAAGTTCAATTTGCTTTCCCTGCGAATCCCACAAAGCTGGAACCAGGGCTGGGGTCATGCTTGTCTAGTTCCCTCCGCGTGTGTGTCTGAACAGAGAGAAAATCAATGTTGGGATAGAAACCAGCTTTTGGAGAGGAAAAGAGAAGGTGGTGGTGGGGAGAAATGTAAGAAAGAGAGGGGGATTTAAGATTTTAAGATTATAGCCGAAACCAGTTTGGCTCAGTGGATAGAGCGTCGGCCTGCAGACTGAAAGGTCCCAGGTTCAATTCCGGTCAAGGGCATGTACCATGGTTGCGGACACATCCCCACTGTGGGGCGTGCAGGAGGCGGCTGATCGATGTCTCTCTCATCGATGTTTCTAACTCTCTATCCCTCTCCCTTCCTCTCTGTAAAAAATCAATAAAATATATTTTAAAAAAATAAAAAAGATTTTAAGATTATAAAAGAAATGGCCAAAAAAATACTTTCAATCTAGTTTAGGGTGTTGTGTGCCAGGAATAATCACATCATCAATAAACGCTGAGTGTCACAGAAAACCCGCACGTTGGGGCGTGGCTTGGAAATATATCTGCGATTTGGGTGTGAGACTACAAATCTTTTTCTCCGAGGAGCCAGAGAGGCCGAGAACGGGAAGGACTGAAAAAGAGGTAAAGGAAATGGCTGGCAAAGGTGAGATGCTCGATGCACTTGTTAAAATTAAACACAAAGAAAGACCGGACTCAAGAATTCCCTGGACAGACAAAACCGTTTAAGTTCCACCAGCAAAGGTTCTGTTCATGGCGTGAACAGAACAGAGACTTCACTGAGGTTATTTCTTATTGTGTCTTCTCTGATCATAAAGGGAACCCCCTAAAAACAGTGCTACACCCGCTACACCTGACCCATCCCTGCCAATGGACGCCACACGGTGATAACCTCGTTGTTACTATGTAAGCCACCCTCTGCCTCATCTCGGTGTTTACTTAGAAGCTCCCGGTTTATATGTCAATAAACTCTTACTGAATTCTATTTTGTTGATCTAGTGCTTTAAATTTTTTAAAATATATTTTATTTACGTTTTTACAGAGAGGAAGGGAGAGGGATAGAGAGCTAGAAACATCGATGAGAGAGAGACTTGGATCAACTGCCTCCTGCATGCCCCCCACTGGGGATGTGTCCGCAACCAGGATACATGCCCTTGACCAGAATCAAACCTGGGACCTTTCAGTCTGCAGGCCAGCGCTCTAGCCACTGAGCCACACCGGTTTCGGCTAGTGGCTTAAATTTTGCTATTTCTGGACTTTTGACACACTTGAAGCAGAAAAATTGCCAAAGATTCATAATATTTCCTTATAGAGATTTGTAAAAACCGTGCTGTGGCTGTGTTGTGTGTGGTTGTAAATATACTGATAGACAATGATTCTAAAGAAAAGAGTGGGCCTGGCCTGTGTGGCCTAGTGGTTGAGCATCCACCTATGAAGCAGGAGGTCAGCGTTCGATTCCCGGTCAGAGCTCATGCCCGGGGTTGCCAGCTCGATCCCCAGGTGGGGCGCGGAGGAGGCAGCTGGTCTCTCTCTAATCATGTTTTTGCAGATCCTGGGAGCGTCTCTGTGCCTGAGTTTTATTACGTGTATTTCAAGCTTCACAGATAAGAAACAGCTAAAGGAGTTCATCAGCACCAAACCAGTATTATATAAAATGCTGAAAGGCACTCTTTAAGAAGAGGAAGAAGAAGAAAAAGGTAAAAGATAAAAAATTATGAACAACAAATACATATCTATCAACAAGTGAATCTAAAGATCAAGTGAATTAAAAACCCGACGAACAGAATAAACTGGTGACTAAAATAGAATCACTCTTCCCGTTCACACCCTTTGCTGAAACCCGGGTATTTTCAAGCTCACGGAGCCCATTCTGGTACCACCTCTTTGCACCCTCAGGCCTTTGAGCTGAGCTGCCCCCCGGGGGTCTGCGCCTGGCAGAGGCAGGCAGGTGGCCACACTCGCTGTGCCCGCCTTTGTGTTGGCAGAAACGCTGCGGCCTGTGCCCTCTGCCAGGCCTGGCGGAAGGCAGCCTCGGGGATCAAAAGTCATTAGCGGCAGCGGCTGGGGCAGACGGGCAGGTGATGGTGTAACGCTCTCGTCCTGGGAAAGTAGGCTAAGGAGGGGGGGCGGGTGCCAACAAAGATGACCGCCAAGTGCTCCGGGCAGCGCCCCTCTATAAATAGCGGGAGCAGGCCATGGCCTCTCCTGCTGCACCATAGCCTCAGCCAAGGAAGTGGGGGGGCCTTCTCCCCTGTTCTGTCCTCTCAGGGCCTGGGACACTGCGAGGAGCGCCCCTACTTTCTTTCTCACCAAGACACGCTTTCCTTTCATCAACCGGCCTAGCACTGCCCTGTTTGCTGGTTTAGGCATTCAAAACCACCGCCACCAAAACAAAGGCCAGGAGAGCTTTCGAAGTGGGGGTGCAATCACCCAAAGAAATTCTGTAACTAGTTAGGTGCCTTTTTCACTTTGTTTTAAATTTTAATAAATCTTTATTGTTCAGATGATTACAACTGTTCCTCTTTTTCCCCCCATAGCTCCCCTCTGCCTGGCTACCACCCCTCCCTCTGCCCTTACCTCCCTCCCACATTGTCCTCATCCATAGGGGTACGGTTTTTGTCCCGTCTCTTCCTGCACCTCCCATCACCTCTTTCCCCCTGAGAACTGTCAGTCCACTCCTTTTCTATGCCCCTGATTCTATTATATTCACTTGCTAGATATGTATTTGTTATTCCTAATTTTTACCTTTACAGTTTTCATCTTCCTCTTCTTTTTTTTTTAATACATTTTATTGATTTTTTACAGAGAGGAAGGGAGAGAGATAGAAAGCCAGAAACATCGATGAGAGAGAGACATCGATCAGCCACTTCCTGCACACCCCTTACTGAGGATGTGCCCGCAACCAAGGTACATGCCCTTGACCGGAATCGAACCTGGGACCTTTCAGTCCCCAGGCCGATGCTGTATCCACTGAGCCAAACTGGTTTCGGCTTCTTCCTCTTCTTAAAGAGTACCTTTCAGCATTTCATATAATACTGGTTTGGAGTTGATGAACTCCTTTAGCTTTTTCTTCTCTGTGAAGGTCTTTATCTGCCCTTCGATTCTGAATGATAGCTTTGCTGGATAGAGTAATCTTGGTTGTAGGTTCTTGCTATTCACCACGTTGAATATTTCTTGCCACTCCCTTCTGGCCCGCATCGTTTCTGTTGAGAAATCAGCTGACAGTCGTATGGGTGCTCCCTTGTAGGTAATTTGTTTTGTGTTGTTGTTGTTTTTAACAAAGGAGAGCGATACAGGCAAAATCATGCTTTTTCCCTATTGTTCTCTTGTGTAGTTCAATATTTTCGTCTTTTTATGTACGAGCATATGTGACTCTCGAAACAGCTCGGAAGTAAAGATGCTGAAACAGCACCAGCGTGAACGGGAGGCCTCTGACAGCAGCAAGTTTAGTTTCTGTGGAGGACACCGTGTGCAGGGGCTGCTGAGAACCAAGGGGACGCCCCGATTTATAGCTGATAACCATTCAGAGGCATCACGGTTCAGGGTCCCGGACGCTTTGAATTTTACTAGAAAATTGAATATATTTTCAGAGAAGATGCTGATAGTACACACGAAGGCCCTGGGAGGACAGAGATATAAAATGCCAGTGGAAAAAAAGAACAACATATTCATTGAAAATCAAGAGCTCGCTCCGGTGGCTTTCCAGAAACTTCATAGAGAATGGGCAGTGCACATCAGTGGGATATATGGATTCTTGAACGCATAGTGGTGTGGGAATTTGTTTACTATTTAGAGAAAGATAAAAGTAGATAACCATCTATGCCAAAACCGGTTTGGCTCAGTGGATAGAGCGTCGGCCTGCGGACTGAAAGGTCCCAGGTTCGATTCCGGTCAAGGGCATGGACCTTGGTTGTGGGCACAACTCCAGTGGGAGGCAGCTGATAGATGTCTCTCTCATCGACATTTCTAGCTCTCTCTTCCTCTCTCTTCTTCTCTATAAAAACAATCAATAAAATATATTTTTTTAAAAAAGTCTATACCCATCTAATATGACATAACATTAGATTCTATTTGGGTTACAGATTTAAATTGAATAATTTTATGTATCTATCTGTATAACTAAAAAATTAACACAATATATGTATGCATAACATACAAACGAGCAGATGGAAAAGTCCAGATTTGTTCAGATTGATGCATTTAAGGTAAGGACAGCTCCATTTTAGCTTCTCAGGCAGGGATGTCAGACGCTGGATTATGGGATGGTGTGGCCGAAGGCAGGACTGAACCCGGTGCCGGTGGGACGGTGTGGCCGAAGCAAGGCGGTGCAGGCACTCGGAGGTGGCTCTGGCTCTGGCTTCCCACCGCCCCTTAAACTCCCCGTGGTCTCTAAGGGACGCGTCCGGGGTCACTCATGACAGTCTTGTCCATGGGCATGCGGAGGGGAAACAAGGGGGCTGGGGAGAGGGAGGACCGAGAGGTGCTCCATGCACTTCATGGTGACCAGTTGCATGTGTGTGTGTGTGTGTGTGTGTATGTGTGTGTACATGTGTGCGTGTGTGTCTATGTATATATGTGTATGTTTATGTGTGTGTGCATATGTGTATATATATTTGTTTGTGTGTACATGTGTATATATGTGTGTATATGTGTGTGTATATGTGTATATATAAATATATTTGTGTGTATATGTGTATATATGTGTATATATTTGTGTTTGTGTGTATGTGTGTATATGCGTATATATAAATATATGTGTGTGTATATGTGCATATATGTGTGTATGTGTATATATATATTTGTGTGTATATGTGTATGTATATGTGTGTATATGTGTGTGTGTATATATAAATATATTTATGTGTGTATATATATATGTGTGTGTGTATGTATGTGTATGTGTGTGTATGTTTATATATCTGTATGTGTATGTATGTATATATATGTGTGTGTATATATGTATATGTATGTGTATGTGTGTGTGTGTATTTGTATGTGTGTGTGTATACATATACATTATATTCTCATAGACCTTATGTTCTCATAGCCCGTTTTTGAAATCTCGGACTTGCACAGCTTTTCATAAAATTACGAAGAGGCAGTTCCACATTTGGAGAAATACGGGGATTGATGGCCTGGTGCTGTGTGTCTCAGCTCTGAAAAAATCAGGCTCAGCTTGGGTTTCCAACTACTGTCCAGCCCCCTAAAAAGATCACCCCTCCCATCCACTTACCTGTTTACCTGGAGACCATCTCTTGGCCTCTCTCTCTCTCTCCCCCACCCCCAGCCTCTCTTCCTTCTTCTCCCCCTCCCTCCCTCCCTCCTGATCTTGGCCTCACCACTGCACCGAGAATCAGAGAGAAGCAAGTTGTGTCCTGTGGGCACTGAAGGCTGTGTAATGAGTGCAGGCACATGCCGAGCCTGTGGAGCAGAGTCTGGGTGCCAGGCGGCCGGGGAGAGCAGCCACAGGGCACTGCACCCGCACAATAGCCAGCTGCTGCACGTGGAGCCAGCTCTGCCCGTGGAGCCAGCTCTGCCCAACCTTCTCCGCGGCGGAAGGACTTGGCACCCACGCATCATTAGGCAGGCACGTGTGTTCATTCTCACAGAGAATCCGCCCCGGAGTGTAACATGCTCATCTGAACCGCGGTTGAATTCGGCATCCGAAAATTCAACTCCGATTCCTAGTCCAAAATTCACTGGCTCTGCAAGTTTGAAAGATGTAACATTTCTGAGCATTGGGTCGTTTCATTTAGATCTGCATTCTAGAATACTCTGATTACCTAAGGAATGGGGCTTCAACATAGAATGCCCGGATCTTTAAACTGAGCTGAATGAAATGATGAGATGGTCCACATGCCATCCCCTTCTTACAGAGAGGAGCTGTCATATAATTACTAGTGGCCCGGTGCGCAATATTTGTGCACGGGGTGGGGGTGCCCAGTCTGGGACCCTCTTCCATCTGGGACCCCTTGGACATCGCTCTTGCAATCCAGTACTGCTAGCTCTAACTGCTCACCTGCCCGGACTGTGAGAGGGTGAAGGCCAGGCTGAGGAAACGCCTCCCCCCCACTAGTGCATGATTTTCATGAACGGGGCCTCTAGTATTATAATATTTTGCAATATTTCCTATTACTTTTCATTTTTTTAAAAAAACACAATTTGCATGTTTATTCCATTTAAAGTTTTGAAATTCATTAGCTCTTTCAAGCAAAGAAAATAATTATTAGAACTTTGAATGTTTACATGTTTCTGATATTGCCACAATAGCATAGATTTGAATTTTTGATGTCAACTTTGTATTCTTACAAGGCAGGTACAGTACGCCCAAGATTCTGCTTCCTCATTTTCGGCTTCATAGACAAAATGCCAGGGATTTCACAGGCAAGACAACCTCAAAGAGTGCAGGCAGGTGCATCGTTTTTAGCATAATTGGCTTTATATTTTCTAATTGATTTCAGAGAGGAAGGGAGAGGAAGAGAGAGAAGGAAACATCAACGATGAGAGAGAAACATCGACCAGCTGCCTCCCGTATACCCCCACTGGGGATCAAGCCTGCAACCTGGGTATGTGCCCCGACCTGGACTAGAACCATGGCCTCCTGGTTCAGAGGTCAACGCTCAATCACGGAGCCACGCCGACCAGGCTGTTCGCCTGATTTGTGACCACAGTCAAGACGTGACTACCTAACAACTTACTCGTGAGGACGTATAATGAAAGGACGCCCAACTGAAAGCAAAACTTAAGGAAACACAAATCCTATAGAAAGTTAAAAGTCTGTGTCATGCTACAGCTTAATTCAAAATTGCCTTCATTGCATTTTGCCGTTGCTGAAACAAGCTGGCCCGGGAAGAGCATACTGATAAACTCACCCGAGTCCTCGGAGAGGGTGAAACTAACTGGACTGCTTTCCAGGAGCTCCAGGTGCGCCTTATAGCCTGGCCCTCAGCCTCAAGCAGGGCTGCAGAGACTCAGCACAAATCACAGCAAAAGGCTCCATCATTTCCCGGATGAAACATTCATTCATGACTCGACCAATACAACCTGAGTTGAATTTTAATCACCACTCAATCCTCTACCTGGACACCCACGGGGAACACTGGTACAACCATCAGTGAAGGGCCTGCCTGACTATATATATATATATATATATATATATATATATATATATATATATTACTGATTTTTTACAGAGAGGAAGGGAGAGGGGTAGAGAGCCAGAAACACCGATGAGAGAGAGACATCGATCAGCCACCTCCTGCACGCCCCCCACTGGGGTTGTGCCCGCAACCAAGGTACATGCCCTCGACTGGAATCGAACCCAGGACCCTTCAGTCTGCAGGCCAACACTCTAACCACTGAGCCAAACTGGTTTTGCCTGACAATATTGACGGGCAGAGAGACAACCCCAAGCTGGCATGTTCCACCTTGTCATTCTCAATCAGCCCAGAGGCTTGTAATCATCACTGCACCATCCCTCTCCACTTGAGGGTTTTGCTCAGAGAGCTTTTCATTTTCATATTCACACCGTGTAGTTTTCTCCTTCAAAATCACAGACAAAAGGTGGTGAGTGATTGGCGGGAATTATCCAGACCGGATCAGGAACTCTCTCTTACGAAGGTGTAAGCTCTAATTTAGACTATTTAAAGGAAAGTATTTTCAAGGAGTCTCCTTGATTGGTAAAACTTTATGTTTCTGGGTTGATTGTTTCCTTCAAATAACACATTCATATTATCGAGAACTGATCTTTATAAACTTAAGCCATCTTAGACGCCTCAGCTTTTTCTAAACTATACTAGGGGCCCGGTGCATGAAATTCCTGCACTCAGGGGGGTCCCTCAGCCCAGCCTGTGCCCTCTAACGTCCGGGGACCCTCGGGAGATGTCCAACTGAAGGCGTAGGGGAGAGGGGGCCTAAGCCTTCAGTCAGACATCATTGGTGCTGACGCTGAGCTCGCCAGCTGTGAGCCTGGCTCCTGGCTGAGCAGCACTCCCTGTAGGAGTGCACTGACCACTAGGGGGGCAGCTCCTGCATTGAGCATCTGCCCCCTGGTGGTCAGTGAGTGTCATAATAATGACTGGTCATTCTGCTGTTTAGTAGATTTGCATATTAGCCTTTTATTCTATAGGAGAAGGGATGAGTTGTTTTTTGTTTGTTTCTCCATAAACCAATAAGCAAAGAAAAAGTAAAACAAAACCCACAAGCACATTTTTAAAAGAATAGCAAGGACTTCATGAAAGGCTACATTAACCAAAAGGTTATATTAACACAAATGTACATGATATTGCCTGGCTGGCATGGCTCAGTGGTTGAGTATCAACCTATGAACCTGGAGGTCACAGTTCAATTCCCAGTCAGGTCCATGCCCAGAGTGTGGGCTCGATCCCCAGTGTAGGGCATGCTGGAGTCAGCAAATCAATGATCCTCTGTCATCATTGATGTTTCTATCTATCTCTCCCTCTCCCTTCCTCTCTGAAATCAATAAAAACATATATTGTTTTAAATCCATTTGGTATCATTATGTAACAACCTCAGTCTCTCTGCTTCCAATCTTTCTCATTTCTTCTCTTTCCTCATGAGACTAAATATCTAAGCTTGACCGTTCCGACGCATTTGCTGTTGAAAATTCTGCCACTTTAGTAGCAGAGAACCAGTGGAAGCCATTTTTGAAGAACATGCTGAGTCACTAAAATATGGATTTATGTTAAGAGCAACGTTCATTCAATCTTTTAAAAATTATTTTCTCATTTCAAAACCTTCCACAATGAAGTTCTATGTGTTTCTTAAAGGTTCTGATTTGTGCTTCTCAGAAGATAATGCCTGCAGTTACTCCTCAGAGTGCAAATGTAGACAGCCATCCACTGCGCTCTGAGCATCGGTTGGGCTGGTTTCTGTCAAAGTAATCAAATCAAGGGTATTTGTGGCCACCTGCCTTTTGTTTTCAGATGCCAGGAGCTCCCTAAACTGCTGGGTTAGTGACCATTTGCTTCCAGCAAAGGCTGCATAACCTCTGGATCCTCTTCTCAGGTGTCCAGCAAGCACCGCACAGAAATGCATGCGCTCTAATGGAGTGGAGAGGTCAGTCCCACCACGTGTGACCTTGCCCTGTGCCCTCCACACTGCACCTTGCCATGCCTGTCTTCTTTACACATAACCATTTCTCCTTTCCTCTCTACTGATCCATCCTTCTGGAGCAGTGGTTCTCAACCTGTGGGTCACCTAAGACCAGCAGAAAACATTATAGTTCATAACAATAGCAAAATTACAGTTATGAAGTATGGTTGGGGGTCACCACAACATGAGGAACTGTATTAAAGGGTCGCGGCATTAGAAAGGTTGAGAACCACTGTTCTAGAGTTATCCAAACCAACCCTTCCACCATACTTCAGCAAGAGAAATGGTAGAAAAGCAATCACATGGGTGATGGGAAGAGATATTTAGGAAAAAGAACATGTTGGGCCTGGAAATTGATAGCATGTGCAGCATTATTCCTGGTGGCCAAAATCGGAAACAACCAAACTGTCCTTCGATAGATGATTGGAAGAAGAAGATGCGGTGCATGTCTAATACGAATACTACTGGCCATGAGAAAACATGAAATACCACCTTTTGAGACAAATACCGCCATTGAGGTGGATCTTGAGGATATCATGCTAAGTGAAATAAATGAGACAAGAAAAAGTCAAGAACCATATGATTTCACTCAGATGTGGGATAAAAACTTAAAACAACAAATAAGAGAAAACAAGAAAAACAAGCAAAAAGTCATAGACACGGTCAATACTGTGGTAGTTTTCAGAGAGAAGGGCAATGGCGAATAGGACAAGGTAAAGGGGATTGAATATATGGCGACAGAAGAAGATTGGACTTTGGGTGGTAAACACACCGTCCAATATACAGATGACATCTTATGAAATTATAACTTGAAACCTATTTAATTCCATTAATCAGTGTCACCCACTAAATGTAATTGGATGGAAAAGAATCATGGTACTTTACCTGGACTAAGACGTGGAGTTTGCTTGTGGTAATTGGCTTTGGAATGGTTGCATCTTGCTGGTTATTGCGAAGAAAGGAGGATGGGTCCCTGAAATTGGAAGGAGAGTTGTAACATTAGAGGTAGATGGTGAATGTCTGAGGCGTGTGCGTGTGTGTGTGTGTGTGTGTGCGCGCTGATTTAACTGTGCTCTGCATTTACCACAGTGTTCTGCATTAACCAAGTATTTCTCAGTTGAAATTATGCATAACCAACCTGAAATTTGCATCATGTCCGAATCATTTCCTAATATATCCGGTGCATTGAAATAAATTTGCATTTTGAAAACAAACATATAGGAAAACTGACTACACTGACATCTGCCTTGTCTTTATTATGGTGGTTGAGAACACAGACCTTGCAGCCCAATTCAGATCCTGTTCTCACCTCTTTAGTGTATGATCTTGGGCATGTATGTAAGAGCTAAGTGTCATACTTCTCACCTATAAAATGGAGCTAATAATTGTTTTCAGCCAATAGGCTTTATCATATGGATTAGAGCTTAATGCATGAAGAGGATTTTGCACTGGTTGAGGGTTCAAAAAGTATCTATAGATATTGTCTTTAATAAGTGAAGAAATGCCTTGGTGAAATTACATTTTAAGCAGAAGGCCATTTGTACTTTAAATAATTTATTTTTGTATTAAGTGATACCACATAGAAAAATTGTTACTGTCTGATCGTTTTCTTCCTCAAACAGTCACTTCATAAAGTTCATGCTAATACTCCCTGTGCTTTTTGTAAAATAATCCCATTTAATAAAGGGGAAGATGCCATTGCAAAGATGGAAACACCCATAGCCAATAAGGAAGGAATATGCTACTTGACTGCTCTGCCCTCAAACGTGGTGGTGCCCACAGCCAATAAGGAGAGAGTATGCTAATTGACTGCCATACTCACAAAGATGGTGGCACCCACAATCATAAGATGGCAGCGCCCAGTCCCATCAGCCCCACCAGGGCAGTTGGCATGTGCCTGTCTCCAGAGTCCCCCAGTTCCTCTGGCCCCCAGCATCCCAGAGCTGCCAGAGGCTTGGGTAACCAGGTCCAGCCAAGGCTTGCACTGCCAGCAGTGGCAGCAGCAGAGGTGTAATGGGGTGTTGCTTTTCCCTGATCACCGGGTCACCTCTCACCACTGAGGGTTCAAGGACTGTGAGAGGAAGCAGGCTGGGCTGAGTGACGCCCCCCCCTTTCATTGCATGAATTTTCATGCACCGGGCCTCTAGTATTTATATATAAATAAGAAATAGTAATTTTAGACTTTATATAGCATTAGCTTAAAATGAAAGAGGTGGAAAATGTGTTTAATACTGTATATAATGGAAGTCAGTAACTTTCATTCATGGTTCAGTAAACTGAATTTGGATTGCCTGAACCACTTTCATAACTAGCATTCTGATACTTAATTTGTGCTTCTTCTTGTCCTAAGGCATTTTGAATATAAATTAACATGTAAATTTTCTCCATTAAGGAAAGTTTGAAGCGTTCTATTAAAAAATAGACAAGATGCTAAATTAAAGATTAATGGTAATTTTCCCCTTCGGAGAAATTAAAATGGTTACAGACAAAAACTCGCGGTTGTCTTTGGCACAAAGTAATTTTGAAAAGTTGGAGACGTGTTGTTAGTTGAAACTTTTCAAGTTTCAATACAGATGTTTGTTCCATATTTTATTGTATTTCCTCATCCTTTTTTTTTTGTTGTTGTTGATCAGTTGTTTTAAGTGTAGTCAGCTAAATTATTTATCATTTTATGAATAGAGGCCTGATTTATCTGGTTCCAGTGAGCTGGTTTTGGTGCAGTGTTATGAATATCTGAATACGACAGGAGCATTTTTAGCCTCAACTAGTAAATTTCCAAGAAACATCAATTCTGCATTTTCTCTTGATTAATAGTTGAGGATCTGCATCAGATTGCAACATTGTTTTCTGTCATTATCCTGTGTTTTTTTGTGTGTGTGTGTCTGTGTGTGTGTGTTTTTTTTTGCTGTAAAATAACTAGTGAGAGAAAAGGGTTTGAAGCTGAGCACTCTTCCTGTGGAAAAAGAGACCGCAGCAAATTTCAGTGGGTTCACGAGGCTTAACTGTGCTATTTTGAAAAAGGGAAATAAATATTCAAACTATAATTCATAGAAACCAGATAGAATCTAATATTCTACCACTATCTTTTAAGTGAAAGTATTATTTATAAATCAGAAATTTAATCATGATATGTCCTCTGTATATTTACCTAAAAAGAAACTTAAATGACAAAGCTGATAAAACACTATATTAACCACATTAGTGTAGTTCTATGGCTAGTAAAAGTTTTTCATGAGATAACCCCATTATATGAAGCCCCTAAAACCATCAATTTAGAATTATAAAAATGACAAAATGTTCTAAAACCAATATTTTAATATGATTTGTTGAATATGATTGGTTGCTTGATGGCATTCATTTTAATGTTTGATGATGCCCTCTGGCTTTGTGATGAAGTTTACTTTAAGCAATGTTGTCTGAATAAATAATTATCAGAATTAAACCTATAGGTTTAGCAAATAGGTTTTTACTCCATTAGCAATCATATCCTTTGCATCTGTCAATTCCCTGGAGCCGGAAAATTCATATTTCCCAAGGACATCAATGAAAATCGAACCTACCAGTAGACATATTATTTTTTAGGAATCACATAAACAAAACAAAAAAAAACAAAAAATAAATAAAAGTCCTTAATGCTTATACTTATGAAAAATATAACAATTAAAATTCTAGTTTACTGTAGAAGTTACTATCCAAAGTTTCTTTTCATTCTCCTTGAAATCCTAAGCATCTGCTTAACTCTTCTGATTGGATCCCAAGGGTGGGGAGATAGAAGGAGTGGGTAAGAGATCCCCACCCCAAGCTCTTAAAGAAAGTGGGAAACCGTCTCTGCAGTGACTGACAGAGGAGATCAATTTGCACACCTCCTGTCTCTTGGGAAAATGGGGAAGTGAAACGCTCATGTTTCCATCTCTCAAAGCTAACACAAGGGGAACCTTCAGGGAACCTTCCCTCTGCAGGGTCCCCCAAAGAGCAGTCTGAATTGCCTTCCATTATATTAGACAAGACACCGGGTCTTTAGGGTCCTATTCCGATGCGAAGCAATTTCCTGGCAGTGCAACAGAGATAGTGCAGGGGAAATTCAGACAGGGGTCCATGTCTCCTTCTATCCTGAGACCCCATATAATCTGTGCACAATGGAAGATCACATTCCCTATGTCTGGCATTGATTGAGTAGACAGTAAAATTCAGATTAAACTCTTGTGAATATGACATAATGTAATATAATGCAATCCTATCCCATATAATAAGAGAGGTCTATGCTAATTAGCTGTTATGCCTTGAGGTGCAAGGACCAACCGTAACAACCAGATCACAGATCTGCAAGAGGGTGGGGCAGCGAACTGGCAGTAGGCAGTGAAAAGCTACAGGAGGGGGCAGAGCAGCAAGCTATGGGGGAAGGGGTAACAAGGGTGGGGGAAATTACAGGAGAGCTGCAGAGCTACTGGTACATGGAATTATGTGCAGGGCCACTAGTATAATATAATATTAAAAAATAGTGTCACAATTGAGGGGAGCCGCAAAAAGGCAGAGGTCCAGAGGCGCACGAAGACGCACACAGAGGGCTGACTGCTGATTGTGCTGCTGCCTTTCTCTAGCGCAGCGGTTCTCAACCTGTGGGTTGCGACCCCAGCGGGGGTCGAATGACCAAAACACAGGGGTCACCTAAAGCCATCAGAAAATACAGATATTTACATTACGATTCATTAACAGTAGCAAAATTACAGTGATGAAGTAGCAACGAAAATAATTTTATGGTTGGGGGTCACCACCACATGAGGAACTGTATTCAAGGGTCGCGGCCTTAGGAAGGTTGAGAACCACTGCTCTAGCGGGAGGGAGACAGAACCTCCCCATTGTGCGGAAATCCACTTCCGACTGCATGAAACCACAGTTTCCAGCAAGATCCTGAGGACCCAGACTCATAGGGGTCCCAGAGCACACAGAAACTCACGGGAGCCAGACAGGCAGAGGTCTGGAGGTGTGCCTGCACACAGAGAGGGCTGCAACAATTACCGAGGGACACTGAGACCCAGGGGCCAAGCAGGACAGGGCTGATGGGAAGCCAAGGCTGTCTCTGCTCAGCCCTGAGACTCTGCCCCATCCAAGCTGAACAAAGAGACTTTTGCAATTTTGCAAGTCTTGTCTCATAAGGCTGACTCCAGCACAGAAATCCTCACCACCAATTGGCTTGGAGTCAATCCCCTCAGTGATACCAACAACAATCAAGACTTAAACTACAATAAGGCTGAACATACAGTCCACATAGGGGTACAACAAGAGAGTCCACCTCAGGTCACTGGGGAGGTGGAGTTACTGGGCCATATAAAACACCTAGCATAGGGAAGCAGTGAAAATGTGGAGACATAGGAGCAGATCACAAACAAAAGAAATGGAGGAAAACAAATAACTGGATATAGAAATCACGGTTATAAGGTTTTTCAAGAATTTCCTAGAAAAGATGGATAAATTTAGCAAGACCCAAGAGGAGATGAAAAAGGACCAACTAGAAATTAAACATATACTGACTGAAATAAAAAATATTATACAGAGACCTAACAGCAGACTAGAGGAAGGCAAGAATCAAGTCAAAGATTTGAAATACAAAGAATGAGAAAAAAATCAAGTGTAAAAGCAAAAAGGAAAAGAATCCAAAAATGTGAAGATAGTGTAAGGAGCCTCTGGGACAACTTCAAGCGTACCAACATCAGAATTATGGGGGGTGCCAGAAGAAAAGAGAGAGCAAGATACTGAAAACCTATTTGAAGAAATAATGACTGAAAACTTCCCCCACCTGGTGAAAGAAATAGACTTACAAGTCCAGGAAACACACAGAACCCCAAACAAAAGGAATCCAAAGAGGACCACACCAAGACACATCATAATGAAAATGCCAACAGCAAAAGACAAAGAGAGAATATTAAAAGCAGCAAGAGAAAAACAGTTAATTACCTACAAGGGAACACCCATATAATTGTCAGGTGATTTTTCAACAGAAACGATGCAGGCCAGAAGAGATTGGCAAGAAATATTTAAAGTGATGAATAGCAAGAACATAGATTACTCTACCCAGCAAAGCTCTCATTCAGAATTGAAGATCAGATAAAGAGCTTCACAGATAAGAAAAAGCTAAAGGAGTTCATCAACACCAACCCAGTATTACATGAAACCTAAAAGGTATTCTTTAAGAAGAAGAGGAAGAAGAAAAAGATAAAAATCATGAACAACAAATACATATCTATCAATAAGAGAATCTAAAAATCAAGTAAATAAAAAATCTGATGAACAGAATAAAAATCAAGTAAATAAAAAATCTGATGAACAGAATAGAATAGAATCAGGGGCATAGAAAGGGAGGGGACTGACAGTTCTCAGGGGGAAAGAGGTGAGGGGGATGCAGGGAGAGACTGGACAAAAACCATACACCTATGCATGAGGTCAATTGGGGGTGGCGGGGGGTGAGGTAAGGGCAGAGGGAGGGGTGGGAGCCGGGTGGAGGGGAGCTATGGGGGGAAAAAAGAGGAACAATCGTAATCATCTGAACAATAAAGATTTATTAAAAAATTAAAAATAAAACAAAACCAAAAATAGTGTCACTGTGTAATATGCTCATTAACATTCCACAGAAAGAGAAAATGAAAATAAGGCAGTGTTCCTTAGGGAAAGAAGGCTAGTCGTTTAACGTTTGCAAGGGGTAAGTATCATGATTCTAGTTCCAGGTGACTGAAGTGCAGCATTATTTATTGCCTTTTCTGTCTTTTCCCAGCGGTTTGCTTCAAGCCCATAACTGGCTCAGGCGCACACACTTCCTCGGGAGGCTCAGGAGATCACTGTGCTGAGCAAAGTGGCATCACTCTGCACGAGAGAACCTAAACTGGGGAACATCTCACACCTCAAATCATAAAAAAGTGGGGCTTAAACAACATGCCGATAGCAACTTGATAGTTTCCCATAAGTTTTCACCTTCATCATTGCTCTAACCCTCTAATTCTCATTTTTAAAAATAAGCATTTTGCGAAAATAACTTGGTATTCTTGGAAACAGAAGAATTAGACTGGATACTTAAGTAATAATTCTATTCAAAATCCTATGTCAATCAAAACACACAGATACTAAAAATTAACATACAGCTGAAACCGGTTTGGTTCAATGGAGAGAGCATCGGCCTGCAGACTGAAAGGTCCCAGGTTCGATTCCAGTCAAGGGCATGTACCTTGGTTGCGGGCACACCTCCAGTAGGGGGCATGCAAGAGGCAGCTGATTGATGTCTCTCTCTCATCGATGTTTCTAACTCTCTATCCCTCTCCCTTCCTCTCTGTGAAAAATCAATAAAATATATATATTTTTAAAAAATTAATATCCAAATTCAGACAGCAATAGATCTGTAACTTTTAAGAACGTGAGGTCATTGAAGTTGACCCTTAAAACACATGAACTGTACAGGTCCATTTTTTAAATATGTTTTCATTGATTTCAGAGAGGATGGGAGAGGGAAAGAGAGAGAGAATCATGGATCGGCTGCCTTCTGCATGCCTTCCGCTGGGGATCGAGCCTGTAACCAGGGCATGTGCCCTGACCAGGAATCTCAGTGACCTCCTGGTTCATAAGTTGATGCTCATCCACTGAGCCACACCAGCTGGGCTGCACGTGTTCATTTATATTTGTGGGTGTGTTTTTTTAAATTGTGTTTTCTCTTCTTTATAATTTTCTTAATAACATTTTATTTTCTTTACATTCCTTTATTATAAAAATACAGTATGTAATACATATAATATGTGAAATATTTGGTCAATTAGGGTCCAGTCAACTGTAGGCTATGAGTAGTTGCATTTTTGAGAATTAAAAGTTATATGGGTGTTTTTTTTTAATTTACAAAGGCTGGCACTCCTATCCCTGGTGGTATTCAAGGGTCAACTATAGTTAGCCTGTGCCCTGGTGGTGACTCCGTTCCAGCCACTGTTCCCATGAACACAAAAGCAAACCTAATTAACTCATCGGAATGCATGCTCAGCGAGACGAAAATCATCTGGTTTCGGTCTTCTCGCAACTCACAAATTACTAATGCGGGGGTCGTTTACATCCTCCCTTGAAATGCACTTACGAAAATAAGTCATTTCTACATATCCCCGAAAGGATAACTCTAAAAGCTCTGAGGAAACCAAGACCAATTTTCTCACTACGATCCTGTGTGATAAATTATTCACTCGAGTAATATCAGCGGAAGCCCCAGAGAGGACTCCAAGTTCAAGTTCCACATCTGGATCTCAAGTACACATGTCCACGTACACGGTCATTAGCAAACACGAAGCAGACCATGTCCAACGCTGAGCCACAGGGAACGAATTGGGGAGCAGAAGGGAAAGTTGAGAAAGGACATGGATTGAAAAGATGTTGGCAACGCACACGTTGAGGTACAAGGATGGTGCCAAGTTCAGGCGTGTTGTGGACTCTCTCTGTTACTGAGCAATCTCTTAGTTCCAAATGCCAGGAAGGCTACCCAGCAGCTGGTTCTGGTAGAGTTATGGCTTCTGACAACAGGTGTCTTTCTTCCAAGTCTTCCTGCGAGCATGTGGGTATCCGTGGTCCCCTCTTCTTCTGAGCCAGATGCCCGTCCAGGACCCGGGATTGACATGCCCACTCATGCCCATGTTCTCCTCCAATAAGCGCCTGAGTAGAGCCAGTCAGTAACTGGAGAGCATCTTCACACTCGTCCCCTGAGAATGGAAAAACTGATGCATTCGCTTCAAGCATGCACACCTTTGACCTTTTTGAATAATGGATGAAGAACTATGTCAGGAAAACCAGACTGTCCGCCATGAATCAATACCCTGTGTGTTCGGCTCTCAACCTCATTACCCCTCAAACAAAGACTGGCTTTAGCGGTGAAAGAGGGTGTCATTTCCATCTAGATCCCCTCCTTCTTCTCTCTGCATGCGCCCTATAGCTACCCACACATGTCTACAGGCACAAATCTCAGATGCTCTGCAGAAAGCCAGATTCTTCCTTTGCCAACTCAAGACACTTTAACTTAATTATTTTATTCAAGTAAGAGAAAACTCAAATGCCTCACCTCATATCATGTTCAACTACTTTCTCCTTTCATTTTTTTTCTTTTGCTTATTATTTCATTTAGATCATCTTATTTACATATATTTTTCTAAAAAAAAATAGTTCAATCTCAAAAATCTTCCCAATTATAAACTGCCTAAAAAGAAGGACAAAATGAAACTAAAATATGTAGCTCTTGCCAAGACAGTGTGGCTCAGTGTTTGAGCGTTGACCTGCGAACCAGGAGGTCATGGTTTGATTCCCGGTCAGGACACATGCCTGGGTTGTGGGCTTGATCGCCAGTGTGGAGTGCAGGAGGCAACCGATCAATGAGTCTCTCTCAGCATTGATGTTTCTCTCCCTTTCCCTTCCTCCCTGAAATCAATGAAAATATATGTTCCCTATCCATTAGGGAGGATAGAGAGGTCCAAGCAGAAAACATATAAAATAAATTAAGTGCATGAAATATATCACATATTATAAATGTATTAAATATGTTATAATAATTCATGCATTGAATATTATTGCAAATATAGTAAAATTACATTATGTATTTTACTGTAAATTTTTCAATATCTACCACCATTATTTTACAATTGAAAAATAACCCTAGATTCACATTTTTGACACTATAACTTCATGTGATACAAGACCTAAATATTTCTTTCTTTGTTTTCTTCTGGTGTTTGCAACCTGATGATAATAATCCATGAAGCTATAAATCTGCCAGAAGGGAACATGTTCACTTGTATAACACTAGCGTCTTACCTAAAAGGAAGTGAAATAAACAGAGCTATGGGCAGTTAGAAAGCAATGTCATTCCAGCTTTTGTTCAATTATGCATACATAAATTTGTCACCATCTTCCTGTTCACCGTGGACCACAGTGGCTACCTTCCAATGGCTAACGGTTACTTCTTACATAAAAGCATTTTAATTGATTTTTTTTAACCAAAATAGGTCTACGTGTCAGAGCTACAGTAAATTAATTACTCCTTGGAAATCAGCAGCGGGAAGAGAGTGACAGGAATTTCCTGCCTGTGATGGTTGTGCTTCGTTGAACACGTTCAGCCAGGAATTACTAGGATAAGAGGGGAAAGTAAATAAAACGGGTAAGGGCTTCAGAAAACAATATTGGGGAGGAAATTACTCTAAGATCCTCATCAATATGGTCAAGAGAGAGAATTTGATTCCTCTGGAAGAAAAGCAAAACATATTCAAAAGAGATTTTTATTTTTTTTCATTTTGCAAGAGCCCAAGTGTAAACAAGTAAATTAGGAAGAAAAAGCAAGGGATTTCCCTAAATATTGTAACCCTGAAATGAGCAGTAGAGACTTCCATGTACCCCTTTTTCAAGGAATCTGTCTTTTTTTGGACTTTGTCTCCTGAGACCACCTATATTCAAAATGCAAACATGTGTTGGAAGAACATAGTATAAAAAACGGAGAAAATGACTAAAATAGTTAATGAGCTTGATTAAAAAAAAAGAGGTGTTAAAATGTATTCTGTAGTGATATAATTTAGTTAAGGTGAAAATTGAAATATAGAACCAGCAGCAGACTTTCACCATAAACATGAACTCCCATGTTTGATGTTGGATCCAATCGTGTTGCACATTTTAGTTGAAATAGGACTGAACTAGATATCAAGAATGTAGTCTCTGTGCTGTGCTAACAAGCTTACGTAGCCTGGATTACGCCATGGTGCCTTCTTTGGGATAGAGTTCTAACCAACATGTCGAGTTCATTTACATGTAAAGTCTCCTTTAGTAGCAAATATTGTTGCCCAAACAAAAATTCATTCTCAAAAAGCTAGAGGTAGCCAAAACCGGTGTGGCTCAGTGGATAGAGCGTCGGCCTGCAGACTGAAAGGTCCCAGGTTCGATTCCGGTCAAGGGCATGTACCTTGGTTGCGGGCACATCCCCAATAGGGGGTGTGCAGGAGGCGGCTGATCGATGTCTCTCTCTCATCCATGTTTCTAACTCTCTATCCCTCTCCCTTCCTCTCTGTAAAAAAATCAATAAAATACATTTAAAAAAATAGCTAGAGGTAGAGGGGAAATTACTAAAGTAACAGTACCAACTACAAGGGAATGAGCTGCATACATACAAAGCAGTGAGACATGCATCTCTATCTACCAATTACCACAGTTGAGTGACATACATATGGGCAAGCCAATGTAAGAAGAAAAAATATCTCATAAGTGTTCTCTCTTAGGGGTGCTATTAGATTTTATGCTAATCCCTTTAGATGTATGAGAGGATGGTACATATGTGGAAGAATCCAACAGAAAGAATGAAAAAAATCCCAAGACTGTTTCCACTACAGGCAGGCTATGCTGCCAAGAGCTTAATTAAAGGATTTCCAGAGGATCTGCACCACTTATGGTTCCTGACTTCCAAAATCACTTTAGACTTTTTCTCTCTAACTCTGATTTTTAAATAAAATAAAAAAACATAAAGTCTCTCCTAGGCATAACCATTTCTTGAATTCCAAGTGAAATTCTTGATGTGTAAAAGTGATATTGAATCGTGTCTCAATGAAGCATAACTCATTTGATTGGAGCATTTAAGACATCTACAAATGTAGTTCTAGTTATGACTCAATACAGTGGTACCTCGAGATACGACTGCCCTAACATACGAGATTTTTGAGATTCCAGCCGTCGAGCGAGCGATTTTTGCTTTGAAATACAAGCAACATTTGAGATAGGAGTCATCGCGCGGATTGGCCGGTTGCACACGACCCACCAGTTTACCGCGACTCGAGTGTCTCATAGTTTCCCACGCCTCCAGGTGACGGAATGAATTAAACTTGTATCTCGAGGTACCACTGTACTGCCAGGACAGCTACACGGTACCAGCAAGTGCTGCTGCCAATGAAGAAATGGCCCTTGCTTAGGAATCAAGGAGCCCTTGATAAAACGCAATGGGGTCAAAGATGGGATCCAAAAAATTTTGATTTGACTTGCCACATTTTCAGTTCCCAGAGGTCCATCCTGGTCCGCAAGCAGCAAATAATAAGTCCCAGGAGTACACATTTCTACATCTCACATGGTTTGCCGGTCTGAGCAGAGCAATGACGTCTCACCCCTTTGCCCAGCGTCTCCACACCCTAAAGCTCCGCTTCCCTTCCTCGCTCACGAGCGACGTGGCTATCAGACCCACGGTCCCAGCATTGTAGTGCCTGTGCTCAAAGAATTCTTATTTTTTACCTCACGATGGCCCTGGGGCTACTCAGACAACTGTTGCTGCATTACATTGTTACACTTGTTCTAGTTTATTATTGGTTGTTGTTGTTGACCTCTAACCGTACATAACTTATTAATTAAACTTTATCACAGGTACAGATGCATAGAAAAACAAACAAGCAGTGAATAGAGGGGTCAGTACTGTTTTCAGTTTCAGGCATCCACTGGGGGTCTCAGAACATGTCCCCGGCAGATGGGGAAAGATACTGTACACCTAAAGCTTTGAGTTAGGATTTTAAACACCCTCCCTGGACACTGTATGCATATGGACTAACCCCTCACCTATGTATATAAAAGCCCAAGCAACTGACACAGGAAAGAATGGAACAAACAGAAGGAACAGAACGAACAGTCGCTGTGAGGTGCCCTGACCACCAGGGGGCAGACGCTCAATGCAGGAGCTGCCCCTGGTGGTCAGTGCGCTCTCACCATGGTAGCAGGGCTCAGCTGACCAACCCTCCCAGGTGGCCAGCCAGCCAGGTGGCAGCCACTCCCTCCCTCAGTAGGCCTTCAGGTCCATCCTCCAGCGCACGGGCCAGGCCCCAAAGGACCAGCAGTGCTGGCCCAATCCCGACAGCGCTGCTGGCCTCCTGGAGGTCAGTCTCGGACACCGTGGCCACTTCCCCTCCTTAGATGCTTTGCAAGGAAGAAACAATATAGCGTATTTTCCGGCATATAAGACGACCCCCAATTTTTCCAGTTAAAATATAGAGTTTGAGCTATACCTGCCCTATAAGATGATACCTGGCATATAAGACGACCCCCAACTTTTGAGAAGATTTTCCTGGGTTAAAAAGTCATCTTATACGCTGGAAAATATGATAAAAGTGGCCATCAGGTGGGCACGAATATCAGCAGGATGGATCCGGATCCTGGGCTGGCAAGGGCATCCCATTGCCCATCTGGAGGGCCGATCCCATCCGGATCCTCCATCTCCTGGGGAAACCCACCGGAGCACGAATTTTCATGCACCGGGCCTCTAGTTTCTTCAGACTAGCTCTCGTTTGTCCACCTGAAATTGAGGAAACTCCTTTCGCTCACATGACATTTTTAGTGTGATTTCATAAATAGCCATGACACTGAAGTATAGAGCTGCATACAGGCATTTTGTGTCCATGAAGATGACCTCCTAAGGCTATTCTCTCTGTTTACTTTGTCTCCCCAGAACCCAGCGATCATGTGGAGCCACCTAAAGCCACATGGAACCCCGAGGAGACGACACCACTGTCTGCACATATGTGTAGTCTCCTTGTTTGCCGGTCTGGCCAGTCACTTAATTTATTATTCAAGTGTGTGTGTGTGTGTGTGTGTGTGTGTGTGTGTGTTAATTTTTGTATGAAAGTCTACCCCATCCACAAGCATATATTTCCATCCCTTCTCACGTGCATAACTTTCAACCACGACACAGTTTTCAGTGCTCATGGACCGATTCTAGAAGGTTTTTACTTGAAGGTAAACCTTGCTAAGAACCTGCTTTGCTCTTAACCTGCTTTTCTGCACTGTTCTCACTGTCAGAGGCGCTACAGAAGTTCCTGGCATGTTGCTACATGACACCCCATGATAATGGCCTTCCCCATGATAATGGCCTTCCCCATGATGGGAATATTCACCGAACAGGCCTTCCTGCCCTGTCATAATTGCATCACCCCTTCTATTTGCCATCATCCCAGGGGCGTTTCAAGGGGATCTCTTGGAGCGCAGCTAACAGTCCGGAGGTCATGCTGTTCGCTGCTCCCATCAGCCGGTGTCAAATCCTCGTCAAAGGGAAATGACAGGCGTGTTCATTTTCCAGCTCCAGCTGGGGCCAAGCGGGCGAGGTAATTGCAGGGAGCCTTCGGGGAGAGGAGAGCTGGAGGTCAAGGAAGGGGGCTTCCCAGCCTTTCAGGCAGGCACTCAGCAGCCTCATTACCAGCAGGCGGGGGGAGGGCCCTGCCTGCAATCGACTCGCTCCTCAGACCCAGGGACAGAGGCCTGGGTCCCAGTCCCTATTGGGCACCTTTTGTCTTCAGCTGAATGGCACCAAGGAGAGGGTCAGGCCTCGCGTGACGTTAAACAGGACAGATATGCATCGGTGCAGGTCTCCCTTATATGCAACACATACCAGTGCACTGTTATGTATTTATTTATTATTAATTAATTAATTAGTTAATTAATTTAATATATTTTATTGATTTTTTTCACAGAGAGGAAGGGAGAGGGACAGAAAGTCAGAAACATCGATGAGAGAGAGACATCGATCAGCCGCCTCCTGCACGCCCCACAGTGGAGATGTGCCCGCAAGCCCGGAATCGAACCTGGAACCTTTCAGTCCACAGGCTGACGCTCTATCCACTGAGCCAAACCGGTCTTGGCCCAGTGCACTGTTAGACCGACACATGACAGAAGCTTATTCCGTATGTGGCTGACATCCATTTCCAGTTCACCCTGCACATAATATGTTGGTTTTTCACACAGGCATTTTAGACACCCTAAGGTAGTCACACACACACACACACACACACACACACACACACACACACACGACATGAATGGAATTCAGAGGAGAAAGGTCGTTGCATGAAATCTATTGTTTCTATGCTGCTCTTTCTCCCCTGGAATAGAGCAAGCAAAGATTCGGTCTCTGAGATCCGTTTCTCCGCCTGCATTCACCATGAGGCCCTGCAGATGCCTGCGATCATGCGATGTGCTTGTATGAAATACAGCACGCTCCCATGCTCAGAGTCTGTGTCGGTGGCGGGGGACCGGAGTTTTCCTATTAACATGTTTTCAATGAGACAGCACAGGAAGGTCCACAGTCTCTCGTGTCTCCGCTGGAATTTAAGTAAGTGAGACAATTACTGAAACATGACATCTGCTAATGGCATGTGAGAGGACTGTATGTGCGTCCTAAGTCAACTGGGAAAAAGAGAACACTGGACCAGCACAGGCAACTGGGGTAGAGTTACACTTCCCAGAATCCCTCACTCATATCTTAATGGGTGAACAAGTTTATCATCAAAGGGCGATGCCAAGGCCCAGATTCCTTCTCTCACGTGGACGTTCTGAATCAACAGCAATGCTGAACTTGCCAAAAAATGACACACAGGCCAACGTTTTTCCTCATGAACTCTAGGATGGGAATTGAAAATAACCAAAGAGCGAACAGGAATGAATATCTCAGAGTGTAGATGCTATTTATTATAGGATCATAGTAACCTTACCTAGTAACACACAAACATGTAAATTGACCGTACCTCTGCTATGCCCATAGCCCAGTGGTTCTCAACCTTCCGAATGCCACGTCCCTTTAATGCAGTTCCTCATGTTGTGGTGACCCCCAACGATAAAATTATTTTTGTTGCTATGAAACCACTGCCATAGCCAATCAGAGTATGCAAATTAACCCAACAAAGATGTCAGTTAATTTACATATATAGGCCCCAACACCTGGGTCCCGGGAACATCCTGGCATCCAGGTCACTGAGGGAGGCCCCCCATGGGCCCTGAGCAGCGTGAGAAGGGCCTGAGCCAGGGGGCTCCTGGGCAGGATCAAGCCTGCCATCAGAACCGAGGGGACGGGCAAAGCCAGTGATCGGAGGGAGCTGGGGGTCCCCGCCCAGGCCTAACGTGTTGGCCAGAGGCTTTAGGCCTGAGCAGGAGCATAGCTGGCGGTCAGAGACTATTGTCAATCAGTGTGAACTACAGAGGAAACACCTTTCCTCACCGCTCATTGGCTGAGCTCCCTGTATGCCACTGCTAATAGTCTTAGTAACTTGGATAATAAGAATCCAAAAAGGTGATCTAGGGTTTTCCACCTCACTCCTGGAGAAAAAACAAAGGTCTGCTGCTGGAAGGCTAAGAAATGTCATATCCTGCCCTAGCCAGTTTGGCTCCATGGATAATGCCTCAGCCTGCCAACCCCAGGGTCTGGGTTCAGTTCTGATCAAGGGCATGTACCTAGGTTGCAGGCTCCTCTCTGGCCTGGGCCCAGGTCAGGGCTCATGCAGGAGGCAACCAATCAAGTGTTCCTCTCACTTTGATGTTTCTGTCTTTCCCTTTCTCTTCCACATTCTCTAAAAGTCAATGGAAACAGATTCTCAGGTAAGGATAAAAAGGAAAAGAAAGAAAGAAATGTCATATCTTATGAAAGGCACATCTTGAAAATGCCTGAAGAAAGTTGTCATTTTTTCATGGTGAGGGGACTGGAGTCCGTGTGGATGAAAGCACCTTGGTGGCTGCGGTGACTGGCAGTGGCTGCAGCAGTGGGGTGATGGGGCTGGCGCCTTCCCCCGATCAGCCCGTCACCTTCCACAAAGGGAGGCCAGAATGTGACTTAGTCTCACTCCCCAGGGTGAGCGGGCCTAAGCTGTCAGTAGGACATCCCCTGAGGGCTCCCAGTATGTGAGCGGGGGCAGGCTGGGCTGAAGGACCCCCATCCCCAGTGCACAAATTTCATGCACCGGGCCCCTAGTAGTATGCATAACTGAGAAAATATTCTCTAAAATGTAGAAACAGATGAAGTGACTATATTCATACATACTGATTTTTTTTTCTAGAAGGAAGGCAGCATTCCCTATAACATGGACAGTTGCTCTTGATAACTCCTATGGATCTATCACATGAATCGGACAAAAGTCTTTTGAACCTCTTCACATCTATGTCAGCATGTCTTCCATGTCTGTTGCTATCCGCTTTCTGTCCAACATAAAGCGCATTGTCCTACAGAGGAATTCGAAAACAAAAATTGCATATAGATAAAAACTCAAAAATCTCTTGAGTGTTGAATATAAAACCCAAGTGAACTGTGTCTCGACGTTTTAAAAATAGAGTATACGCTCTACGTTTCAAGTATAATATTCCGAGACAATAAAAATGGTTATTGATTTAATGATACCAACATGTCATTATAAAAATTGTGTTACCACCAAGAATAAATAAAGAAATTCTCAAGAAAATATCTTTTATAAGATGTTTTTAAGCGACCAGAATGTACCCTTAATTACTTTATTTATTTATTTAGAAATTACTGACAACTAAAACACTGGCTAAATGGTTCATGGTTGGCATTGTGGGCAAGAAGAAAAGTTCTCTGTGCAGTGGATGACTGAGTCTAGAACTCAGTGGGTACAGGGTGAAAGTGGGGTCCCAGAGGCAGTACAATGAAGAAAACCTCTACTGAGGGACACGACCCCGGCCCATTGTTAGCTGGACAGTCACATACAGCTCCGATGTGCGAGGAATTTCCCACAGACTCAAACTAACTGCACAGGACTGGTGCTCCAGGATCATAAAAACAAGGAACATATTTGAGTTGAAGCTGTATGTCTTTTGTGAGAGTTTCATAAATCCAGGAAAGGTTGGATTTGGGCCACGTAAATATCCACGTTCATTTTTGGTGATTGGAAGTATTTACATTCACCAGACCTCATCCCGGAAATTTGGGTTTAGGGAAGTAATACATGTCAACTCACTTATTAATTCTAATGGAAAATGCATGGCAGGGTCTCCCCTCCATCTCCGTGGCAATTACACCCCAACATACTGCCTCTCGTGCATTACTCAGAGCCTGGGCAGAGATGGACTCAAAGATTATTTGAACATAGCACATACTTTGTCATGCTTTTATCACCCCATACATATGGGAGTTTTATACCCTCATGCAATAACACTTTGTTTTGTTTTTTGTTTTTTAAGTATATTTTATTGATTTTTTTACAGAGAGGAAGGGAGAGGGATAGAGAGTTAGAAACATCGATGAGAGAGAGACATCAATCAGCTGCCTCCTGCACACCTCCTATTGGGGATGTGCCCACAACCAAGGTCCATGACCTTGACCGGAATCGAACCTGGGACCCTTCAGTCCGCAGGCTGCAACTCCATCCACTGAGCCACACCGGCCAGGGATTACCTTTTAAAAAAAAATGAGCAAGTGCTACTGAGGTGACAACAGGGGCGTGTGTTTCAGACTGTTCTGCGTGTTTTGGTGTTTTGGTGAGCTGACAAAACGCTGGCAGCTTTGAGTGCCTTTGGCCTAGGAATCACATTCATGGGGGGCTGGGGGACGGGTCCCTAGGCTGCCCTGCTCATAACCAGATTGCACCAGGCTCCTGCATCCATGATGCAAAGGCCGACCGCTCTTTCTCTGCTCCCGTGGAAGCATTACCGACTGCTGGGTCTGCTGTTCGCACACCAGACGTGTGTGGAAAGCGGTCCTTGGCCCAATTTCACAGCCAGCGGCTCGCAAACACGGAAGACACGCTCCCCACCTGTTAGCCAGCTGCCCGTGACGGGGCTGGGGGGGGGGGGTGGGGGGAGCATCAGTGATTTTTCAGTTCATTAGCTGCACATCCATCTTGATGGGCATCGCCGTTTAAAACTAGAATGGATTGCCCTCTCCCAACCCACCAGAGACGGTGCATCGAGACCGCAAGAGCGCAGAGAGGGTTTCAGCACGTTGAGGCTGCACACGCAGGGGTCTCCCTCCCATTAGGGGGAAAGGGAAAACAGAAGAGGAAACCTGATGAGTGTAATTCTGCCTCTGGAACCCCTCTCCCACCCTCTCCCCCCAACCCAGAATGGAGGCCTCCAGTGCCTCACCCCCGAGAAGACACACACTGAGCTGCCCTGGGCTGCGTCTGCAGGTGTTGGGGGCGGGAGGGATGGAAACTGGGCCTAAGTCACCTTCTCCCCAATAAGAGTGTTTTTATTCCTTCTCCCCAAGAAGAGTGTCTTATTCCCTCTCCCCCACACAGCCATCGGGGCCCCTTTTCCATAAGGCGGCCCGCCGGGTGCTGCCAAGAGAAGGGTACCCATATTCAGAGGGCACTGAGCGAGGACATGGTTCTTTCTGCATCTGAGCGCACTCCTGGAGATCTCAGACAAACAGCAGAGCTGGCCACTCATTCGTTCACCATGTAACTTGGCTGGCCAGCTGGCATGACGTGTCCAATGACCTCTCAGAGGTTGGTTTGTATGCTCAGATAAAAATGATCTCCGGCATTAGCTTTGCTGTGGTGTCCAGCGTATTATTCATCCTCTCCTAAAACGCATAAATATTCTCTCGCAAAGGATGTCTGCTTCAAATGAAGGATTGGCATTCTTTTCATCTTCGTGCCAGGGAACAGTGGAATTCCTCCGCTTTAATTGAGGGGAAAGAGGAAGATGGAAGAAAAGAGGATAGTATCTTGTAGAATATATTCCTTTAATTTTTTCATTTAGTTACATATTCAATTAATCTGAAGTTGGAAGTAGTATCATTAAATGTTGGCTGGCGAAGCTAACTTCTCAGATTGGTGTAAGAATCTTGTAAGGGCTTCAATCTTTTAGTTGTAGTTGCTTACATGTGGGCTCCATAGCTGTGCGTTTTCCTGAAATGACTGGCTGCAAAGGAAACATCGTCTGAAGATCTTACAATCCTCATGGGTCATATGTACAAGCGGATGTGCGCCATAAGCGTTTCCTTGGATAAAGCTCATCACTTTACATTTATAGTGTTCGTGAAGATGCATGTGGAAATAGGTCCTAAAATCCTAATGTCAGTGCACCGAGGTAGCCAGTGTAGAATATGGGTCCCCCACAGGCCAAGTGTCACCTGCTATTGCTTGCTTTTCCTTTTTCCTTGTATTTGTCCACAACAGTGGTTCTCAACCTTCCTCAGGCCGCGACCCTTTAAGACAGCTCCTCATGGGGTGGTGACCCCCAACCATAAAATGATTTCCGTTGCTACTTCATCACTGTCATTTTGCTACTGTTAGGAACTGTAATGTAAATATCTGATAGGCGGGAGGTATTTTCATTGTTACAAATTGAACATAATTAAAGCATAGTGATTAATCACAAAAACAATATGTAATTATGTATTGTGAAATATTTATTTCTAATTTCTAATGACAAATAAATGAAATGTTGTCTTGAATCGTGGTATAGCATGGGTAACAGTCTTCATATGACAACAGTAAACGACATGGCTACACTTTGCTACACCGAGGAGCAGTCTGTTGGTTCCTAAGACCATGGGAAATAGGTGTTTTCCAATAGTCTTAGGCGACCCGTGTGAAAGGGTCCTTAGACCCCCAAAAAGGTCGCAACCAACAGGTTGAGAACCGCTGGTCCACAGAATCCAAGTCTCCATTTATATAAGGTTTTTGTCTCCTAGTCTGCTTTACTCGGCTGAAACTCGGATTTGAATGAATAGTAGGTAGACAGTCTGACTGATTAGTCCAAATACAAGGTCTCCAACAGACAGTAAGAAGTGATGCTTTTCCCTGTCACAACCCTAGATATTTCCCCCAATCCATAAGGTTGTAAGCACTCCTGCTCCTCTCTACCCTATAGAGCAAGCAAACCTGAGAATAAAATACACAGAAGAGTCATCATCTACCACATCTCTGAACTCTCCCCCCTCTCAGTGATTCTTTGCCCAGTGAGAGTTAGTAAAATACAGTCATTCCTGAAGAAAAGAGAGTTCCCTGGAGAAGGATAGAACACCTTCTAAGCCGTGAGAAGAAAAATGAGGGCTGTATAAATATATGGAAAAGCGGATTATTAGATCTTAATGTATAGTATTTCTACCACGCCGAATAGAAAGATAAAATAACAACAGCGAGGCAAACTGGCAAAAGTGAATCATCCCATAACCCCATTCCTGTTGGAAATACTCCTTTTCATCACATCAAAATAGAAGCACCATCGCTGCCAAACGTGGCTGCCGTTTGTTCGCTCCTAGGTGTGTTTTAGCCGTACCCTTTCCACTGCGGGTGTGAATGACAAAGCGTGTAATTCTGTAAGCCACTTGAATGCTTGCTAAGAACAGTCTTAAAAAAGTGCTCTTCAAATTTATGGGCTATTACAGGTGACCGCTTTTATGACTCGCTGGTGTGAACCCTCAGAGTTCCAAGTTATTTATTGCCCTGACCATTCATTCACCTCAACTCTGATCCTGGATATCTAGAAGCTTCCTCCTCATCTCAAACCCAGTATATCCCAGACCTTTCATTTTCCCGGGAACGGTCTCTCCCCCAAAGCTCCACACTTGACATCTATCTGCGTGGATTTCAAACCCACCCCTGCCTTTCACCGGCTGCATGGCTGTGGGTAGGTTGCTGCTGTTTTCTCATCTCTAAACGGGAGATAATGACAGCTCTCACTTCAGGCTGTTTGACGGTTAAATGAGACAATATATGCAAAGACCTCGAATAGCAGGCGCCTAGGGAGGCTCTGTGTAAATGTTAATATCATCTAAACTCGGAAACTCGTATTTGTCTTCGTCATTTGCTTCTTCTTTATCTCAAGATTCTAGCTGATCAATGAATAAAAAATGTATTTTTGTAATCACATCTCGGGTTCATCTTTTGTTATATATATATGTGTATATATATATATATATATATATATACACATATATATATAAAGCAAGAGCTCTATTCACTTTATAGCTTTAGGCCAAAGTCGCAGCACCCCCCCAGGAATCGGTTGCATTGAACACACGCCAGCAGTGTGAAGGACACCTGGCATCAGGCCCACATCTCTGTGTGGCTCCTAAGCAGCCGTGAACCAGAGAGACCTCTCCCCTGTGAGACGGCAGGGAGGTACCTGGAGAGCATCACGCTGAGTGAGATAGCCCGGCAGAGGAAGGCACGGAGCACGTGACCTCACTTGTGTGTGGCATCTAATGAACAACATGACCTGAGGGACAAATAGATGCAGAGACACAGAAGCAGGGAGCAGGCTGTGGGATCTCAGAGGGCAGGCGAGGGGGGGTGGACGGCTGGGAAAAGATCCACCAAGGATCTTGTATGTGTCTGTGCATCAGCCATGGTCACAGACAATGGTGTGGGGAAGGCCTAGGGGTGGGGTGCGAGCTAGAAGGGGTGAATGAGGGGGAAAGGGGACATTTGTAATGCTTTAAATTATATATATATATATACACACATATATATAATTTATATATGTAAATATAGATATAAATTATATATATAAAAATAAAGATCCACTGAGCATTTAAATTATATATATATAACATATATACATATATATAAATATATAAAAATAAAGATCCACTGAGCATTTAAATTTTATATATATAATTTATTTATATATATATATAATTTATATATATATATACATATACACACACACACACACACAAACACACACACACACATATATATATATATAAGTAAAGATCCACTGAGCATGGATCTTTATTTTCTTAAAGAGCCACTTATATACATGTTTGCCTCATTTTCAACTCCATTCTAATTTTATCCTCTGATACCTACCAACCCTGTGTTCTTACTGCCCCTCCCTTTTTGTAGGCATAAAAGCTGGATGGGAAATATTAAAGGCACCAAATCACTAGGGCTTCTTCTACTGGGGCCGGAGTGAGTCAGCAGAGCCAGAGGCTGTGATGAGTGACTCAGCACTTCCTCTCTCTCACACGCGGCCCCTCACAGGAGACCAGAGGGCTCCCTGTTTCTCTGTCCACCTCTTTCTCCAAAGAGGCCGGCCTGCCCGCTCGCCTCTCACTGTCCAGGCAAGAGGACTGAGATTCATGGGGTTTGTTCCGCTCATCCGCTGGGGTGAAATCAATATTGCAGAACCAACCTCAGAATATATTAAAGGTGCTAAAATTAGCGGAACTAAGTTCATGTTGATTAGTCAATTATTAAAATGTGTTTGCATTTCTAATTAATTAAGTGGAATAAAGCGAGTGAGTCATCGCGTTCCTGGACTTCAGTGCTTTCTATACAGTATATGAAATACTAAAAGATCATTAACCTGGCCCAGCTGGTGTGCTCAGTGGATAGAGCATCAATCAGCCTATGGACTCGAGGATCCCAGATTTGATTCCGGTCAAGGGCACATGCCTGGGTTGTGGGCTGAATCCTCAGTGCGGGTGTGCAGGAGGCAGCCAATCAATGATTCTCTTTCATCACTGATATTTCTATCTCTCTCTTCCTCTCCCTTTCTCTCTGAGATCAATAAAAATATTTTTTTTAAAAAAAGACGATTCATAGCCCAGCTGCTGTGGCTCAGTGGTTGAGCATTCACCTATGAACCATGAGGTCATGGTTCCATTCCCAGTCAACGCATATGCCGAGTTGATGGGCTTGCTCCCCAGTAGGGGACATGCAGGAGGCAGCTGATCAATGATTCTCTCTCATCATTGATGTTTTTCTCTCTCCTTCTCCTTCCTCTCTAAAACCAATAAAAATACATTTTTTAAAAAAAACATGTAAAATTAAAATAGTATGTAAAGTATGGGGAAAGGCAGTCTCATGTGCACATTCTTCCCATGCCCTCAGCCACATAAAAAGGGGCCTTTGGCCCTCATCGGTGTGGCTCAGTGGATAGAGCATCAGCCTGCGGACTGAAGCGTCCCAGGTTTGATTCCGGTCAAGGGCATGGACCTTAGTTGCAGGCACATCCCCAGTAGGAGGTGTGCAGGAGGCAGCTGATCGATGTTTCTCTCTCACTGATGTTTCTAACTCTCTTCCCTTTCCTTTCCTCTCTGTAAAAAAATCAATAAAATATATATTTTTTTATTTAAAAAAAGAAGAAGAAGAAGAAGGGGCCGTGGCGTGGAACACTTCCTCACCAGGAGATAGGGAACCCACACAGCTGGTGTCCGGCTTGTCCCCTTGTGGGGGAATATCTTTCTTTGTTAAAGGCCCAGTGTGTGCTCTTTCTGTCTCTGCCTAAAGTGTGTGCATGGTATGGCACCAGGGAAAACCCACTGTTATATCTGTCCTCCGCAGTATAACAAAGAACATGTAAACCCCTGTGAACACCACACATTGCACCCCATCAGGAGGCACACCGTGTCTGCTGGTATTTTAAACATCAGTGTGTTCAGAAGATGGAATCAAGAGAAACTCAATAGAAGGTCCCATCCTATCCCTTGAACCCCTGGCCCTTCGCTTGTTTCCCTCCTCCCCCTTGGGAAGGTTGACCTAATGTCTGAAAATTTAGCATTCATCCTGTGATCGTGAGGACAAAAGCCACAGGCCGAGCAAGACGATAAACCAAGTGTGGACTCAGCAGCCAGTGGTTGAGCACCAACCTAGGAACCAGGAGGTCAAGGTTTGATTGCCACGCAGGGCACATGCCTGGGTTGTGGGCTCGATCCTCAGTGTGAGACGTGCGGAAGGCAGCCGATCAATGATTCTCTCCCATCATTGATGATTCTCTCTCTCTCTCTCTCTCTCTCTCTCTCTCTCTCTCTCTCTCTCTCTCTCTCTCTCCTTTCCTCTCTGAAATCAATAAAAATATTTTTTTACAAAGAGCATGGACAAGTTATAGTGAATACATATGCAGTCCAGGGCAGGTCTATAACCCTCGATCTATTGTTGTGTGAAAATAAAAAGACTCTTTATTATTTGACATTTCTGCCATTCACTGTTCAATGCAATACTGATTCACCCTCTTTTCACATTTTCTAGCAACGCGAGTTCTGTAAGTGCCGGGAGAGTCATTCTGGCTGCAGGGAGCTGGCATCTGTTCTGATTAGTGAGGGACCGGGCTCTTTAGTAGGATTTCAAACCCACGTTCCATTTCTTAACTTTGAAAAATGTGAATATTAGCAGGACCGACTCCACAGCTTCACTGTGAGAACTACATTAAATAACTCAATTAAAACAAGGCAGCTAAACCCGAGCATCTGGAATGGAGTGAGTAGTCAAGGAGTGATAGTTATTGTTCTCTTCCCAGTACACCTCCAGATCGCCGATATTTACTACCACCCAGAAACCTCACCATCATTTTCTTTTGTCACTTATTGCTTAATAATCACCCGAGGTGCTCTCTGGTGAAGCTATTACAACCCCCAGTTTTACATAGGAATCATTCGTTCGGGAAAAGAAAAACCATGGTAATGCAGAACTGGAGACTAAAGTAATAGTAAATCATGTGCTAATATCGAGATAGAACTCCAAAAAAGAGGGACAAAGAAGCCTATTGGAGGTAGCTCCATAAATATGTCACCAACCCGAAGACCATGTGTGTTCGCTGGGAATCGGTAAACTACAGTGGTGCCTCGAGATACGAGTGCCCTAACATACGAGATTTTTGAGATACCAGCCGGAAATACAAGCAACATTTGAGATAGGAGTCATCACGAGGATCGGCCGGCTGCACATGACCTACCAGTTCACCGCGACTCGAGTGTCTCATAGTTTCCCAGGCCTCAAGGTGATGAAACGAATTAAACTCGTATCTCAGGTACCACTGTAAAGATGTGGGACAGCTGCTGGCTGGGAATGAGGAACTTACTAGAGGCCTGATGCACAGAATTCATGCAGGGGGTTTGGCCCCCGCCTCTCCTCGGCCCCCACCTCTGCCTTGGCCTTCATTGCTGTGGCTTCCTCCTGAAGGTCGTCTGGAAGGTCGTCCGAAATGACGTCTGGTCTAATTAGCATATTACGCTTTTATTATTTTAGATTAGCATGGCGGAGGAAATTTAAGACCAACTGATCTTCTGAGCAAGCTCTCTAAACCATGATAAGCTGGTAAATGACTAAATCAAATTTGATTTATCTGAAAGAAGACTCTGGCTTGACCAAGAAATAACAAATCTAGGGCAAATCGGCGTGGGAAAGATAAACACGTTAGGGAGCAATAAAACATCCTGCTGGTTCAGGGGCTCCCAACAAAGGCTCTGGGAGGGGAGTGCTCAGACCTCAGAGAGGCTTGAAACCCTTATGAATGAACAAAGAAGATGGGACCACGTGGCAAGTTCGATCGCCCTATAAGAAGGTACAATAGAGCTTGATGTTCCCCAGGATGGAGCGCAGAGGCTGACAAATCCACTGGTTAAAAAACAACTATAATGCGAGGCAGGATGTTCCAAACCAATCACTTGATTACCACTCTGGAATTTAATCAAGGGTATCAACAAACTGGGAAGTGTTTACTCATGAAAATCACATTTATGAATGAACCCTGAGTAAGAATAAGGCAGGTGTGTGACACCTTTCTCCCCACCTGCAGGCGAGTTCTGCCACCTTGGAACTTCACCCAGGGCACGTAAACCATGACAACGAGCAGATTCGCTGCCACTGCTGTGAGAGACCCACTTGGTTTAACTGTAGGTCAAGGTCAATTCAATATCAAGGACACAGGGAGGTTCAGCAGGCTACCTGGACCTGTAAGGAGCATCCTGGGAGGTGCAACGATAAGAGATCAAAATAAATGCACCACATATCCAGGATCCAACAATAGCTATGCATATGAAATGTACACAGTGACCAGTGGGCACATGCCTTCCACCCATATCTGGTCCACAGGACTGTCGGGGCCAGGAGACACTCAGTAGAGTCCAGAGAAAACCTGGCAGAATATAAAAGAGAAGGTGGGTTGAATGAAACCTGCCACCCACAAATCCATTGGCTGAGGCTTCAAGCTTCACTGGCTTAAAAATTTTGAGCACAAACTCTGACCAATCTTTGCTGACCAATCCCTATACTGACACAGGAATCAAAGCTTATGAATAAAATGAAACAAAAGTGTGAGCACAGGTCAACAGCCATCTATTACCAGGAGACATAATTTACAGATTTAATCTAGGCAAGATTATAAGCAAACAACAATCCAGGCGGTAAGGAGGTAAAAGCCAGTCCCGAGTTGTGAATGTACTATCAAAAATATCTGCTATTCAACTGTAAGTCAGGAGATATTCAAATAAACAAAAAAGGTATGACCCAAATTACCTAGAAAGTACACACAAAAATCTACAGTTAAGATAGTTAAGTGAAATCAATGCAATATGATGAGAATGCAGAATTAAAAATGTTCTTACACATGTATAAGAAACAAGTAAATTATTCTATTAAAATAACATTCACACTTGCAATAAAAATGGAAGGTATTTTTTAACAAATCTGGAATAATGCAAAAGTTTTTATGGGAAAAATTGTAAATCTTTACTAAAGGCATAGCAGAAGCTTGAATATTTAGAGACATACATGCCTGCATGTGGATTGAAAGGCTCAATGTTATGCAGATGGCAAATTTTCCCAATCCTATCTAATAAAAGAGCAATATGCAAATTGACTGTACCTCCACTACACCCACAAGCCATGCCCACCAGCCAATCAGAGCAAGTATGCAAATTAACCCAACCAAGATGGCTACAGCTACAGAAAGAGCAGGAGGAAGGCTTGGGTTGTCCCTGGCGATGGAGGAAGCCAAGCTTTCCACAAACCCTGGCCAGCCCAGGCCTCTGCTTAAGGCAACAAAATTTCAGTGGCTGCCGTCAGGGAGCGAGCAGAAGGCTTGGCTCTACTCCAGGCTACAAAGTTTCAATTGTAGAAAATCAATAAATCCCAGATACCAGGGCCTCCACTTGGGTCACCAGGGGGCACGTGCAGCCTGCAAACCACCACAGGCCCCTCGCCCAGGCCACCTCACACCTCAAGTGAACCCTCACCCTGATCCAGGACACCCTTCAGGGCAAACCAGCTGGCCCCCACCTGTGCACCAGGTCTCTACTCTATCTAATAAAAGAGTAATATGCAGACTGACCATCACTCCAACACTCAAGATGACTGCCCTCATGCGGTCAAAAGATCCTGCCCCCATGTGGACAAAAGATGGCCACTGCAAGATGGCCTGCAAGGGAGGGCAGTTGTAGGTGATCAGGCCAGCAGGGGAGGACAGTTGGGAGGGACCAGGCCTGCAAGGGAGGATAGTTGGGGGTGATCAAGCCTGCAGGGGAGGGCAGTTAGGGGTGACCAGGCCCACAGAGGAAGGCAGTTAGGGGCAAACAGGCTGGCAGGGGAGTAGTTAGGCATCAATCAGGCGGGCAAGGGAGTGGTTAGGGAGTAATCAGGCTGGCAGGCAGAAGCAGTTAGGGTCAATCAGGTGAGCAGTTGGGAGCCAGCAGTCCTGGATTGTGAGAGGGATGTCTGACTGCCCATTTAGGTCCAATCCTACCTGGATCAGGCAGTTGCACATCCCTCAAAGGGTCCCAGATTGGAGAGGGAGCAGGCTAGGCTGAAAGAAAAACACTCCCCCCCCTGGCCTCCGTGCACAAATTTCATGCACCAGGCCTCTAGTTCATCAATAAATTCAGTACAAGTCTAATCAAAATACCAGCAGCTATTTTATGGAACTTGATGGTTTGATCCTAAAGTTCACAGGATAAGAAACAAGAATACACAAGAGAGTTTTAAAGTAAATCGTTCAGGGAATGTACACAAGCAAAAGCTAAGGCTTATGGTAAAGCTCGAGTAAAGCTCTGAGTAACCTGAGAGAGACGTACAAACGTGCCGAGGGAGCAGGACGTAGAACCAACCTACACACGGTGGGGAAATTTATATGTGGAAGCCATACTGCAGATCAGTGAAGAACTCATGGGTGGTTCTGTAAATCAGGTGATGGATTATCAATTTAGGGAGACAATTTAGATTTCCATCCCAAAATTTATGTAAAATAAAATCCAGAAAAAGAAACCTGTAAATTATTTGAAAAAAAAAAAGAATAGCAGAAAATATATACTGAGTGGATAGATTACTATGATCTCTGAACACATCATAATCTGGCCACTCAGTGTATATCCTATATAATAAAAGGCTAATATGCAAATTGTCCTCTCGACCAGGAGTTCGACCAGCAGGCAGGCTGGCCAACCGCCCATGTTCCCTCCCTCTCATGAGGCTGGCCAGACCCCAACCATGCACGAATTCATGCACTGGGCTCCATACATATACATATATATACATACATACACACACAGACATACATACACACACACACATACATACACACACTGAGTGACCAGATTATTATGTCTTCAGAGATCATAATAATCTGGCTACTCAATGTATTTTGGAAGCTCAGTAGTGTTTACATGGACATCAATAATATTATTCTATCTGCTTTTATGTATTTGATAATTTCCATCAAAATTTTAAAGAAAATATTAATAAATTATTCATGTACCCATTGAACAAAGGACCATTGAATGCCAGGCACTCTTCTAAGCATTGTCAATATAGTAATGCACAAAACCAAGTCCCTGCTCTCACTGAGCATGTGCTGTAGACGTAAGCAAGGGCGGGCATGCCCTGTGGGCATCAGTCCATCAATTGGAAGAGAGAGTTGGGCACATTTACACAGTAGAATTCTGTGCATCAGCTTTATTACCTGAACCAGAGATACAGGTGTCAACAGACACGGTAAAGCAGGGAATAGTACATTTCAGAATGATAGGAAAAATGCTGATTACCTAAAGGTTAAAAACACATGAGAACAGACACAAACATGGGATGAGCACATGTGACTCCAAGAGCTGTGGTTAAACTCCGGAAGGGAGGGAAGGTCATGGAAGCAGCTGAGACGTGCGCAACGTTCTCCACCACGAGGAGAAAGAACAGCATGGACTCTGGACACCTGTGAGGCTCCATCTGGGGCCCCAGTGGCCATGACATTCATGCCAAGTGCTATGTCAAGACTGAAGGGACGGGTGTCCCAGGAAGGCCCTCAGAGGTGGACACTGGGACCAGGACTCCATCTGGACTCCGCTGTGAGTGGGACCCCACCCCTGGGGGTAAGAACTCAGAGCCCCCACCACCCAGCACTGCAGTGGGGCTGGGCCAGGGTCACTGTGGCATCCCCTCACCTGAGGCGCCACCACTGCAGCCTCCCAGCTGCAGACACGGCCAGTGAGGAGCTTCCTGCAGGACGCACCCTGCTGCTTCTATCGCATGAGCTCCCCTCTCTGTGTGACCTGCGTGCGGGGGACTCTATCGGCTTCCTGTCTGGAAGGCTAGAGAGGATTCCAAGTACTAACCTGGCCAGGTCCACATGACCTTGGACAGATCGAGGAATGGGACTTGTTCAGGTCAACCTGTCCCTGCGGGAGACACAGCGTGTCTGAGTGACTCCTTGCAGGGATGCTTCCTGGTCACGACATCAACTCTACCTGTAATAGTTGCATTTCTTTTTCTTTTCTTTTTATTAATGTATTTTATTGATTTTTCACAGAGAGGAAGGGAAGATGGATAGAGAGTTAGAAACATCAATGAGAGAGAGAGACATCGATCAGCTGCCTCCTGCACACCCCCAACTGGAGATGTGCCTGCAGCCAAAGTACATGCCCTTGACCAGAATCGAACCTGGGACCTTTCAGTCTGCAGGCCGACGCTCTATCCACTGAGCCAAACTAGTTTCGGCAAGTTGCATTTCTTTACTTAAAAAAGTAAAACATCTAAAAGAAAATACGAATTATTTTTCTATAGTTATGTATTGGTACATGGGTATTTGCTAAATTATTTTTACACTTTTCTGTGTGATTTAAATATGCAAAATCTGCCGAAACTGGTTTGGCTCAGTGGATAGAGCATTGGCCTGTGGACTGAAGGGTCCCAGGTTCAATTCCAGTCAAGGGCATGTATCTTGGTTGAGGGCACATCCCCAGTAGGGGGCATGCAGGAGGTGGCTGATCGATGTCTCTCTCTCTCATGGATGTTTCTAACTCTCTATCTCTCTCCCTTCCTCTCTGTAAAAAAATCAATAAAATATATTTTAAAAAAATAAAGAAAAATAAAGAAATAAATATGTAAAATCAAAAAGGGCATCAAGTTCATATATACTGAGAACAGATTAGTGGTCACCAGAGCCAGAGGTGAGAATGGAAGAAACGGGTAAGGAAAGTCTAAATCTATAGAAAAAAAAATTTATCACTGTTTATATATGAAAATAAAAAACAAAATTAAAAAAAAAAAACAGAAAAACTAGAGAGCTCTGGTATAGAACTGCCTTTAAGAGACAATACTTGGAAATAATTGTAAGACTCTGCTCTGCCTCACATAGCCTGTCCCCGCTGGTTGCCGTCCTGACCTCCTTTACCCACAGGCTCCTGCGTGTCCCCTGTTTACAAGGCCTCAATCACATCTGACCTGAACAAGCCCCGCCCCTCGATCTGTCCAAGGTCATGTGGACCTGGCCAGGTTAGTGCCTGGCATCTTCTCACAGCCTTCCAGACAGAAAGATGCTCTAGATGAGGAGGAAGGATGACCATTTCAACAGCAAAGTAAGGGCTGGTTTCAGTTCAGAGGTCACAGTAAATGTCACCAGGCCGCTCTGATGCTGACTCTTAGTGTAGAAGATATAATTCCCAAGCATCTAAGCCGTTCAGTAAATTTCAACCCATGTCCTGGCCAGCAGTCACTGTTTGGAAGCCAGCCATGCTGGGAAAGGCATGCACTAACAAAATAAGGATCACTGACCCCCAGTCTCAACGGTGGGCCTGTTTATTCAGCAGTTACATTTAAATCATTCAGCGATAGTAATAAAAGCCTAATATGCTAATTAGAGCAGACATCCTAAATCAATGGTTCTCAACCTTCCTAATGCTGCGACCCTTTAAGACAGCTCCTCATGGGGTGGTGACCCCCAACCATAAAATTATTTCCGTGGCTACTTCATCACTGTAATTTTGCTACTGTGATGAACTGTAATGTAAATATCTGATAGGCAGGATGTATTTTCGTTGTTACAAATGGAACATCATTAAAGCATAGGGATGAATCACGAAAACAATATGTAATTATATATTGTGAAATATTTATTTCTAATTACAAATAAATGGAATGTTGTCTTGAATCGTGGTGTAGCATGGGTAACAGTCCTCATGTGACAACAGTAAACTACATTGTTACATTTTGCTACACCAAGGAGCGGTGTGTTGGTTCCTAAGACCATGGGAAATAGGTGTTTTCTAATAGTCTTAGGCGACCCCCAAAGGGTTTGTGACCCACAGGTTGAGAACCGCTGTCCTAATGGGTGAAGCCGGGGCTGTGAGGGAAGCCCTGGTCCCCGGTGCCAGAGGGAAGCCTGTGCCAGCAGCTGGGGGAAGGATGGCCTACGAGTGCACTAATTTCGTGCACCGGGCCTCTAGTGAAAAAATCAAAATGATTTCAATTGGATAGCTGATCTATCGGATTTAAGAAAAAAGGGTAAATATGGTAATATCTCTTAAACGTTTACCATGATTGGGAATGAACAGAACAGCTCACGAAACATATTAAGAACTAGAAGGCAGTTCAGTGTGGCTCAGTGGTGGAGCATCGTCCCATGTCCCAGGAGGTCACTGGTTGGATTCCCAGCAGGCACATGCAAGGGTTGTGGGCTCAGTCCCTAGGAGTGCGGGTGCCGGAGGCAGCTGATTGATGTTTCTCATCCATGTTTCTCTCTCTCCCTCTTCCTTCCCCTCTCTAAAACCTATTTCACAAACTGCAGATTTAAAAGCAATAATAATCAGAAGACATTCACTGTTAAAAGCTGTGCTAGTGTAGCTGTGTTTGGAGAAATATGCAGTCCAGACTGGGATTGGTTTTAGGAAGACTAGAGGATTACTGACAGAAACATTGGAAATGGTGAGCTCTAAATAAGCCGAACCAAACAATTGAGCACATGTCTGAACCAGGTGCCCACCTGGATTATTTTTATGAGCAGCCATTCCGCTGCCTGGGTTTTATGTGCCGTTTTATTTTACATATGTGCGCCGCAGACAGAGAGAACCGAGAGACATTCCCCATGAACCACATTTAGCATTCCCTGCGGGCATCATGTAGTCACCAGGCCGGTCACAGACTGTTCCAGAGAAAGCTGGATGAGTCATTGTAACTGCTAAGCATGTCATTTTATATCGAGAGCTAATATGAAAGGTGACAAAGTCCATAAGGATAGTATCCCTAATTCCTGGAAAAAAATCCTGTTTAAAAAAAGAGAGAGAGAGAAATTAAACCATTAGTCATCATCACTCTCAACAACAGAAGCATGAAGCAGATCGAAGAGAGAAATGTCCCTCACCAGAAATAAACGCTCGGATTAGCCCTTCAGTCCTGGCTGATGGTGAACACATTTACACAAGATGCACTCCTCTGTAGGTTGGTGGGACCTGACTGTATTGCTTGCTGGAGTCTGTCTTCCAGCAGCAAAGTCAACAAGTGATGTCCATCAAGATATACTGGATCAGCCTCTGTATTGATTATTGACCCAGCCAGGAGGGCTTCGCCGACCTTTCTGCTGCATCATCATCTGTTTGGCCACAAAACAAAGATCTTGGTTGAAAGTGAGTTTCCAACAGAGGCTGCCTTCACTGTCAATGCCAGAGCCCCGCAGACTTGAAAATGACAGATGACCTTACCACACCCACCCAGACTTGGCTGTGTCCTTGGTCCCCAAGAACAGCTCCTGGTGGATGACCGGCAGGGTCTGGGAGTCCCTGAGCAAAATTCGTTCTGTGTAGGGATGTGGCAGCTAACTGCGCACACACACACACACACACACACACACACACACATATATATATATTGATTTTTTTACAGAGAGGAAGGGAGAAGGATAGAGAGCTAGAAACATTGATGGGAGAGAAACATCAATCAGCCACCTCCTGCACACCCCCCACTGGGGATGTGCCTGAAACCAAGCTACATGCCCTTGACCGGAATCGAATCTGGGACCCTTCAGTCCGCAGGCGGACGCTCTATCCACTGAGCCACACCGGTTTCAGCATAACTGCACTTTTTGCATCTCAGGAGAAAGAGAAGTTACAGGCAGAGGGCCAGGTCCAGAAGGGATTGGGTGCTATGGGAGAACACGAATGTTCCTAAAACGAGGGGCTGAAGAAAACGCCCCTCAGAAAGGCAGACTCTTGAATTTTCACAAACTGAACGCACTCTTGCAAACAAGCTCTCAGGTTCGGAAACAGAGAAATACAGGCACTAGGAAGCTCCCTCCCAGCCACGGGAGATGCAATGCGTGTCCAACAACGTACAGTAGCTTTTCCTGCACCTGTACATCCTATAACGGAAGTCACCTGGTACAGACTCCTGTGTACGCACGTATTTCCTCCCCTTTCACCTCTGAGCTTTCTGTTCCTCCTGTGGGTGTCCATTTCAATAGACAGGGGTGAGCTTTTTGCTTCTGAATTTCATCCAATATTTTCCAAACGAGGTCATTTAATGTGCAGGTGGCAAAGTCAAATGCCATCAGAGGATGTAGGCCTCAAAATATCACCTTTGAAGATTGTATTGGCAAACGTATGGAAACGATTCCTGTTCCTTAGGTCAAATAAGAAGTCATCGGATTAATGGTTTAACTAAGTAGGAATGTTATTGGTAAAGGCGCTGAAAGTTGTCGGCTAAATCCATAATGTTCACTTGAAGGGTAACTGAACGGTCTAAATAAATAATAATAATTGATCGTCTTAAAGGTTTCATATACAGATCATTGAGCACTGAAGTGAAACATTTAGTACTTGCTACTGAATAAAGTTCCAACCTTTATGTATCTAGCTCCAAATAACATCCTGGGAGAACCAAGGCCAGTACCATTCAGCTGAACAACAGGGTAAGGCAAAAGAGGTAAGAGGTCAAGGATAGATGCCCGAGTTTACCTCTAAATCTGAATGAAAGACATGTATGCAACTTTCTGCTCTGCACTGCATATTGTTGTGTTCTTTCTGACAAAAACCTGGACTCTGTACAGTGGTACCTCGAGATAAGAGTTTAATTCGTTCCGTAACCTTGAGGCGTGGGAAACTATGAGACACTCGAGTCGCGAAAAACTGGTGGGTCATGTGCAGCCGGCCGATCCGCGCGATGACTCCTATCTCAAATGTTGCTCGTATTTCAAAGAAAAAATCGCTCGCTCGACGGCTCGCATCTCAAAAATCTCGTATGTTAGGGCACTCATATCTCGAGGTACCGCTGTATTTGGAATGTTAAATCCTTATAATTACTGACAAGTCCTTGGTTTAGTACTGGAAATAAATAAGTCGTCTTGAGTTGCAAGTTGTCATCATATGGTGGACAACATTACTATTTGTGAAATACTTCTCGGGCTTTCTTATAAGCAGTGGAGTTCTCTAGCCATTCCTTCCATAGTCAAACAACAGGCATCCATCAACGGACCGGAGAAAGTCACTGTGTGGGATACAGTCTGAAATAAGAAGCACATCCTGTTTGTTCTTCAGGTGGTGTCCAGATTAGTGCCTTTCCTTCCTTCTCTCTTCATTTTATCATCTTTTTCTTTCCTTCCCTTTTTGTTTCCTTCTTCCCTTTCTTCCAGAAAAGTTTAGTCCTAAATCCAGGGGACTGAACAGGTGGCCATGGGTGTGGGGAAGGAGGCGAGATGGTGCAGGCGGAGGGCTCGGAGCCTGAGCAGAGCTGTCAATCAAACACCTGTGTAGGGAGAGGCGAGGCAGCACTGATGATGAAAGATGGGTATGTACCAAGAGGACTTATACACAGCACTGTGCTTGTCTATAAAATACAGTGGAACCTCGAGATACGAATTTAATTCTTTCCGTAACCTTGAGGCGTGGGAAACTATGAGACGCTCGAGTTGTGGTAAACTGGTGGGTCGTGTGCAGCCGGCCGATCCACGCAATTACTCCTATCTCAAATGTTGCTCGTATTTTAAAGCAAAAATAGCTCGCTCAACAGCTCGTATCTCAAAAATCTCGTATGTTAGGGCACTCGTATCTCGAGGTACCACTGTATAAATGTATAGTTATCATAAAACATATTGAAAAGCTTTATCACTGTGCATGAAGGAAGTTACATGTATAGGAAGGAAGAAAAATAGAACGAATATCATAGAAGTAAGTTGCCATGGGAAATGTTGGTCTGAGCATGTGATTTTGACTTGGCTATGCAGAGAGAAACATAAAACCTGGTCTCAATCGGTATCCGCGGAGAAGGTCTGCAATGCCCCACCTCTCCCCAAAGCCATGAGCACCCCTGGAACCCCGGGCTCAGTTTCCTCCTGGAGAAGAACTAGGGGTTCACAGGAAAGTGCTGGTTAGAGGGCGGGGACAGGGAGTGACTCCAGGGATGATGGGATCATTCTGAAAATGCTCTTGTGCAACAAGTCACGAAGGACACAAAACCAAAGCAACCTGTCCACAGCACTCGGAAGCCAACTTGAAAGAGTCTCTTCCCGCCAAATCCAAGGTCACTGCAGCATCGAAAGAATGAGGGCGCTAACAGATACTCACCCACAGAGTCAAACAGGAGCAAATGAGACCATAGAGCCATCAATAAGCAAATAAGCAAATGGAGAGAAGTGAATCTCTCTCTTACAGTAAATTGCCAACTCATAAAAGTAAAATGGAATTAAAGCCACAACAGCAGCCAAAGACAGTGACCATATGATCTCACTCACAGGTGGAATCTAATGAACAAAATAAACTGATGAACGACATAGAACCAGTGAAAGCATTAACAGACTGGCATATTTCAGAGAGAAGGAAGAGGCGGGAGAGATTAACCAATGAACTGATAGGCATATATGCAAAACCCATGGACACAGACATAGTATGGGGCAGGCCGGGATAGAGATGAAATGGGGTGAGGAGGTCAGTGAGGGAAAAGAAAGGTATAGCTGTAATACCTTCCACAATAAATGTAAGTTCAAATAAATAAAGCTACAAAAGCACAGTCATAATTAGCTCAGCCAATAAGCATCCATAGACACTAAAGCTAGCATTTGAAAGATTGATGAGAAGCAGGAAACACACATTGTCTCAAAGTACCTCCCCAGAAAACACTTATTAATTATCAATTTTACGTGGGACTTTACAGCAGACGGACAAACTTAGCAAACAGCCCCCAATCTGGTGGTCACAAAGAACATCGCCAGGAAAGAGACAAATTAAAATTGTGTGCCATCTGACAACAGAATCACTTCTACAATTTTCTTGCAAGACATAACTTGACGGTAAATGGAATAAAAATGGATCCAAATTGGAGGGAAATTCTGGAGAAGAGCTGGCCTCTAGCCTTTGTAAGAGTCAAGGTCGTGAAATCAATAGTGGAGAACCGTTTCAAACTGCAGGAAATGAGACACACCAGGAAACCCACACGTGATCTCCAACTAGATCTTATTCCCACGAAGGACATGGTTAGGACATTAGTAAATTTTGGAAAGGGACCGTGTATTCAATAGCAGTGATGCTTTTTTATCCTCACCCCAGGACATTTTTACTGATTTGTTAGAGAGGAAGGGAGAGAGAAAAACATGGATGTGAGAGAGAAAGCATGATCGATGGCCTCCTCTACCTGCCCTGACTGGGGATCAAATCTGAGACTGAGGTTTATGCTCTGACTGAGAAGCAAACCCACATCATTTCCCTTTCTCTCTAAAATCAATAAAAAAACACATTTAAAAATAAATATTTGATAGTTAGCATTATTATGAATCCACTCACTTCTAAGATTTAAAAATAGTCTTTTCAGAAACTTATTTTTTCCATAAATGTTTATATAAAATATTTTTTCATAGTGTTTACATAAAAATATACTGTTTTACTTCTCTAGAATGTAGAATATAAAATTGGTTGGCTTTAAAATACCCAGTTATTGTGGGTGGAATACCTAAACTTTTTTTTTTATTTCCTTCCGCCTATTAAAAATAATGATCTCTAATATTAGTACTCCCTGTTACAGAAGAACCCATTAAAACTTCCGAGGAATTTCCAGAATTCAAAATCACCGCTGTCGCTCAGATTGTAACGCCAGTTTGATCTTTATCACATGGCATCCTCCCTCAGACATCTGCCCGGGTTTTTGAATCCTCAGTGGAACCGTTAATATTTCCAACCCACCGGTGAGCGGATAGTTAAAATATTTTATAGCTCCCCGCATAAAAATGCAAAGCATTTATTCCCCCGCTGTTTAAATAGACCATCCGTTTCCTCCCCTTCCTCGCTTTATTCCCAGGAACAAATGACAGGTACCCAAATGTCTGCAGGGAAACAGCGTGCTGATGATGAGGAAGGGTTTGGTGCTATCATTTCGGATATTTAAGAAGCGATTAGCCGTTTTTTGTTCCCTTACAATAGTCTGCTGATTTTCTTCGAGGCGGAAAGGAATGGAGAGAAAAGAAGGGAGAAAGAGAGGCGCCAGGCTAATTCCTGGGTCTGCATCCAGGTTTTGCCTGGCCTGGAGGGTCGTTGGCGAATTGGGAAGGAAAAACACCCCTTTGCTTTGCTTGATCTCGGCCGGGCATTATTTACCGCACATCCTCTCGGGGTGGCATGCACTAAGTTGGCATTTTGGAGTAATTATCGGTGTGAACCTTTCGCAAGGGGACCTCGTTTCCACAGGTAATTAAGGTGACCTAGTTTTGCCTGCAGAAGACTTCGTCTGTGAATAATGCAGACCCAGGGGAGGCCGGCAGATCCCTACCTGCCATCCATCTAAGCGATGGAGAAGAGGGAGAACCTGGTAGGCCATCTTGCCCTCTGCGATTGCAGGCTCTGTTTAAGATGCATTATTTTGTCTAAACCGGTGTGGCTCAGTGGATAAAGCGTCGGTCTGTAGACTGAAAGGTCCCAGGTTCGATTTCGGTCAAGGGCATGTACCTTGGTTGCAGGCACATCCACAGTGAGGGGCGTGCAAGAGGCAGCTGATTAATGTCTCTCTCTCATCAATGTTTCTAACTCTCTATCCCTCTCCCTTCCTCTCTGTAAAAAATAATCAATAAAATATATTTTTTAAAAATATAAAGATGCGTTATTTTTCATTGGTTCTCGGAGAACCTAGAAAGCTTTCCCCTGGACCGATGTGTGGTCCCCATCGATGCTGCTTTTAAAACTTGAGCTGTTGAACATGGTAACTTTTTACATTCGTCATAAAGAGAATTGAGATCCGTCTTTCACAATGAATTTCTATCTTGTTGATTTTCAAAAGCATGTTTAAAGAATCGTTTCTGGCCAAGACCAATTTGGCTCAGTGGGTAGAGCATCAGCCTGCAGACTGAAAGGTCCCAGGTTCAATTCCAGTCAAGGGCATGCATCTTGGTGGCGGGCACATCCCCCGTGGGGGGTGTGCAGGAGGCAGCTGATCGATGTCTCTCTCTCATCGATATTTCTAGCTCTCTGTCCCTCTCCCTTCCTCTCTGTAAAAAATCAATAAAATGTATTAAAAAAAAAAAGAATCGTTTCTGTTTGCATATGGTTAATAAATCCTTCCCTGGGCCTCTCCGGTCTGTGGATTCCTGTGTATTAGCAAGGCCGTACAAATGCTGTATCACAGCAAAGCAGTGCTTGCCCCCCAATAGCTGCCCCCTTCCTAAGGACAGACCTGCACCCAAAGACCTACCCTCTCCCCCATGCACACCCCCAGTTAACATCCTGGCATCTGGCAGATCTTTCTGGAACAGCTGGACAATGCACCGTCTCATATCAACCCACACAAGGCAGCTTTTGTCCTTCACAACCTGGAAATTTGCTGCAAAGAATCAATGCATCAGAAACACCGAGAATTCCATCTAGCCGAAACCAGTTTGGCTCAGTGGACAGAGTGTCGGCCTGCGGACTGAAAGGTCCCGGCTTCCATTCCAGTCAAGGGCATGTTGCAGGCACATCCCCAGTAGAAGGCATGCAGGAGGCGGCTGATCGATGTCTCTCTCTCATCGATGTTTCTAACTCTCTATCCCTCTTCCTTCCTCTCTGTAAAGAATCAATAAAATATATTTTTAAAAAAGAAAGAATTCCATCTGGCTGAAGGGTCGCTGCCTGTTTATTTGAAGCCTGCCTCAGGTTAATTAACAGACATCATTTTCCAGACAAACTAACCCCCAAATCAACTAAACTATGAAACAGTTCCCATGATCAGCAGGACATTTCAACCCAGAATCCTTTTTCTCCTAATTCCTGGCGCCGGGGCTGGGAAGATGTGGATAATGTGGTCCCCATTTTACTGACACAGGGGTTTTCCCTCTGCGCTTCTGGGAAGCACTAACAAATCAAACTCGCTTTCTTTCTCAAAGGACCCTCTCTGTGCTCCAGGACATTCGCATTCTAATCCGGCTCAGGCCGAATTCATATTCGCCTGAAAAATATATGCTCTTCAGTATGCAAAGCACTCGCATTTGCTCCTGACTCGTTATTCCATTAATGAATGACTGAGGGTCCTGGAAGCCAATGGGGAGGGGGCTTGCCTCGCTGCTGTGCCTCTTGCCTTACTAAGTGGCACCCCATGTCATTCCGGTGGAGGTGAAGCAGACGCCCCTGTCAGATCCCATTCACAGGGGCCATCCCCAGGGGCTGAACAGCTGAGGAACCAGCGAAGCCACTGTCGCTAACAGCTGTAGCCTTGGAAGCTGGGAGTCTGCAGCCTATTTAGGAACCGAATGCATTATCATAATCACTCCCCCCCTCGCTGGCTCGCATCCAGGGGACGTTGGCTGCCACCCACATACATTGCCAGTAAGGCGGCTGGTCACACATGACACGGGGGAGGTGTCATTCACATGGGCCTGGAGAGGCCAGGTGTCCCCGTGGCCTGCAATAAAGCCTGGTGTAGTCACCTGTCCATGGCAGGAACTTCAAGACTAGCATTTGGTGGTTTCCTCCTGTGCCAGCGTGCCAGGCCGGGTCAGGGATGGTCCCTTGGATTTCTGGGCTAAGGCCTTGCAGCTGGGTCTAGTACCAGTCCTGTTATTCCGGCTTAAGTGTGTTCTCCACCTGGCGAGCACAGACACATGCCTTGGCTGACCTTTTACAGCTCCCAGAAGATGTCCATTTTAATTATGGGGAGCTGTCCTAATGAGACGGTTTTTTTCCAGTCTCTCACTTTACTGGTATTTGTAAACCGTGACTGTAAAAGAGCAAACACACTTCACGGATCCATAATATCCGATCTTAATAAAACGTCCTCCATTCTGTGACCCGACAACCATTTAAAAAAAAAAAAAAGCTATACAATGTGAAGCGGAGTGTGTACCTGCCGGCAAATGAAATCTCCTGGGATAAATGGAAAAACTGTGCCAACATTTAATATCAGATATTGTACCCACCTGAAAACAGGCAAATAATTTATTCAGTTTAATTTCAGTTTTGACAAAATTTATGTCCGTCTTCAGTCAAGCATAAAATTCATTGGTAGTCTAGCATACTAAACTATAAATATCACTTAATATATTTTGTCCACTATCTTATTTTGCCCAACCCATTAATCTGTCATAACCTTCCATTGTCCTCAAAAAATTTTTTAATTTAAAGTTTAGAAGATTTATAGTGCTTCTGTTTCCTTTGTTATAGGTAGCCTGGGTTTGGAAGGGGTACTCATAACTGAAATTGCAATAAATTAGGGAGACAATCTGTTTAAATAACCCAAAATAATGTAATAAAACTTTGCAGATGTGCATCGGCTTGCTAATCTCGTGACAGCCTGGTGTGGAAGCTGTAAGGGGACAGCAAAGGAAGAGGCTTGGGGATCTTATTTAAACAAAGTGACAGGAAGATGCTGAGAAGTGCAGGTACCTTCCTGAAATACTAATCCCAGTAGCAGGTGATGTCCGAGTCCAGTGCGTGCTATGTGAGTACAAGGCAAGAACCTAGCTTCTTATGAAGCAGAATAAGCTCACCTGGATTTACGCTGAGGCAGTAAATAGTATAATAATACATGACCGATTGGTCCAGTGGTTTCAAAAGGAAACATTCCATATGCATCTGTCCCTTTAAAAGAACAGTTCCTAATTCCTTATCTTTGCTTTTACATTTATAAGTATCTTCATTTACATATAGTTTCTTGTAGTTTCTCCAAAATTAGGTTTTGAAGAAAGAACTTCGGCAAATTTTTTAAATTATCGTTTGGTTAACCAAAAGTTTTAGGTTAATGAAAAATAAAACCGCATTTATTTGAGCAGAGTAGCGATTGCAATCCTTGAATTGTGCTCTGAGAGGAGCAGAAAAAGGCAGGGTTTATAAAGGATAAAACCCTAAGACTGTTCTCATTTCCTCCACATAAATGAAGGACATTGGCTAGGCCAGTGCAGAATGGTTAGGCCCAGGATGCTGGTTGTCAAGGTAAAGGAGCAGAAGGTCTGGTCAGCAGGATAGAGAGGAAGTGATTGCTATATGTCCAGGTGTTGGATGCTATCCATTATCTTTACTATCAGAGAAATGTAAACAAGGAGCCCGGAACGCTGGTGAACCTTGAGCCCTGGCAAGGGCCAAAGCTATGCACAGATTGTTTAGTTGAGACAATGGTGGCTCAAGCAATTTCCTGACCAAAGAGTCTCAGAGTAAATCTTTACTAATATTTACTGGCCTTTAAGATAATCTGTTACAGAAATTGCCTGCCTAAGGGCTATATGTGTATCCAAAATTGAATAAAATACTGGCAAGGCATGGACACCAATAGAAGTCCTTCCCCTTGAGTTGGGCTTTCCAACTGGCCCCCAATATTTCTAAATTATTATTTCTTGTCTCGTCTCTGTCATTTGTGTGCAACACTCTCCAGATCCCGAATGCTGAACCACGCGGGATGTGGCTAACACATCCAGGTAGCAATCCTGGATCAGGATTTTCATTGTTCAGCCCTAGGCTGAATTTAGCAACAGGTGAGCAACTTTTCAAACTTCAAAGATCTAGGGCATAAGCCAGGCATAGCCCCACTTTCCCAAGGGCCTCCCTGCTTTCTTTTAAGTGACGCTTAGAAATGCATATCCCATATTACTGTCTTCATTATCACATTTTAAAATGCACTTTAAAGTGAAAAAGCAGAGATAACATCAGCATTTAGTGACAACCAACACAATTCAATTAATGGTATATCTTGTTTTCCGCGACTGTAGGGAAAGCTTTCTCCTAATTAAATGTATGGTATGCTCTTCAAAACTGTCCCGAGTCTCTCCGAAGGACAGGCTAATTACCAACTGTTAATATTAAGAATACACATGGGGCAGGAAAATAGGACTTCAATTTACAGTAATAATTTTGGAATGGAGTCATTCTAGCCGTAAATTGTCACAGCTGCTCCAAGTGTGATGACACCCATGAAAATAAAATGGATGTAGTCATAACGACCTCGCTGATTTTGAGACACTTTATCAGGAAACTGTAAAATATTTGGTATGCTTTCACAAACTATAAAGTGAGATGTATACCTTATGTTTGCAGAGGGATTCAGGGTTAAACGGTGTTTTTAGATATGACATGAATATATTTTTGAGAATTGAATAATACTGGTATTTAGCATTTAGTGACTTCTCTGCTGAATAGTACCCATAAAATATTTCCTTTTTAAAATATGTTTTTATTGATTTCAGAGAGGAAGGGAGAGGAAGAGAGAGATAGAAACATCAATGATGACAGTCATTGACCAGCTGCCTCCTGCACACCCCCTCCTGGGGATGGAGCCTGCAACCCAGCCCTATGCCGTGACTGGGAATCACACAGTGACCTCCTGGTTCATAGGTCGATGTTCAACCACTGAGTCATGCTGGCCAGGCTATTTCTTATTTTGAATTGCCAATAGCCAAACCAAATAACCTGCAAATGATTCCAACATAAATATTTTTATCTCGGACTAGTTTATATTTTGAATGATCTTACCAACATCATCACCACCACCCTTCCAGCCCCAGAATTTCTGTTTCCCTTCACTGAAGGGATTCCCAGTTATCCAGACATCTGTTTCTGTGAAGACAGACTTAGAGGCAAGTGAAAGAGTGTTTCAGTTACTTGGCACACAGCTGGCATGCTTCCTGCCTTTGGAGTCTCCTGCCAAGTCCTCCCCACACCATGGATATTTGCATGGATGAAGAGTGCTTAGATCAGATCCCACTCTTTGCTAGAGCAGAAGAGTGATTGATTCTCTCTCCATCCTGGGCAAGCTCATCCTGGCCATCCCCACGTAAGATGACTTCTCTGTCTACAAAGGAAGAGACCAATCTCATTTCACAGCTCGAATCAACGTCTTTGCATGTGATTAAGTTATTTCCACTGACTGGGCATTTTAGTTTCCAGAGTGTTTGCCCTGTATCATCACTTTGCATCCTAGCCAGATCCTGTGACATGGATAATTACATCTTTTCTCTAGACGAAGAATAAGATTTAAAGGTGATTTTTTTTCAAAAGTGCTCATTTTTTATGTATTGTTCTTGTTTAACTTATGATAATATTAGGTTTTATTAGAGGCTTTCTTTCCCCCCTTTTTTCTTTCTTTTTAATGATTTTTTTACTGAATTTGAGAGAGAGAAGAAAGGAAGAGCGTTAGAAACAATGAGAAAGAAACATCATCAATTGGCTGCCTCCTGATCTCCATAATAATCTAGGTTATTGTAAACTTTCTGTGAAATGTTTATTCATTCACATATTTATTTAAATTTACTAGAGGCCCTGTGCATGAAATTCATGCACTGGGGGAGGTGAGGTAGAGTGTCCCTCAGCCTGGCCTGCACCCTCTCGCAGTCTAGGACCCCTCGAGGGATTTCCGCCTGCCAGCTTAGGCCTGTTCCACACCAGGAGCAGGCCTAAGCCAAAAGGCAGACATCCCTCTCACAGGCCAGCACCTCTCTCTCCTTAATGTCTGTCTACTCGCTGTTCTTACTGCTCGGCTCTCTGCTCCTTAGCGCTGCCACAGGGGCAGGAGAGTCCTCTACCGCCACCACTGTGCTCGCCAGCTGTGAGCCCAGCTTCTGGCTGAGTGCACTCCCCCTGTGGGAGCGGACTGACCACCAGGGGGCAGCTCCTGCGTTGAGCGTCTGCCCCCTGGTGGTCAGTGCGCATGATAGCTGTAATGGTCACGTAGGCTTTTATTATACAGATTAGCTGTGGGTCTGTTTCTGAGTTATGTTTCCAATTCCTCACTTTCTTACAGTACAGTGGTACCTCGAGATACGAGTGCCCTAACATACGAGATTTTGAGATACGAGCGATTTTTGCTTTGAAATACGAGCAACAGTTGAGATACGAGTAATTGCATGGATCGGCTAGCTGCACATGACCCACCAGTTTACCGCGACTCGAGTGTCTCATAGTTTCCCAAGCCTCAAGGTTACAGAAGGAATTAAACTCGTATCTCGAGGTACCGCTGTATCTGGGAAGCATCAGATGCTTCTGTGGGCGGCTTCTATTTCTCGTGGGCCATTGTGTGCTCTCTGCAGAGCTCAGGGCCACGGTCTCTCTTGGCCACTACCAACCAGTTGGGCAAAGTAGTCAGAGGACCACCCAGGGCAGACAGGCACTATAACTAGAAATAGCTTTCAAAGGAAATGACTGAACTGTACAAGCTCACAAAGGCACAATTACTACCATATTTTCCAGCATATAAGATGACTTTTTAAGCCAGGAAAATCTTCTCAACAGTCAGGTATCATCTTATACGCTGGGTGTCGCTTTATAGGGCGAGTATATCCCAAACTCTGTATTTTAACTGGAAAAGTTGGGGATCGTCTTATATGCCCAGTCATCTTATACGCCAGAAAATACGGTAATTGTTTGAATGTTGTGTGGGATTGTACTGTGTATTACCTCTCAATGACATCCCTCATCAATGACTGAAGATCACTCCAACTCCATCACAAGTTTTAAAAAATAATAATAATACGTGCAGCCTGGCATCCGGAAATGTCTGCCTTGGGAGCATTCCTTTAACTATAATCCTTATAATTAAATTCTTAGGGAAGTGAAAGGACCTCAAATGCACCATGCCATGCATACTTTTCATGTGTCTTATAATTGGCACTTTATAGAAAGGCAGCCAATTGATGTATTCATGCAATTGATGTCATTGATGAATTCATATAATTGCTATTTTGTGGCTTTATTCTTAATCACTTACTTTTCTTTTTTTTACTAGTAGTCCTTTGTTCAGCACACCTCTCAACTTGACTGGAGACAAATTAATCTTCGCAACTTAAATATCCTCTCTTTCGATTGCCCAAAATGGAGTGCAATAGAAAGAAAAACTCATGTCCAATGCAGTGAGCACATGCTATTTAAAATCCCTGCTTCTAACCCAGCAGGCATGGCTTAGAGGTGGAGCGCCAACCTATGAACCAGGAGGTCACAGTTTGATTCTCAGTCAGGGCACCTGCCCGGGTTGTGGGCTCCATCCCCAGGGTGGGGCGTGCAGGAGGCAGCCCATCCATGATTCTCATCACCGATGTTTCTAGCTCTCTCTCCCTCTCCTTTCTGCTCTGAAATCAACAAAAATGTATTTTAAAAATAAATAAGTGAAATAAGAAAGCCCTTGCTGCCAAAGCTGCAGTGAGACTGGGCTCTGGGACCTAGGAACTGAGGCGGGACCCTCCAGACTTGAATTGGGTGAGTTTCTGTCTGTGCCACCTGCTGGGCAAGCTCTCAGAAAGGACTCATAAATCCCAATCTGAGAAGATGCCCAGCGCATCACAGATGCTCATTAAACCTTCCCAGCATCCTGTATTTTTTTCAGGTAGATTTCACATGCATTCCTGTGGTGGAGACCAGCAGCCGCCCTGGGAAGCAGTGTGCTCGGGTGTCATCTCCACGTGGCAGAGGAAGAGGAGTCAGCTCTGACTCTGCTGAACTGGTGTGGTGTGTGTTACCGACACGACCCCTTGCTGGACTCTCTGATCTGCTCGTGAGGCTCTAGACAATGTCCTATCAGCCGCCTGAGCCCGGGCACAGAGGGTACCCCGCATTAGAAAGGGCCCCAGTATTGAAAAAGGGCTGATGATGTTCCATTGACGTGCAATTTTTGTGGGAACCTCTTTCACGTCCCCGTTGGTTCAGGGTTCCCGTTCAGGGTTTGGGTTCTGAAGGAGGCTGCACGCCAATGAAAAGAGAAACTTATTGGGGGGCCAGGTGGGAGCCTTCCACTAGTGCTCTGGCCTTGCTATCCCTTTTATTAAGACTCTGGGATACACCCATGACCTTTAGGCAGGAAATTCCAAGAACAGAAATTTACATGAGACAAACAGGTAGAGGCTGCTTCAGCGAACAATGTTTCCACTAAACAGTGAGTGATGAACTCTGACCTTTCAGAGCAATGAAGGTTGACCAGCTTCTGGTCTCTGTCCACATCTTTCTATTAGTGAGACAATGTTTGGTTTCTGACAAATTTTGTATTTTTAAAGAATGTGGCCAACACCGGTTTGGCCCAGTGGATAGAGCGTCGGCTTGCGGACTGAAAGGTCCCAGGTTCGATTTCAGTCAGGGGCACGTACCTTGCTTGTGGGCACATCTCCACTGTGCGGCGTACAGGAGGCGGCTGATCGATGTCTCTCTCTCATCGATGTTTCTGACTTTCTATCTCTCTCCCTTCCTCTCTGTAGAAAATCAATAAAATATATTTTTTGAAAAAAGAATATGAGTGGCCTCTATCATTGGGAGGAGACACAGCTGTCTAGGTAAATGGTGGGGTAACACGGTGGTCAGTCTAGGAGCGTGGAGCCATTGGAGAGTTCGGACACACAGGGTCATAGGAATGCAAGACAGTTTCCAGAGACCCAAACAGAGGGTTGGTTTCAAGAAAGTGCGTGGAAAAAATGGCAAGGCCTTCAACGCTATTTTCTATTTGTCCCATGAACATCCACAATCACTCGACATGGTGCCTTGTACATAGTGCATAGATGAATGAATGAATATTTTTATCCTCAATGAGTGGTTCAATACACGATCAGGCATCACTCAATCTGTTTTTAACCTCCAAAAAAAAAAAAAATGAATGAGTAAATGAATGACGTTCTGGATCTCTATGTGACTTCTAAATAAGCAAAATCAGAAAACTTTATGAAGCAACAAGTTATTTGCGGACAGCCTTCTATCTGCGTTCCTATTTCGATGACCGTGACCTTTAGCTTCACTTTGATTGTTGACTCTGTAATCAAGCAGCTGTGGAGCGGGGTGCTCACTGTGCTCTGAGTTCCGAGGGGCACAACCTGAGGGAAGTTATGGTGCCACCAAGAAGCAGAGACAGTGAGTGTCAGACTGTCGCTTTCTAATAGCCCTGCGGCGGGAATGCAGGTCAGCCTTACAAGGATCGGAAAACCACCAGAAGTCAGAAAGGAGGTACGAACGAATCTGAGAGGTTACTACCTAGACATCCTGCAGGAAACCAAAGGCTTTAACGCATTTAATTCACATTTGGCTTTGAAAAGAGAAAGCACAAAGGAAACAGAAAAGGCACATTTCCCAGGAGACATACGGAATAAAACTGGCTTCTTTTTAATTAGTGAAGAATACATGTTGACATCCATTTCCCTATGACAGCCCTATAGAAATCAGTCAAATGAAGATTCAATGACGGTGAGAACCAAATTTTCTGGCCAACATAAAGTCACAACTCTTGGATAAAAGCACAAAATCCAGAGCTGAAAATACCAAATCATGGGTCTCCATAAGAATAAGGTTGAGAGCTTCCGGGCCATGGTTTTGGGGTCAGACAAAGCTGCTATTCCGGGAAGCCTACCATACACCCTGGCGTATTGAAGACATCGACAACTTAATCATTTCCTTTCTAGACACACCCCACCCTTTCCAGGGTGCAGGCAGCTCCCCGCACCCCCATCTGACATCAATTCCACAAGAAATGCTTCCTGCTTAATTGCGATAGACTCTGTAATTTCACCTTCCACGTCCTGATTAATTAAAAAAGAAGCTGCAAACTGTGACCCTTACCGTTCAAAAATCATGTGAGTATTCCCCAGAGAATATTGACTAGAAGTATATCCCACAAAAGGTTCTCTGGAAATGGGGTTCTGTGAATAAGGTCATGTGAAGAAGTCTATATCCTCTTTTGTACAGATTCCCTCCACACATTAGGGTACTAAAGAAAAAGAGGCCGAAACCGGTGTGGCTCAGTGGATAGAGCGTCAGCCTGCGGACTGAAAGGTCCCAGGTTCGATTCCGGTCAAGGGCATGTACTTTGGTTGCGGGCACATCCCCAGTCGTGCAGGAGGCAGCTGAACAATGTTTCTCTCTCATCGATCTCTCTGTAGAAAATCAATAAAATATATTAAAAAAAAAAAGAAAGAAAGAATGAAAAAGAGGAAGGGGTGGAGTAGGTAGAAGAGCCATTGCAGGTCTACCACAGTGGGAGGAGAGAAAGACGGAGGAGGATTGGGTAAGAGATGACCCAGGTCCCAGCACAGTTCTGGGAAAGTCTAAGATGGGTGCTTGGAGCCCTCAAAGCAAAGATTACCCACGGGAGGAACCCTGCCCGGCACAGGCAGGGCCTGATTCTAACCCCTCGGCATCCTCATCACCGGCGGAGAGCAGCTTGGAAAGAGTGTGGCTCTGGCATGGAAACCATAGTGGACCCAAAGCGGCAGCAGCTGGAAGCTGCCGGGCAAGGATGGCCCCAGCAGGCTCTCCTGAAGAGCATCCCATTGCTAGGCAACCATGTGTTCAAAATGATGCTGGTGGAGCTGAAAGGCAGACCCGGAGTCGTGAGGCAAACAGGTGGGGACCAGCAGGAAGCCTCTGCCGCCCTCAGGAGCCAGCAGAAAAGGGGGTTTCAGGAGAGAGTTTGGGCCACGGGCAGAATCTGGATCCGTGGCAGGTTCTGCCTGGTGATCGGTGGATGGCGTGGCAGTGGGAGGCGCTGTCTGGGGAAAGTCAGGCTCATGGCAGAGATGGGGTCCCCCTCAGAGACATCTACCAAAGCAGAGATGGTGGGGGGGGGGCGGCCCTCTCTGCCTCCCTCCCTCCTCCTCTCTCGGATGCCCCTCCTGTGGCATCAGTGTAAGTGGAGACTGTGGGCAAGGGACCCTGAGTGCATCGCAGAGCTGGGCACCCTGCAATCAATCACAAGTGCCAGCGATGGGTCGGGGAGGGAAGCAACCAAGGACTGACACAGCAAATCCTGTGATCCAAATCCGGGGCTTATTCTAAATTAACAAGCTCATGAGTGCCATCAAAATAATCAAGTGCCCACACGTGATCCGAATAGCTGAGTGCCACAGCATTTGGGGGAAAATGCAATGTGTCTTCATGAAAAACACCCAACAGAAAATCCTAGTTTCAGTTGGTAGTGAGAAGCAGCAATGGATATAGTATTTTTAAAGATGAGATTTTTTTAAAAAAATGTACATTCTATATGATAAAGAGCTAATATGCTAATTAGACTGGATGGCCGAACAACCTTCCAGATGACCTTCCAGAATGACCCGTGGGCAGGGGACAGGGCCGTGGGGCTAGGAGGCAGCCTGGGCTCTGAGACACTACTCTTGCACAAATTTCATGCACTGGGCCTCTAGCAAAAAAAAATTATGCTGACTGATAAGAATTTTATTCACAAAAACGTATTGACAGTCACTTGATAGTTTGGAGAACATGGATCAAGGGTGCTTCCACAACAGATGGCTTTAGACACGTACATTTACAAAATTGTTGAAAATGGATCATGAGCGAGAGCCGTCCTTTTTGAATGAATTGATTACAAAAAAAAAAATCGAAAGGTAGAAACCATTGTTCTTGAACCAGAATCCATGCCTCGTGACTGTTGACATTTAAAAAGGATTGCTTGCCACCAAAGCAGGTTTGGCTCAGTGGATAGAGTGTCGGTCTGAGGACTGAAAGGTCCCAGGTTCGATTCCGGTCAAGGGCAGGTACCTTGGTTGTGGGCACATCCCCAGTAAAGGGCCTGCAGGAGGCCACTGATCGATGTCTCTCTCTCATTGATGTTTCTAACTCTCTATCCTTCTCCTTTCCTCTCTATAAAAAAATCAATAAAATATATTTTAAAAAAATAAAAATGCTTGCTTGCCACAGATAGCATTGATTCCCTGGGATCCTGGAAAGAAACACCTCACAGACCTTGCCCGGCAGAGGGTTTTAGCAAGGACTGGCTTCTGGCCTCGGTATTCCTCCCAAAGTCAACAACCACCACATCCGCAAGAACCTGAGATATGGCCCCAAGAGGACCGCGTCCCCTCCCCTGCTCTGCTGTTTCTGGGGACGCCGCTGGGAATCTGACGTGCAGAGGAGGCAGAGAGGCAGCACAGATGTCTCCCTGGCCTGGCTTCCTGTTCAGCTGCTCCCAGCGCTCAGAACGAGCTGGAGCTGGTGAGGGGGGAGGGCCGGCCCCCCAGCAGGCTGGCTTTGTGAGGCGCTAAAAATACAGGCCAGAGAGGAGGCGCTGGAGGATAAAAGGGGTCCAGGTGCCGGCACCCCAGGATGCTCCAGTTGCCCTGGTGCTCGAGTCCACTGCTTCCAGCACCGCGCTGTAATTGAGTGCCTCAGGCGAGATGACAGGTTTGTGGGCTCTGGAAAAGGCGGGGTGCCCCCCACCGTGTGCGCCTCCCCATGCAATTTCGCCACCAGCCCCTCAGACCGAGGAGCTGGAGGGGTGTTTTGATGTGCTCCCCATGGGAAGGTCCATTGTGAAACTCGCTGGGCGATGAACATCTATGGGGGAGAGAGAGGTAATTTGCGGTGCTAGTTCGGCTTACACAGGCTGAGTCCTTTCATGCGGGGAGAACACTGTCTCCTGATCTGGGGTGAGTGTGCTGGTTAACCACCGGCATCCCCTGCCCTTGGATGGCTCAGCCTCACTGAGGGGACCTGGATGGAGGCAGGGATGCAGCGGGAAGAGGAGCATCACAGCCCGATGCCCGGGTACCAAGAGGCATCCAAACAGAGTGAGAAAGGCTTCTTCCTGTTCATGTTCTCTTCTCGGTAGAGGAGCCTTAAAGCAGCAGAAGAGGAGGTTAAAGACAGGAAAGCGAGGCTGCGGATGTGGCCTCCGCTATTTATGGAGCTGGGAGCTGGGAGCCCACAGGCGCAGAGAGAGCGAGCCCGCTGAATGGAAGACCTGGGTCCGGGGACCTTCTCTGCGTCTCCGCGGGACCTTTGCTAAAACAAGTTCAATGGACTGGAGGAGCAGACCCCTGGGATGGCAGGCAGCAGGAGGAGAGTGCGCCCAGGAGACTGGCCGGGGCTGGCTGGGGCCTGCCTTGGCATCGCCCGAAGCCCGCACGCACAGCAGAGGGAAATGACAGACTGCACCGGCTGGTGATTCCGGGGGGGGCAAAGAACTCAACGCCGTGGGGCTGGTGAAGGCAGACAGTTAGCACCATGGCCCTCAGCGAGGACACACGGAGCGCAGTCCATTAAAGTGCCATTGCCACAGGACGCACCTTCTTCCCCCACAGCCAGGCTGGCCGGGCACCCCGCTGAAAAGGGGGTGCAGTCAGCTGAGCGAATCCTTCACTGTGATGGTATGCACCCACACACTTAGCTTCCGCTGTGGATTTTCTCCCGTGTTAGAGTTATTTCAATGCTACCCTCTCTCCACACTACTAGGAAGAATCCTTGTCTGGTTGCATGGAGAAGAGGCAGCCTACACCTGCAGAAATACAGTGGTACCTCGAGATACGAGTGCCCTAACATCCGAGATGTTTGAGATACGAGCCGTCGAGGGAGCGATTTTTGCTTTGAAATATGAGCAACATTTGAGATAGGAGTCATCGCGCGGATCGGCCGGCTGCACACGACCCACCAGTTTACTGCGACTCGAGCTTCTCATAGTTTCCCACGCCTCAAGGTGACGGAACGAATTAAACTCGTATCTCGAGGTACCACTGTACGGCCATCCTGCTCAACCAAGGGGCCCTCACGGGGTTTCCGAGGAGGCAATGAAAGGAGAGGTTATGTGTTCCTTACTGAGCACACTTTCCAGAGTCTAGATAATGAAGTTATTCTGAATCATGGGATTTTTAAAAATCTAATCATAATTTTTTAAATATATTTTATTGATTTTTTAAAGAGAGAAAAAGAGAGGGATAGAGTTAGAAACATCGATGAGAGAGAGACATCGATCAGCTGCCTCCTGCACGCCCCCCACAGGGGATATGCCTGTAACCAAGGTACATGCCCTTGACCGGAATCGAACCTGGGACTTTTCAGTCCACAGGCTGACGCTTTATCCACTGAGCCAAACCGGTTTTGGCTAATCATAATTTTTTAGTGAGATCTTTTTATTTCTGTGAAAGCAGATAAGCAATGAGCAATGTTTAATATTGGAAACTAGAGGCCTGGTGCATGAAATGCGTGCATTTGGGGGAGGGTACTCAGCCCCGCCTGCACCCTCTTGCAGTGCTGGAGCTCCACAACCGATTGCCCCAAAGAGGTAGGCCCTGCCCACCTGGCTGGGATCCGAGATGGGTCGCCCCTGCAGAGGGAGGCCCGGTCCACCCGCCATAGTCCACTGGTCGGTGTTTGGGGTGAACGTGGAGCTCCCCCCACACCGACCGATGGCCCTGCCAGCCAGTGACCCGAACCTCCCTCTGGGAGGTGATCATGGAGCACTGGTGGGGCCCTCCCACCAGCTGCATCACATCCGCCTGGCTGGCCTGGCGCCAGGGGTGGCACAGCATGGTTGTCCAGATGGTCATCCCTTTGTTCAGCTGTTCGGTCACTTTGCATATTACACTTTTATTATTATAGATGCTAAATGATAACGAGTGAAGGCACATTTTAAATATACCTATTCATGCTAGGAAGACCATATTCCAAATATATTCAATCATAGTGAATATATTGTATTCTTTAAAAATCTTTAATATCACCGAGACCGGTTTGGCTCAGTGGATAGAGCATCGGTCTGTGGACTGAAAGGTCCCAGGTTTGATTCCGGTCAAGGGCATGTATCCTGGTTGTGGGCACATCCCCAGCAGGAGGCATGCAGGAGGCGGCTGATGGATGTCTCTCTCTCATCATTGTTTCTAACTCTCTATCCCTCTCCCTTCCTCTCTGTAAAAAAAATCAATAATATATATTTTTTAAAATCTTTAATATCAAGCAACTCTAGGTAGAAAAGTTTTCAAATACTACATTAAAATGCATTTCAATGTCCATGAAGTTCAGTTACTTTTACTCGTCCGTGCCACACTTTAGGATTTACAGAGCCGTATGAACACTGAGAAATTGGATTTTATATTTAAAATAAAACAAGGAGGACGAGGAGTCTGATACAGCTAGGGGTGCAATTAGGGTACATCCCATTCTACTAGAAAGTGGGCCATGACTCTGAGTTTTCTGGATGCCAACTCAAAACTGGAGACCCAGTCTCTACTTCAGCGTCTATAAAATAAAAACAAACTATTTGGTCAAGAATATGTATTCTTGATTCTAATACTTGAGATGAAAAAGTCCCAGTGTTTCTTCACGACCGCACTTTGTTTAGCGAAGAACCCCTCTCCACCATACTTAAAGCGAACAGAAGTCAGTATGTTGCTTAGTGATTTCCTCATAATGTCTCTCAGTGTGGCCTTTCTACAGAACTCTAGATGAAGTTCAGTAAATGTGTGTTTTTATGATGCTCTAAAATTACACAATCCTTATCCCATGAGTCCTGATGCTCTGACTCAATGCAAAAAAATAAAAAGTATTTTAGACTCCTTCTTAGGTGTTTATGTTATATTTATAATTATTTTTTTGTAATTTATCTGGTGTTGATATCTATGGTTGATGTCTGAAAATTAAAGTCAGACCATGAAGGAAACCTATATTAACTCTCCTACAATTCTGGGGGATGGGACTTTGAATGTGCAGATAAAAATAGGAAGTCTAGTCTGGCTGGCATGGCCCAGGGGTTGAGTATTGACCTATGAACCAGGAGGTCACAATGCGATTCCCAGTCAGGGCATATGGCTGGGTTGCGGGCTCGATTCCCAGTGTGGGGTGTGCAGGAGGCAGCTGATCGATGATGTTTCTCTCTCATTGCTGATGTTTCTCCCTCTCTCCCTCTCTCCCTTCTCTTCTGAAATCAACAACATATTTTAAAAAGAATGGAAGTATACTTTAGGAAATGGATATTGTAAGACCCACCAATATATGGTCACCAAGTCTTCAAAAGTGCATTGTATTTAAAATTCTGTCACTATATAGAGTTGTTTTGATTCTTATCATATTGAAGATATACACACAGAAGTAACTAGGCAGAACACATTTTTTTTTCTATCAAAGCCATCCAGTGGAAGTATATTAAAACCTCAAATCATTTCACCAAGAAACTCATAGGTGTTTTTAATCCATAGAACGCTGTAATGCCATTTCCCAGTTTTTAAATAACATAGAATTGCCTGGTGAGCTTGTTATTAGTAAATAGGCCTACGTAACCCACTCATCTCCATTCCCGAGACTCTCTGAATTGGTATCTCCAGGAGCCTAACCCGCACAAATTAAACAAAACCGGGGATCCTGATAGACATCAAAGCCCGAAAATTACTTCTCTCTGATGGAGTTTTCCTTTGAAAATAGCTGTGAAGTTCTGAAATGTAACCTTGAAATTGAATTGTAGGTGCTTTTGGCTTTGTTTTGTTTTGTTTTTAGAATACTTCAGTGTTTTTGCTTGGGGATAATTGTTAAAATTATGAGGCTCTTCTCCAAATACTTCGGACAAATGTGTGAGATGGGATCTGCATCTTTTCAGATAAGTCTTCTGCAGATAGAGAGTAAGGTGCCATTGATAGCTAACAGAATTTAAAAGATAAATGAAAATCAAGTATCGTGCGGATTCAGCCACAATTATACCCGTCTCTAAGATTGATTTTGGACTAATGCACTCTGAACTCTGATTTTCTGTTAATAAATACACATTTTTAAAAAATAAAATAAAATCCTAAAACTACTTTCCAAATGGCAGGTATTGATGGCTAGGTAAAACCCTGTGGTGTCTATTAATCAGAAGGCACTCTTATCAACTTTCTATAAGTCTCCTTCAATTTAGGAGAAAAAAAACTATCTTAACAACGGAGGAAATATCAAAGAGTTAAGCAAAGTTCTCAAATCGGGAGATCAAACATAGGGTCCTTCAATCCTTGTTCTACTACTAACTAGCTTTGTAATCGTGGACAATTCATTTAACAGCTGGAATACAGTTGTGAATGTGAAGATGAAATAATACCATGTATACCGTCAGTACATATTGCTTTCTTTCATCTCTGCTTCCAGTCTAATGATGCTTTAAACAAACAAACAAATACCATATTTTCTGGCGTATAAGATGACTGGGTGTATAAGACAAATACATACCGTATTTTCCGGTGTATAAGACGACCACCAACTTTTCCAGTTAAAATATAGAGTGTGGGATATACCCGCCCTATAAGATGACACCCGGCGTATAAGACGACCCCCGACTTTTGAGAAGATTTTCCTGGGTTAAAAAGTCATCTTATACGCCGGAAAATATGGTATGTATCCCACATACCTGTTATACCTGCTGAGTTCCTCTCTCTGCATTCTCCAATGGCTATACAGGATCATAGTAGCCTACCATGTGCTCCCTCATAGAGTACAGAATGACGGTGGGGTCATGGAAAACATGGGATCATGGGAGTTTGCTAGGAGTTCAATGTTTGGCTCTCCTACTTGATCTGCTAGACTGGAGACAAATCTCAGCCTCAGTTTCTAATCTGTGCACCTCTGGCCTCTTTGCATTTTATAAGAGGAAATTAGATGCCACAGGAAATGCTTGTAAGATCATAGAAACACAACAATAAATATCAGCCTTCTGCCTCTGTGGTGGAGAGGACCTGTATGCTCCCATCACCAGCTTTGGACAGAAAGTCAACACCGGCCATTAGCTCTCTCCGTTGGAACTATGACTGAAATATCACATTGGAAGTTTCATCTGACAGGACATTCAAGTACGGCCTTGCTATCACTTGGATGAAACACCTTTATGAAGTTGTGAGCATTCTTAGATCTTTTAAGGATGAAAGGGACACCCAGAGTAATTAGCAATTATTATTTCACAACAAATCATAGTTGTCTCTTCGCGAAAGCATTGCACTGGGCTCCGGGAGACCTGAGTTATATTCCCACCTCTGCTATTCTCCAGTTTTTATGACATTGGAAAGTCATTTCACCTTTCTGTGTCAGAGAAAACTTATAATTAACTTCCATTGATATATAAGCCACCTTCTGCAGCAGCTGGATAACTAGAATTATATTTCCCACCAGAATGTAAAGTACTAAATATTTCCTATAAAGTATTTTCTGTGGAGTGAATTGTGATTTTCTTTTGGGGAGACTGCAATTTAATTTATAAAAAATGAACCTATATGTATTTTTGAGCAATCTCATATTTGACTATATATTGCATATACAACTATAACAATTAAAATAATCTCTATGTACATGCAAATGGTTTTTATTGTAATTTTCTCCTATAAGGCAATAACTAATATACACCTATAGAAAAATGGACAGAATAATTGAGTAGCCAATAAAAAAAAGAAATATTCACTTTCCTGGGAAGATATGTACAAATGTAATACATTAATTTAAAAAAAATGGGAAAGAAAAGAAATATTCACTTTCATTATAATATAAAATTCACATTAAAGAAACAATAGCTCAATATTTTACACTGAGATTTTTAAATACTTTCAGTGGTCACCCCTACAATTTCTATGTGATGAATTAGGCAATAAAATTATCAAAAGTTTCACAGTTATCCATACTCATATACTATTTTAATTTTTAGAAATTTAAATTAAGTATAGACTCCAAGACACACAACATATTTCTGTGTCAGAATATTCAAAGCACCATTATGTATAAAACTAAAAAGGGTTAAGTAAATAAATGCCCAACAAACGGATAAAGTTTAAATAAAGCGTGGTTAAACTTAGCAATAAAACCCAGTCCTTAGAATGGATATTTTCAAAAAATAATATCAGAATTGATAAACACAATGACTATGAAGGGTTGAGTTGTGCTCATCCCCCATTCCCCTATGTTTCAATGTCTCAGCACATGACCCTATTTGGAGAGAGCCTCTTTCCAGAGATCATTGAATTAAAGTGAGTTCACAGGGCCTCAGCCAGGACCACTGAGGCCTGCACACAGTGCGATGCCATGTGGACACGAAGGCCAAGTTCAGGATCATGCACCCTAAAGGTCGTCAGAGAACCACCAAACTCTCCCACCCTGGCAGCCCACAGAGGCATCATAAATCCCGCCGCCTGGTCCGCACCTGGTCTTCCAGAACAGTGCACAAGAACTGCCCCTGCTCCCGTGACCAGTTTGTGGTGCCTTAGCAAACCAACAAATACAACTGCTGTGTCAAGTGCAGTGGAAAGCCTACCAAAAAGATATGCCAGCACAAATTCAGACAAGCATACACCTTTTTTAAAACGTGTAGGCAAAGTCATGTTTGACAGCAAAAGAACACTTGAAATTATGTGAGCATCTCTAAACTGTAGGATGATAGCTCTTTTTAATTTGGGAACATGTTCTGTACTCGCATAAACACCAACTATTCCCCAATCCTATCTAATAAAGAGAGGATGTGCTAATTGACCATCACTCCGTCACAAAGATGGCTGCGCCCACAGCTGAAGCCAAGTTCCCTTAAGAAGCCTTAACGAGCCATCAGCAGGGACCTGAGTCTACACCCTTCCCAGCCCCCATGGGGCTTGACAGGGGACCTCAAGGTGCGCTTTTCGTCCTGATGCTGAGCTAGGGGACCTCAGGATGCTCCCCCCGCCCCAGCACCAGGCCAGGAAACCTCAGGCTGCACCCCCCACCAGATGGGGCTTGACAGGGGACTTCAGGCCAAGCCCCCCACCCAGCACCAGGCCAGGGGACCTGAGACTGTGTCCCCCTTACCTGGCTGGGCTTGACAGGGGACCTCAGGCTGTGCCTGCCACCCAGCAGGGCTTGACAGGGGACCTCAAGGTGCACCCCCAGTGCTGGGTCGGGGGAACTCAGGCCATGCCCCCACCCAGTGGGGCATGACAGAGGACCTCATGGCATGCCCCCCATCCTGGTCTGGACTGGGGGACCTCAGGCCATGTCCCCCATCCTGGTGCCAGGCCAGGGGACCTGAGGCTATGCCCCCTGCCTGGCAGGAATTGACAAGGGTGGAACTGGCCGGGTCTGGATCTAGCCCAATATGAGGGGAGGGGGGGCAGGGTCTGGGTCTCGTGTTATTTTGAGGCTCATGTGGGTGGGTGGGACTTGACTCTGGGTCCCATGGGGAGCCCCAGACTCTGACAGGAGGAAGGTTTTCATATACATTTTACTAATTTTCTTTCATCTCTGACACTTCTATTCTAGAAAAAGGGCAAATAGCAATATTAAATTATTTCCTCTCATTAATCCCCTTTTAATGTGCATGAATTTCGTGCACCGGGCCACTAGTATAAAAATAAGCATTTTTCCAAACTACGGTTGCATTCTTAAGTCCTACCTTTCACCATTCTGTTTAAGATAAAATTTTGCTCATATTTTATTGTGGTGGTGGTGGTAGTGACAGTAAAACTACGGAATGTCCCAGAGAAAGGTGCTTTCCTCTGACTCAGCAATACAAGTAATCGCTCCAGGAAGTTAGTGGGCCCAGTGTCACTGCAGAGAGAAGGAGCCCACACCCACAGGGAGAGACCGGGCTATGGGAAAACTAAGAGGCACCACTTGTACGTGCTTTGCACTGTTATTGGGTGACCTCCCTGCATCAGCCTGGGTGTCTCCCTCTCTCCACTGTCTGTGCATCTTGTTTCCTGCTGCCTGCGCCTCCTGCTGTACCTGTAATTCTGGATGCTGGCCGCTGCCGGCATCTACACTGAGTCTCTGCCCGGGCCCTTCTTCATGATGCAGCGCCCCAGAGAGAGATCCGGGTCTGACTCCTGGTATGTATCTTCTCAGATTCTTCACTCAGTTGAGACCTTCATTGCTTTCTTTTTAAATTTATCTTTACTGTGGAAACTATTACACACGACCTCTTATTCTTTCCCATTGAGAACCTCTACCCTTCCAATCCCCTTCCAGGCCTGCACTGCACTATGGTCTGTGTCCCTGGGTTATGCATACACACATAGAAAGTCTGCCTATAATCGCTGACCTTGATTTTCTTGGGAGGACTCACAGCATCTACAAAACCTTCCCTCGGTATTGCTCAAACTCTTTGTAGCGAAGGGTGATTTTCTCACCATCTCTCACAGGCCAACACATTAGTAATACCAATTAAAATACTGGAAACATAACACTTTTCAATTTAAAAAAAAAGTTAAAAGCTGACCTCATTTTCTATCATATGCCAAGTCTTCTATAAGACACATTAAAATACATGATTAAATAAATGAAAGTAAAAATTGAAGACAAAAAATACAAGATCCTTTTTTGTCAATACTTTCAACAGACATGGGATTACTCTGCAGATTCCATACCGTTTCTAAATGTTTGCTCTGGTGTTCAGACTTGCTTTGCTCACATGGTCCCATGGTCGCAGGAGGTTGGTAGCCAGCACCTGTCCTGGGCACCTGCCTTTAAGCTCTCCCCCTTTCTACACCGTTCTTCTCCTTAGTTTAAAATAGTATCCAAGGTTTTAAAGTCAAGTTTAAAATCCAACAATAACCGGCATCCATTAACTACAAAGCACACTCCATCCTTCTCTGCTTTTTCCTTTTCATATGCTGAGAACACAGCTATACTTTGAACAGTCAACTCAATGCTAATATCTAGCTGTTCAAAAATGGATTTGTCATGTTAAATTTTGTACTCTTACTTTTTTAAGTATATATTTATATTGATTTCAGAGAGGAAGGGAGAGGAAGAGAGAGAGAGAGAGAACCATCAATGAGAGAATCATTGATTGGCTGCCTCTTGCACTCCCCCTACTGGGGATCTCACCCACAGCCTAGCATGTGCCCTTGACTGGAATTGAAACCAGGAACCTTCAATCTGCAACCTGACACTCTATCCACGGAGCCAAACGAGCGAGAGCCGATTCTTCTGTTTTAAAATTCCGTTTACCACTGGCCAGTTCTTGATTTAATTAACAGGCCAGACAACTACCGAGAGAGATTATGCAAGCAGTAGATGTTCATCACAAGCTTTTACTCTCAAGGCTGGCCTCACTTCCCAGTGTCCAGAGTTGATGATCTTGAACCTGAGCAAGCTACTCCACTCCACTGACTGTCGGTTTCTTCGTTTGTAAAAAGAGGGACATAGCACCTGTATCAGCGGCTGGGGGTGGGATGTGTGTATGTGATGTAAGATGCAGAAACCTTTGAAAGTCTAGGTCCTGAATTCCTGGATGGCTGAGGTTCATGCTCTTCTGTCCAAGCAAGAAGACCCTGTTTCACCGGGACGATAAGCAGCTTCTTAAGACATATTTTGGCGCCTTTAAGAAGCACATAGACTTATAGCCCCAACTTCTCCTTCTTGATAACATACCTTAACTATATTTTCTCATTCAGACCCTATCTATTTTTCCTAAGTTCCATTTCATGGTCTTTCTAATGTTACTAAGTAATCTCTTCCTAATATTACTAACTAATCTCTTTCTCTTGCCTTATATTGCAAAGTTTAACGTTTACTATTCTTACCCTTTGTATAACATTTATATTATTATACATGATTAAATGTTTCTACAGTCACATAGGTTTTCTAACACCCAAGAATATAATCTATTTCCTTAGATTATATCTTCCGTAAATAATGAAGTTCCTGCAAGGAATGTGACTTAAAAATGAATGCTTTTCTTTATAAATGATGACACTTTTTAGCTGTTGTTGTGTTTTGTTATTTTTTTAATGTTAAGGAACTTATGTACCTTGTTTCTTTTTTTTACATTTCACTTCTTGCTGTTTAATTCTTTTCCTACTCAGTTATGGATGAGCATTGTATAGCAGAAAGCCCCAATTTCTTATAAAGGGGATAAAACACCTAACACAGAGAATAATTTGAAAATTAAAATTAAATCAGAGAGTAAAGAAAGTAACAACTGGTTGACATGTAGCAAGTAAATAATAAAAAAAAATTTTCAGCACCTTACATCTGTATTCATATGAGCTCTTTGTCTATCTGACCCTTTCTACTTAATTATTTCATAACAACATTCCCTAATGATTGAGGCACTTTGGAAATCATACATCATAAAACTTTAAGTTAAGGTTATAAAGTATTTCCATTTCTAATTACTAGTGGTGTGCAATGTTATTCTGAAGGTTCCTACTATAAATCAACAATTGGTGTTGATTTATTTTTTTAATATTTATAATATCTGCTTTCCAGGGTTATGTAATTTATTGAATAAGCCAGTAATTGGAAAAACTGTGAAAATTTGAGTAATATTTTTGTCAATAAACTTATTTTTACAAACCTTTTTTGCCAATGCAAGTACCCTCAGTAATTCCATATCTGCCTCGTTGATGTAACCTACCAACTGCATCATGTCCAGTTCATGTATCCATGAAAAAACCCTCTCGAGCCCAGCCTGTGTGGCTCAGTGGTTGAGCATCGACCCATGAATCAGGAGGTCAGGGTTCCATTTCCAGTCAAGCCCATACCCAGACTTTAGCCTCCATCCCCAGTCAGGGGCCATGCAGGAGGCAGCCAGCTGATGATTCTCTCTCATCATGGATGTTCTATCCCTCTTCCTTTCTCTCTCTGAAATCAATAAAAACGTCATTTAAGAAAAACAACAAAGCACCTCTCAAACTGTTGTTTGTGGCCCTGACTGTATTTCTGTGACGAAGTGATGATGAAGACACTTTTTGACAAGGAATGGCATTGCTGAGTCTCCGGAGCTAAAAAAAAAGGAGAAAGAAAAAGCTAAACCCTTCCATCAGACCTTTTCCGTTAAACGCAATCTACACACAGATCTTTAAAAAGATGTCCATAGCCGAGACTGGTTTGGCTCAGTGGATAGAGCGTTGGCTTGCGGACTGAAAGGTCCCAGGTTCGATTCCAGTTAAGGGCATGGACCTTGCTTGCGGGCACATCTCCACTGTGGGGCGTGCAGGACGTGGCTGATCGATGTCTCTCTCTCATCGATGTTTCTGACTTTCTATCCCTCTCCTTTCCTCTCTGTAAAAAATCAATAAAATATATTTTAAAAAAAAAGATGTCCATAATTAATCAACTGGAAAAAAAGAGGCTTCTAATGTGCTTGCACTGGGTGACCCCTTTGCTGTGGACAGTGACACAGTTACAGTGGTACCTCGAGACACGAGTTTAATTCATTCTGTAACCTTGAGGCGTGGGAAACTGTAAACTGGTGGGTCGTGTGCAGCCGGCCGATCCGCGCGATGACTCCTATCTCAACTGTTGCTCGTATTTCAAAGCAAAAATCGCTTGCTCAACAGCTCGTATCTCAAAAATCTCGTATGTTAGGGCACTCGTATCTCGAGGTACCAGTTTACCTCTAAACAGGCCTCTTCGGATGGATAGAGATCAAGGCTGGCATGTGTCTGTCCGGTGAGCACACTTCATCAGCCCATCTCCCTGACATAGGCTTGTGTACCCGAAAAACGGCCAGCGTTTGGGGTAGAGAGTCTAAGGCATGAAAACAGAGCCCACAGGCCGGTTCTCATCCTTCACCAATAACCAGAGTTCATGGAGAGCACCAAGAGCCGGATAAACGATACGGTGTTTATCAGGGCCTGGCCACTAGCAGAAGCGCGGTCATGGGTGTGATGGATGGAAGACTTGATCCAACCTGCCCAGGACTCAATTCCTCCCAGCATCGCGCCTCCAGAGAGAAAGAGGGGGAGCAAAAGCAGACAGAGCGCTTCATGGGGGGCCTCTACCTGCTGGCCGCCTGCCACCCCCCCCCCTTTCCTGCTCCGTTCCCTGGAACACGGGCTCAGGGCGTATGGCTGTGGTTTCCAGTTCTATTAAGAGAGCGTTTTGTCCTGTTTTACCCGAGATGAATTCATAGCAACACCGCAAGGCGCATGATGGATCCCGCAAAGCGATCCCGGGGAGCTGCTGGCGGGAGAGAGCAAACTAAAAGCTTCATTCTGCATCGCCCCTCACACATCGCAGTGTCTGCTTTCCAGATAAAGAATTCTGCCCTCGTAGATACGGACGTGAACGTCTCTTCTGTCTTCATTTGGGAAATATTTATGAATGAATGATATTTGTTATGGTGATACGGTGTATTTCCTCTTTTTTGTGTGCTTCCATCATTTGGGGATGCTGAGATGAAACAGGTTTTGAGTCTGGGTTACAACCACATGTAGATGGACTCCTTAATCTCCCATCGCATAACACTCAGCGGCTCAGCACAGCGGTGGTAATGGCCCATATGCACCCTCCACCTCTAACCAGTGTAGCCACTGTCACCAGGAGAAATAATGGTTAAGTGATACCGAACTGGATGCGCGAAGTCGTTCTGCTAAAAGTAGGGAGCGCATCTTTCTGCTTCCTGACCCTTCTCTGTCCCTTTCCCGGAACCGCAGACAAAGGAATTCTAGCATCACCTGATCACCTCTCCAGGATCAGCATTTTTTTCTCTCTAAAGAGTCCAAAGGTGGAGAAAGGATTGTTATTGCAAGTAAATCTAGGAGATAAGTATTTTATTCTGATTTGAAAAGTGAGCTTTCCGCTGTACCGTGCTGATCCCAAGCTGAATAACGTTAAAGAGAGGAAATATAAGGAAGGAGAGAAGGGAGATTCCTCGATAAATATCTATCATAGGTAACAATGACTAGGCCAACTTTGTATTTCAGAATTATGTTTTAAAGCTTTCTGTTTTTAAAGTTAACCAAGTACATCTCAGGGTAAAGGGTTTGAGTCCAATTCCAGCGTGGGGGTGGAGAGGGTTCTCACCGCCAAGCAAGGCTCTGCCACCAGCGGGGTGTCCGACCGGGTGACTCACTTCTGCTGTCTGCCCAACACAGCGTCAGACCCCACAGATTATCGCCTCAGTTCTACAAGACTGTCCCCCACAACACACACTTACACACACACACACACACACACACACACTCACACACACACACTCACATAAACACATACACACACATCTACACACACTTACACACACACACACAAACACATACACACCTACACACACATGCACACACATACATACCTACACACACATATACACACATACACACACATACACACCTACACACACTCACATAAACACATACACACACATACACACACACTTGCACACACACATAAACACATACACGCACATATATACACACATAAACACATACACGCATATACACACTTACACACACACATACACACATAAACACATGCACACCTACACATCTACACACACACATATACACACACACATAGATTATGGTTTCAGTTCTACAAGACTGTCCCCCATAAAACACACACACACACACACACACACACACACACACACAGACTTACACACACACATAGATTATGGTTTCAGTTCTATAAGACTGTCCCCACAATTCACACACACACACACACACACACACACACACGATGCCAGCCGCCAGCCCGTTTCTGGCCTGTGCCTCTGACCCACCAGCCGTGATGCGAAGCCGTTCCAGTGGCCCCTCCTGGGCCCGTGGCTTTGCAGAGTGGCCCCAGAACCCAGAGGGACATTGGCTGTGGGGTCACTGGTCTGTCTACAGGGATCTAGTTCAGGGGCAGCCAATGAAGAGATGCCCAAGGCAGAACGTGGAGAAGCGCTACCATCCCCCTCCCAGTGCCAGCCTGCCCACAGCTCCAGGCGGTCACCACCCGAAAGCTCACTCAGCCCTTTCCTTTCCGGTGTCCATGGTTTCCATGGAAGCTCCCTTGCCCAGGCACCAGTGATTAAACGGTTAGCTACTGGCCACTCAATTTGACCTCCAATCCTCCTCTCTCCCCGGAGACCTGGAAATTCCAACATAAACTGATGAACAAAGATAGATCCAGAGACAAGGTAGCAATGAATAGACCTGCAACCTCAGAGAGAAGACCAGGGGGCGGGGGAGAGGGAGAAAGATGGGGGTGAGGTTAGAGATCAACCAAAGGCCTTGTGAGCATGCAGAGTAGCACAACCAATGGATTGGAGTGGGGGTGCAGTGTGGGGGGAGGTTAGAGATCAACCACAGGCCTTGTGAGCATGCAGAGTAGCACAACCAATGGAGAGGGACACTGGGGTGGTGGGGTTTGCCCTCAGGGGTGGCAGGGGCTAGGGGAGTCAATCAAGGCAAACAGGAGACATGGAATACTTGAAACACTCAAAAGAAAAAAAAGAAATCTCCAACCTTCTCATCTCAGGGCTGACTGCCCTAGCAACTAACTCGCTTCCTTTGGGGGAGTCCAAAACCCACCTCATTGGCAGAACCAAAGACAGCGTTCCACTCCCTCCCAGAATTTAGCACATTGCAAAGGGTTCAAGAATTCCAGGAACAGGACCAAGCCCAAATACGTATTTCTTATGATAAATCACACAGGACATCTTTTATGAGACCGGGAACCATGAATTCTGGAAAGACATAATGAGGTTTGTGGGTGTGTGTGTGTTTTTTTAATCTCTATTGTTGAAAGTGTTACAGATGTCCCCTAACATTGTAAGTTCTTCTGGCCCATGATAGAACATGTTTGCCCTTACTCTCTGCATGGTTTTCTCTTCCTCGTTGTCCAAATATGGACCTCAGTGCCATATGCTCAGAGATCTTTTCTCCGACTTCGATCTAAATTAGATTACATCCTGTTATGTTTCCCCTTAGCAACCTGGGCTTTTCCTTGATAGTTACTCTTCATACATGTGTTCACCTGTTGAATATCTGTCATCTCATCCTTCAGTCTTACCTGGCCATCAGAATCATATCTGCTTTATTTACTGTTTCCACAGAACACAGAGTCTGGCAGAGAGTATTCTGTGCAGATTAATTATATGGATAAATACCTTTTGGCTATTGTCCCACAGAAAAGCGAGGTACAAAACTGAGCCTCATTTCTGAGGTTCTTCTATTAACTATTAATGTAAACCTGGGCAAGTCGTGCCATACAACTTTTAGGTATTTTTTTTTTACTATATCTAGGACTTTATGATCACTTTGGATCATTCCAGACCTTAAGAATTTTCTAAATCCAACAAGAGGAAACAATGGGAGAGCTTATAACTCCAGCATGGAAGAAAAAAAAAGTCTGTACATTTTGACTTGAATTCTTGGTCTGACTAATACAAAAATCCAAATCCAGACATGTTTAAGGGCATCGAGGAAAGTTATTGGAAAGACACCCCGTTGTTTATAGATTCAAGTATACCGGTTTATGGCACAACTCCGGTGCGTTTCCATCCTGATACATAAAAAAGAAATCAGATATGCATGAGCGTACTTGTGTGTGCGTGTGTGCAGGAAGTGTGTTTGAAAAACCAGGACAGTTCTGTGGCTGTGAGTCTAATAAGCCAGGAGCTGTTGGCTTGCAACTCCACGGCCAGCCAGAGCTGGAAGCCTGCAGGAAGAGAGGCTCCCGGAAAAGCTGGCCAGGGGGTGCAGTGTCCCCCTCGCTATTAGCACCCCCCTTTTCCAGAGCTGACTTTCTCCCCGGGCCAATCCATCCCCCTCAGTTCTTCTCCCTCAGACTTGGTGCATCAGCGGAGGAAAAGGAAGAATGTGTGAAAGGGAAACCATTAGGTCTGTGCTGGCAAAACATTGTTTTAAGAATTGGCCTTGTCTGCTTGCCCCACCCCGCACACACACCCCTTTTTTTGTCAGCCTAGAGTTGGTCTGGACTTAGACTTTGGTAGCTTAAGGTTTTATTTTTAATTTCTTGAAATAAAAATAATAACATTTTTATTACTCAAAGACTATGCTTCAGATGGCCTCTGCTCATTCGGAACCCTTTCTTTGGACCCCATCAAGCTGCCTGCTGTCTTCTGGCCACCCCTCAACTGCCCCCTAATGCCCTGGTCACTTCCAGACTACCCCCCTTCTGGCCTGGTTGCCCCCTAACTGTCTGGAAGGAAGTTGAACGTCTGTCTGGAAGATGTCCGATCACCTGGTTTAATTAGCATATTACCCTTTGATGAGTGTAGAAACTAGAGGCCTGGTGCACGGATTCACGCTCTGTTGGGGTCAGGCCAATTGGGCCGAGCAGGCCCATGGAGGGGATGTAGAAGATTGGCAGACAGGCCTGTCCCCGATCATGGTGGGGGCTGGCCAGGTGGAGGGGCCACAGGCAGTTGGCGGGCCAGCCCTCACCCCTGGTTGAACTCCTATCAAACTCCTAATTGACGGGACTATTTGCATATTAGCCTTTTATTATATAGGATTTTTTTAAATTAATTTCAGAGACAGAAAGGGTGAGAGAAAGAGAGATAGAAATGTCAATGATGAGATAGAAGCATTGATCAGATGCCTCTTGCACCCACATAACGGGGATCAGGCTGGAAACACTGGCATGTGCCCTGCCCAGGAATGGAACTGTGACCTCCTGGTTCAGGGGTCTATGCTCAAACACTGGGCAACACAGGTCAGCACAGTCTCATCTTTTTTTTTTTTAAATATATTTCATTGATTTTTTTACAGAGAGGAAGGGAGAGGGATAGAGAGTTAGAAACATCGATAAGAGAGAGACATCAATCAGCTGCCTCCTGCACACCTCCTACTGGGGATGTGCCCACAACCAAGATACATGCCCTTGACCGGAATCGAACCTGGGACCTTTCAGTCTGCAGCCCGACGCTCTATCCACTGAGCCAAACCAGTTTTGGCACAGTCTCATCTTTTGCAGTCATGTTTTGCAATCTCATCTTTTGGTTCTAATAGTCCATATAAAGCATGAGTCTCTTCCTTCTCTCTCTCCTAAATCTTTGTCGAATTGTTGTTCCAGGTATTTATGCATTTATAGGTTGATTTTTGTATGTGTCCTGACCAAGGATCAAACCCACAACCATGGTGTATTGGGACAATGCTATAACTTACTAACCTACCCCACCAGGGCAATTAGCATATGTTTTATTTTTTTACTCCATCTTTTATACAACCTTTCTGAATAAAAAAAATAAAAAAATACGACTTTTGACTGACGCTTCTAGCAATTTCTCTAAAATTATAAAACCTTCCTGCTGTTGTTTTCTCTCTCCGTTTAGTTCCCAACATCTTCAAGTTTTCTTGAACAAAAACTTGATGCTTATGTTTTAAAATTAGAAATAAGGCTATTTTAAATCTGAAGTCAGTTTTGAACATTTCAAAATGACAAGGGTGATAATTAGACCAGGGAAGTCTTTTTTAGGGGATAACAATGAATAAACTTTTGTATGGAGATACACCCAGATGTATCTCTCCCACCTTGCCCTTCCATCACGTGACTAATGGGAACCTGTGGCTATAAAATAAAATGTGGCCTCATTCAATGATCCTCAGGCTCGCCTTGCACAAGTCTATCAGCATCCAGGTACAGTAGTACCTCGAGATACGAGTGCCCTAACATATGAGATTTTTGAGATACGAGCCGTGGAGCGAGCGATTTTTGCTTTGAAATACGAGCAACAGTTGAGATACGAGTCATCGCGCGGATCGGCCGGCTGCACACGACCCACCAGTTTACCGCGACTCGAGCGTCTCATCGTTTCCCACGCCTCAAGGTTACAGAACGAATTAAACTCGAATCTCGAGGTGCCACTGTATTAGTAGTATTAGAGCTTCTGCTGATTTTAGCCACAAACTGACCCTTCTCTCTCCTTGAAGACTCACGCACTAGCAAACGGTAAATGTCAAACTCGCCAGGGGATGAATGGAGAAGAACAATATAAGACCAGTGGTAACTAGAGGCTGCAGAGAAGAATATGCACATTTTTTTCTTGCATTCCTACACGTAGAGAGAAATCTCGTAATGCACTGTGAGTTGTTTTTTAAGCCTCTTATTTATCACACAAATGATAACACTATAAAAGCTACAGCAAGACTTGGTCTTCAATGAACTTGCTGCACTGAAAAAAGGCACTTTTTTTATATTATTGTACACAATCAAAGGGCCCGGTAGCTGTTCAGTGACACGAGATGCCATAGATCATTCTAGCAGTGACTACCAGAATATATAGCTATTTTTATTACCTTAGTTCCTTCCGAAAAAAAAGTTTATATAGCATATAGCCTTCCACATAAAGTCAATGCAATAGAAAAATCAGCAACCACAAACAGGAATTTACTTTCAAAAACAATACACACACACACACACACACACACACACATACAACATATATTTTCATTTTGATTGAAAGGAGAAAAAGATTAATGTGGTCTGTTTATCTTTTTTTTTCCCCAGACAAATATAAACTTGGGCCTCTAATTATATACACTTGTATATATAATAAAATATACTCCATATAATCTATACCAATAATAGAGGAATATGCAAATTGTCCAGGATGCCATCACAGTAATGACCGAACAGCAGGCTGCGTGGGGTGACAAGACCAGCAGGGGGGTTAGTGAGGGACGACTAAATGACTGAACAGCAGGTGGCATGGGCGACCAGGCCAGCATGGGGGTGGGAGGTGCAGTTGGGGACAACCAGGCTGAGCAGGAAGAAGTTTGGGGTGACCAGGCTAAAAGGGGGGCAGTTGGGGGTGACCAGGCTAGCAAGGGTGCCAGCTGGGGGTGACCAGGCTGGTAGGGATGGGCAGTTAGAGACGATCAATCAGGCAGGTGAGCAGTTAGGAGACAGCGGTCCCAGATTGTGAAAGGGATGTCCAACTGCAGGTTTAGGCCCAATCAGGATTGGGGTCCCAGATTGGAGAGGGTGCAGGCTGGGCTGAGGGCACCCCCTCACCCCGCCCATGAATTTCATGCACTGGACCTCTAGTTTTCTAAATAGAATTATATACATAAATTAGATGTGTGTCGTTATACAACACATACACCTACATATAACTGAGGTCATGGTCAACTAAAATTTTAACTGCCTAAGTAATCAGTTCGTACCCCGAATGTCAGGTCTTCCCCTATGTCCCTGTCTAGCAATCCAAATCGTGATGGAAAACACCAAACCCTTCACTGTTGTGTTTTTCAACCCTACCGGAGCCACACTTTCAGCGGTTTGTGGGTGTCGTTTTATTACAGATCGCCTCAGGGAGATGGAGAGAAGCTTACATCACACACCTCACCATTCCCTGTTGGACACTCCATTCTCCTTGCTCTGCTGCGTCTTTGGCTCCTTCTTTACATAGAGGTCTGTGTTGGTGTCAGAGAGGGGAGGAGAGGGAGAGAGAGAGAAACACCCATGAGGAGAGAATCATAGATGGGCGGCATGATCGGGAATTGACCTGTGACCTCCCGATTCATAGGCTGATGCTCAACCACTGAACCACACAGGCCGCTCTGCTGCTTCTGGGGCCACGCTCAGCCCCTCCCTCTGAGCCTCAGCAGCCCCCCAGCTTCCTCTTCCTCCGTTAAAAAGAGAGCAGCTGTCTGCCCTGAAAACCCGGAGCCTCAGACCAGCATTCAGGACAGAGAAGCTTGCTGATCATCAGGCCTCCCCAGAATAGAAGGCCCCCGAAGCTACCGTCAGGGGTCTGACTCCTGATGTAAAGAGACCTCGCCTGGCCCGAACAGCTCCGGCTACGCTGTGGCCCATCAGGGAGCTGGTTGGTGATGACAATGACTGCCGTCCCGTCTACAGGTCATACATTCCTTTTTTTGTTGTTGTTCAACAATAAATGTGTACTGTCTTCTTCTTCATGGAAAAATAAGACATCCCCTGAAAATAAGACCTGGCGCCTCTTTGGGAGCAAAAATTAATAGAAGACGCTGTCTGATTTCCGAGGAAACGGGGTACTCACACATAACTCTGTACACATGTTCATGGAGGCTGTACTCAAACAGCCCAGAGCGGACAAGGCCCAGATGTCCTTCCCCAGAGGAGGCTGACACGTGCTGCACTGTACGTCCAAAGGGCACCTGCCGACACCTGCCACACTGGGTATCTCCTCAGAGAACCAGGTGAGGTGAAAACAGGCGCTCCCAAATGCTGACGGGGCAGATGACTCCACTGAGGTAATACTTTTATTTTTTTTAATATATTTTTTATTGATTGTTTACAGAGAGGAAGGGAGAGGAATAGAGAGCCAGAAACATCAATAAGAGAGAGACATCGATCAGCTGCCTCCTGCACACCCCCTACTGGGGATGTGCCCGAAACCAAGATACATGCCCTTGACCGGAATCGAACCTGGGACCTTTCAGTCTGCAGGCGGATGCTCTATCCACTGAGCCACACCGGTTTTGGCTTATGTGATACTTTGAAGTGACAGCAGTTCAGAAATGGGGAGCAGGTTGGAAGAGAGAGGAGTCAGAGAGAGTAAGGGTTAGGGACAGCAGAGAGGTTGGAACATTGCAACACTGGAACCTTTGCAGGCATCGAAGTCTTCTGTACCCTAACTGTAGTGGTAGACGCATGGACTATGGGTGATAAAGACGCATAGAGCTAAGTGCACACACACACACACACACATACACACTGTCACACACACATACACACTCACACACTCACACACACACTCACACACACACTCAACACACACATACACACTCACACACACACACACTCACACACACTCAACATACACACACATACACTCACATACACACTGTCACACACACATTCACACACACTCACACACACGCACACACACACTCACACGCACACACACACAGACAACCATAAGCAAAATTGAGGAACTGAATGTGATTGGTGAAAGGTATCAATGGTATTAGTGACAAAACACTGCGATATCTTTAGGTAATTTTACAAAATATACCGTTGGGTGACATGGGTCAGAGGGGATGTGGATTCCCTTTCTATTATTTTCTACAATTGCATAAAATATATAATTATCTCAATAAATGCTCAATACAAATGTAACTCTTAAAAGTCAGTCATTGTTATAGCAAGAGTAAAATGCAATAAGAAATGATGACTGTGAGAGCTATTTTGTAAACAAAATCCACGAATAGTTACTTTAAAATAGTTAAATAGATAAATAGGCGGACAATGAAACTATTAAGAAAGTGCGTATGCAAAATAATTGGAGGATAATGACTTTGTGATTCAACAATTATTTGTTAAAAATAGTAAAGTGGGGGGGGGAATGAGATTGGTAATGCAAATCTTTGCAGAATCCTTTATATCGCTACACCATAATAATAAGTAACACAATATAATAACTGATTAGATTTAGTTACTTAATTAAGTCGGGGCCATGAGTTAAGTGACAGAAGAAGAAAAAAATATTCCATAATTGTATATAACAACATCCATGAGCAACTTTTTTTCATTCGAGACTTAATAAAGAATATAAATCATCTGGAAAAAAAAAAAGAAAGAAGGAAATGTTTAAGGAAAATAGGTTACCCCAAAATAGCATGCGTGGCAATTGGTACCGCTTGAGAGCGAACCTATATTTAATCAAAAATGTTCCTGAAAGTGATTGCTAAGTCAATGTATCAGTCGAAAGTGCTGAGAAATTCATGTGCCCACTCTATAACATCCAACTAAAAATGCGACTACCGAAAGTTTAAAAATAAGCCTGTAATGAAAATGTAATGTTTTTGTAATTAAAACTATAAATTTATTTTTGCAACAAAGAAGGGAGGGGGAGAGAGAGAGAAACATCAATGATGAGAGAGAATCATTGATCTGCTGTCTCCTGCACGCCCCCCACTGGGGATCGAGCCTGCAACCTGGGTGAACCGCAACCTCTTGGTTCATAGGTTGATGCTCAACCACTGAGCCACACTGGCCCATCGGGCAGAAGGTAAACATCTCAGTCACCTCATAAGACCAGTATATTTTGATTAGTCATCTGGATTAGTTTGGAGATGACGAAGAACCCACAACTATGATTTTACCTGTTCTTACCACAGGCAAACACTTCTCAATCTATACTGTCCCTGCAAATCGCAGGAAGATTTTGTTCACAGGGGGGTTTTGATGTATGGTGTCTGGTGTGGGTAAGGGATTCCTTCTTCCTTTTACTTAAAAACAGATTTTACTTATTTCAGAGATGAAGGGAGAGGGAGAGAGAGATAGTAACATCAACGATGGAGAGAATCATTGATCAGCTGCCTCCTGCACACCCCCTACTGGGGGTCGAGCCCGCAACCTGGGCATGTGCCCTGACTGGAATCCAACCATGACCTCTGGATTCATAGGTCGATGCTCAACCACTGAGCCACCCCAGCCAGGCGGGATTCTTTATTTCTAAGAAGCTTCCTGGTGATGCCAGATGTGCGTGTCTGGGCACACACTCTCAGAAGCAGTGTTGTAGGGCATGCCAGTTCTAAGAGGATATTTTTCATTAATGATCCTATAGACCTACTAGGGAGATAAGAAGACACACAAAAAGCTTTGCTAGAGCTGAATGTCTGGGTCATTTAATCTCTATAAAAATATACAGGAGGGGGCCGAGACCGGTTTGGTTCAGTGGATAGAGCGTCGGCCTGCGGACTGAAAGGTCCCAGGTTCGATTCCAGTTGGGGGCATGTACCTTGGTTGCGGGCACATCTCCACTGTGGGGCGTGCAGGAGGCGGCTGATTGATGTCTCTCTCTCATCGATGTTTCTGACTTTCTATCTCTCTCCCTTCCTCTCTGTAAAAAATCAATAAAATATATTTTTTTTTTAAAAAAAAGAGCTTCACAGATAAGAAAAAGCTAAAGGAGTTCATCAACTCCAAACCAGTATTAAAAATATATATATACAGGAGGGGGAGCAAAGAGATTTAGGGTTCCGAGCCTCATTGCCCCAGATTTCCTCATTGCTCCTTTTCTTTCATATTGCCCTTCTAGAACTTACGCCAATTCAAGCCAAAAGGCAATAACCCTAATTAACATGTTATTTTTTTTTAATAAAAGAACAAGGGAACAGACACAACAAAAAAAGTGAATTTTAATGCTGCCAACCATTGAGAAGCTCAGGAAAACAGAGGCCCAGTTTCCAAGGAAGAGCATCGGAGAGGCGCATTAATTCGGAGAAGGAAGATCTTTAAGGCCTGGAGCAAGGCTGGCTCCACGAATCCAAAGGAGAAACAACAAATGTGAGCAGAAACCTCCTTGGCGGGACTGAAAGTTGATGCTCTTAACGCCTGACCACTAAATAGGTAAGTAGGTCAGGTTATGAGGAAGACATACAAGAAAGGACTATTCGTTTGATTTCTGAAAAGGACAACTTAAAGAGCAAGAAAACAAACTCAGAAGAGGAGAAGCCAATAGTGGAACTAAAGAAATGGGGGAAAGATGGAAAATGCCAAGAACAGAAAAATAGAGAGGCTGTCTTTGTAGCAGCAAAGAAGTAAAACAAAAAAAAAATTAGAAATGCAGGTCTTGAATTTTGCTGGCTTATTGGATGAGCAGTAAGACCTGTGGTGGAATACATTGTAAATGCATTGATTTTTCCTGTAAAGTATTAGTAAAGTGTCAAATCGTTTTAAAATGATACAACATAAGTTATGGGTAAAAAGGGGCTCCAGGTCGAAGTTTTAAAAAATAAACTGGTTACGCTGAAGAAGAGTTTTGGATTGCATTCCATGAGGAGTGTAAGAGTTTGAAGCTTCCAGCAAAAAAAAAAAATTACAACTGAGAAAGGATCCTCCTGCCTAGCATGCAGAAAAACATCAATATTTGTGCTTGCAAGAAGTGTCTGTCTGAGATATTCCTGGAACCAGAAAACACACACATGAAACAAACTCACAGAATTCCGGTGAAATTACCCTGCCTTGGGAAGCAGGTAGTGTGATGAAATGGAGATTAATAAATTAGCACATACATAATTACAGTCGGGAAACAGAAAACTGGTATACCCACTTGGGAAATGGTTTCCCTAACAACCGTAATTATAGAGAACCCAGTAGCCCCGTGGACAAATATGTGTGCCAGTAGCTTGCTGCTCACTGCCCTGCCCTCTTGTAGCCCACCACCCCCCATCCCCGCCACCCCTCATAGCTTGCTGCCCCATCCCCTCCTGTAGCTCTCCACCGCCTACTTGTAGCTCACTGCCTCACCCTCCTGCTGATCCATGATCTGGTCATTATGTGGTCTGTCATGACATGTCAAGGCGTGACGACCATTTGCACATTACATCTTTATGATATAAAATAACGGGTCTGATTCATTTGGATAGGTCAGTGGTCGGCAAACCGCCCATGTGTTGGTGGCTCATTAGTTTGCCGCCCTGTTGACTAATGAGTTTGTGGACCACGGGTCTGGGTCATGAGATGGCAACTCTAGAGAGATTCATTTCAGCAAAGTTAATGTGTAATCCATCCAACAATATGACCATAAATGGGCACACGGTTGACCAATTTGCCGAATTCCCAGGAGGCGTGAACATATAGATAGACATAGATGAATGACAGGTAGATAGCTGGATAGCGAGATGATTGATGATCAGTTAGACAGACACATGATAGAAGGATGGATGCCATCTGGAAACACTGCCCATGCCCATTCACACGCCCGTTTGTATTGAACTGCTGGAGACCTTCCACACTGAAACACTCACGGATCTAGCACTTGTCAGCGATGCTCAACTGTAAGCACCCGGAGACTCCCTCTGGTCTACCATGTGGGGTGGGATGGGTGGTCAGGTAATCCTCTGGGGAGCAGTCCTCTGGGAAGACAGATTGCCCAGCTTCCGGGTCCCTTAGAGGGGAAACTCTCAGATAACTTGCACCCCGTCCTTCATAGTTCCCCAGCAGAACTGGACTTTAGCTCCCCACAGGGTCTACCATAGCGGGTGTTACAACCAGGCCATCCTGCAACCACCTCTTATGGTGATTCCTTGGCACGTAAGTGTTTGTTCTGGTGTCTTCTTTTTTTTTTAATATATTTTATTGATTTTTTACAGAGAGGAAGGGAGAGGGATAGAGAGTCAGAAACATCGATGAGAGAGAGAGACATCCATCAGCCGCCTCCTGCACGTCCCCTACTAGAGATGCACCTGTAACCAAGGTACATGCCCTTGACCGGAATGGAACCTGGGACCCTTCAGTCCACAGGCCGACGCTCTATCCACTGAGCCACACCGGTTTCGGCTGTCCTGGTGTCTTCTGCAGGACTGTCAGTCCACAGTCTAACCTTCCTCAACCCTGAGTTTTACCTCTTTTCTTCTCAATTGGTGACAATTAGATGAGGAAAAGATAACGTATCATGCGTATATAACTGACATTGTAAAAATCACTAGTGACTGTCTTTTGTTTTCTTGCTTATTCATTTCAAATGCCTTTTGCGAATCGCATTCGTTCATTTTTCTTCCTTTTTAGTGAAAACAATTATTCTTATTGACTCCAGCGATCAGAGTATATTAAGGAAATAAATCCTTTGATTATGCGTTCCAACGTGCTTGAGAAACATTTGTGTATCATGCATTTGTCATTCCAGATTATGTAGTCAAATCAGTCAAATGTTTAATTTATAATCACTGGTTTTCACCATCTGCCAAGAAAGTCCTTGGTGATTCATGGTGTGTATAGAAAAGGGAAACTAATGATGGCTTAATACATGACTTAACTATAAATGGCACTTATATATGCATAGTACTAATCAAAATAATAGACTTCAATCTGACCAACATTACCATAAAACCTTGTTAGGGTTTTCATTTCAAAACCTTGTAATGAAAATAAGCTACAAAAACAAAACAAAAGGAGAATCTAGATGGTATGCACTTAATTCATAAATAGCTATTTCACTGTATTCCTTTGATACTTACAGTGTATTTTACTTAGTTTTCTTTGCAAATAATTAAAATTTTTATCTCCTCACTTTGGCTAGCTATATTTTAATTCACTTTGCCTATGTCCTATGTCCAAAAATGATAAGAACTGACAATCTTGTTTGTTCTTTTTAAGATAGTGTTCCTATTTTTCCCCTATTAAACATCATACTACCTGTTAGGGAAAAAATATCTTTTTGCCCTATCACACTAATGACTTTAGTCACTACTAGTTTTCAATATTATCACGTGCCTTACTGGCATAAAATGTGATCGCTCAGTTTATCTCATTTAACCCATTAATATAGCACATTCCAAAATTTATTAATATTGAGGCATAATAGAATTCTCCGAGATAGTAGGATAGGGTGAGATTGATTTTGATGTACTGCTGAAATTTAGTATTTCTTCTACAATTCAATAGCTCATGCTAACTTATATACTACTTAGATACCAAAGTTGTGTAGCCCTTCCAAAAGAGGTAAAATGTTTTCCTTCATTTTCTATGCCTTTTTCAAATTGAATTGACTGGGAGACTGGTTAATAAAAATACATAGGTTTCAGGGGTACAATCCTGTATCATCTGGATATTATATTGTGCGTTCACCACTCCGAGTCCAGATTTTTCCTATCACCATCTTGCCCTCTTTTACCCTCTCCTACCTCTTCCCGCCCCCCCCGTTCTGCTAATCCCTTCACCTTCTTCACCCCGCCCTCCCCCCCCCTCTGACAGCTGCCAGCCTGTTCTCTGTATCTTTGAGTCTGTTTCTACTTTGTGAGTTGATTTTGTTCATTAGATTCCACATGTAAGTGAAATCAGAGGGCATTTGTCTTTCTCTGACTGGTTTATTTCACTTAGCATAATGCTTTAAAATTGCTTAAACAGATCCAGAGACAGAGAAACATCGATCAGAACATCAAACCTCAGGAAAGGTAGGGGACAGAGCGAGTAAGGGTTAAAGGTCAACCAAAGGACTTGTATGCATGCAGATAAGCATAACGAATGGACACAGACCCCAGGGGGGGGGGGGCATGAATGGGCGGTGGGGGGTAATGGGGGAATAAAGACACATATGTAATACCTTAATCAATTTAAAAAAATAAAATAAAATATATGAATGACTGCCAGAAAAAAAATTGCTTAAACAGCAGCAGCTTTATTTGTTAAATATTTAAAATTAACTGAACCTAAAACTTTAATTTGCTTCATTTTTTTGTCTAGGAGTTTATTAACAATGAGTATTAAAATAGATACAGTTCCATTTAATGAGATTCTTTGGTCATTTTTTTTTTCTAGAAAATGGTTCAATTTATAGACTTCCCTTTCTGGTAGCATATTGCTATAAATATCATTTTAATTGTATTTATTCTTCCTCTCTCTGTGATTGTGGGCTTTTTTTTTTCCATTCCTAATCACAAACATATGCATTTTCTCTTCTTGACTAATCCAGGCCCTCGTTTATCACTTTCATTGTTTTTAAGAATCAGTTCTTAAATTCGTGGCTTCTCTGTTTTCCATTGTTATGTCAATGTCTTTCTTCTCTGTCTTAAATAACGTGTTTTTTTCCTCCAAATCTGGGAGTCTGTCAGAATGGTTTCACTTTTTACAAAAGCATGAAGCTGAAGGCTGTGACTTTTCCATATTAATAATATTCATGCCGAGACTGGTTTGGCTCAGTGGATACAGTGTCGGCCTGCGGACTGAAAGGTCCCAGGTTCGATTCCAGTCAGGGGCGTGTATCCTGGTTGTGATCATATCCCCAGTGAGGGGTGTGCAGAGGCAGCTGATGGATGTTTCTCTCTCATCGATGTTTCTAACTCTTTATCCCTCTCCCTTCCTCTCTGTAAAAAATCAATAAAATATATTTAAAAATATATTATAAAAAATAATAATAATGTTCAATGTCTCCATTGCCATGATCTCCCAGGTTCCATGTAGCCTTTCGCCTTCGTGGTTACTATCAGCTTTGTCTGGTTCACTGGCTCGTGTTGCCCCTTTTCTGTTTTGCTTTGACACATTCTGGGGCTCTGGGGTGCCAATGCACAGCTTCACCAGCACCCTCCTCACCAAACCACAGGGGCACCCCTGGAACAGCACCTCCTCACCAAACCACAGGGGCACCCCTGGAACAGGGGTGCAGGGCCTGCTGCTCCCTCCCATCCCTGCTGCTTTCCCCATCCCTGCTCCACCGAGTCTGTGTTTTCTTGCATTTCCTGGCCAGTGCGACTTTTGAGAATCAGACCTGCAACTGCTTTCTGGAAGCAACCTTCGGGGTGCTCTTTGGTGGGACATGTGCGTCCCGGGTCTCCTGCTTGGCTCTAACTGTGGCTTTGGTGCCAGGCCTGATGCTAGATGGAGGGCTAAACTCCAAACGAAGATGCCTGCCCGCCTGACTGCTCACCCTTAAATGGGGGAAGTCCTCTCCCTCCTACCATGCCCACCAAGCCTGGGATAGAATATGGGGGCGTCTCCCCCTGGCACTTTGCTACAGGAAACACTATTCTTCTTCTCTCGTATGTGATGAGCAAACTGCTCAGCCCAGCAATCCACAGAGCAAACTCCACCAGATGCAGGCAACCCAGCCTCCTGAGTCCTAGAGACAGCCCCTCTGGCCACCCCACACAGTGAGATGAATATGAGAGATGTCGCCCGTGTGACTCCCTCTCTGAGACCAACCTGCCAGCTGCCACCAGTTCTCCTCTGCCCTGTGTGCCCACGCACACACGCTGTGTGTAAAACGAAGGCAAGAGGGCCATTTAGTTCAAGGCCTCAGCCTGGCTCCGACCCTGGAGGAAAAATACCAGGAAGTCCCCGCCTCGCTCACTAACAGATTCATTGATTCGATTCAGCATCTAGAACAGCGGTTCTCAACCTGTGGGTCACGACCCCTTTGGGGGTCGAACGACCCTTTCACAGGGGTCGCCTAAAACCATCGGGAAATGCAGATATTTACATCACGATGCATCACAGTAGCAACAGTTCATGGTTGGGGGTCACCACCCCATGAGGAACTGTATGCAAGGGTCGCGGCCTTAGGAAGGTTGAGAACTACTGATCTAGAAGGTTATTCATCAGGTTTCATGGAAACTCTTGATCAGATAGATGGTCTGTTCTCCTTGATGAAAACTGCTGGGAAGACCGGCTCGAATCTGTGATCCAAAGAGAAGGTCTGGGAAGAGAGTAACACATCCCGTTCTCATTGGGAGAGGAACAGAGGTGAAAGCACAGGAGCTTAGAGGTCAGCTTACAGAAATGTGTGTGCACTTGAAGAGCAGTCTTATCCTACCCTATCTCCAGAGACCGAGGAAAAATTGCTTCACCTGACAAAGATGACTTATTTAGAACAAAAATGGTTACAATGGTACCTGTGAAATTCTTGGACATACGTTATGCTCTGTAAGATGCTAAATGGAGGGCTAAACTCCAAAGGATTTGCCTGCCCTCCGGCCATGTATTTTCTCAGGAGATTCATCCATGTCCAGGCAAACATATCAGAAGCAGTGGAGAGAGCTGAGTGAGGGTGGAGGTCTGATCATAGCACCACTTCTTCATGCTACACATGGAGGAATACGATTTCTCAAGAACCATGGCACACTTGACCTCATCAACAAGAACACACAGTTCTGGGACAGCCACTGGGTCCCCTGGCTAATGACGGGGGGGGGTCTGGTTCCCACCATTCAGACTTCTGAGGATGGAGAGCTTCTCTCATTGTCCTAAAGCAGCTGAAGGCCTTTGCTGTGACTTCATGGGTCCAACTGTCCTGGCAAAACTAGCGATATCTCCGACTCCGAGGAAGTGTGCTAACCAGTTCTCACTGGTCTTTCTAACAGCATCCTGTGAATCGTGTCAAGTCATTTCTCTCCACATGGAGGGCTGTGGATTTTTGGAGAGGCTTAATGCAGACATGGATAACCATTATTTTTAAGCCTTGATATTAATGCTGCCAAAATCGGAAGAACTTTTAAGATGGAACTAGAGATTCTAAATCTCCTACCACTCTGTTGACCGATGAGTTAGCCGACCACCGTCCTAGAAAAACAGCCACTGATTCAAGACAAATGAGGGAGACACTGTTAAGACTACCATGCGAAGGGTCGTTGTGATTTTTATTTTTTTACTCTTAAACTTTAATTTTCTGCTTTGCTTAAATCTAAATAAATACTTCTTGATTAGAAGGGACAGCTGGATATTGGAACAGGTGGTTGCAGAAGATTATGGAGGAGCTTCGCAGGAAAACACTCCTAACTAGATCCACAGCCATCTGTCAGATAAATTGTTTAAAAACTCCTATGTGGAGGGACCATTATGAAATGAGCTCTTAATAGTCCACATATTGATATTTTCCGTAACGAAACCGCGGGCCAGGTAAAACTTTTTCATGTGGAAAACATTTCTCCACATCGAAATTGTCCAAAGTGAGCTCCATGCGTTCTAAAATTAGGATTCTAATCCATGCTGTGAATTAAAGGGAACTTTGGAAAACACAGCTGGAAAATTCTCGGTTAAACGAAGTTAAAGTTTTGTGTTTGTTTTACTTTGGAAATCCTCAGAGCCCTTGGGACACATTATAGATGTTCGCTTGGCCTGGTGCACAAAATTCATGCATGGGGGGGGGTGTTCTTCAGCCCAGTCTGCACCCTCTCCAATCTGGGACCCCTCGAAGGATGTCCAGCTGCTGGATTACAGGGATCGAGCTTAAACCAGCAGTCGTACATCCTTCTCACAATCCGGGACTGCTGGCTCCAGCCACTCACCTGCCTGATTGCCCATAACCACACACACACACACACACACACAAATAAATAAATAAATAAACTGAAACATACTGAATTCAGTAAGATGCAACTTCATTATTTTTTAAGTATTCTCCCTTGATTTTATTAACCAGATATTCTACCTTAGCTGCTGACTATATAGCTTAAGAGCAAATATAAAGAAGCTTTCAGAGTCATGGTTTCGACGACGCCAGAGTTGAGTAGATGGTGAATGTCACAGCTAACATAGCCCCTGGCCCCTTGGGCTCCTGTCACATGGAACATTAAGAATGAGCAGAGTACCAGTCTCCTTTTACATGGCACTGGTTGGAACACTGTGTAAGCTCTGTGTTCAGTTCAATGTTTGTCTCCTTTTAAGAAAACCCTGAACAAACCAAAATGTGACAGTTGTGAAGATTCAAAACCAGGAAGGGAAGCGGAGATTTATCGGAGATGACAGGGTTAAATATGACCAGCCAATCATTCTGCAGTGCAGTTATTCGGTGAGTGTTTTTCATCCAACAAACTCTGGGGAACCTGGGCTGGACTAGCCTCCGGGACAGTGTAAGACCAAAGGAGGCGTCTTTCACAGTTAAGGGCACTTACGCAAACAACAGTGATATCATGTACACTATGATCAGTTTCACCAGATACACCCATACCCAGGTCAGTGCTCCCAACAAGGATATCTAAGCAAGTACTTCTCAGGATTCTTTGCTCTTGAATTAATAATAATAATAATTTAAAAAGCTGACATAAAACTTTTGTCAAATATGTTATGTCTTTTGATCAATGCTTCTCCACCTATTGTATTAGCATACCCCTATGAGAAAATCTATTTTACTTCCATTATTTTAAATTGCGTTGAGTAACACTCAGTAGAAGATTAAATATTACGAAAGAAGATCTTGCCCGATATGGTGGAGCTTTGGATGACCGCAAAACATTGTGACTTCTAAGATGTCTTTCTACCTCCATTCAGACCAGTTTTGTCCTGCTGGGGCAATAGCATTCCCATGGAAAACGCATGCTTTACACCATCCATGCTTTACATGTTCACTCAACAGCATATTCATTCCCATCTCCCGAGCTTTACACATATCGTTCCTTCAGTGAGAACTTAATTTATATAGGACATGCCAAGACCAGGGACACAATTCCAACCCCCAGTTCCTTATTAACATTTACTTTTGATAACACAGGTTTTAAATGGATTTACACATTTCCATTTGTCTTTAAATGTATTTTTTGTTGCCTATTTTACTAAATGCATTTAATTTTAAATAATTATTCCATTGTAAAGATCAAGCGAGGCTATGTGGGTAAAGCAAATACCAAGTGAACACATAGGAGCAAGGGAAATTGAACCCAGTTACTTTTATATTAACCCTTTATAATTTGTGCTACTATACAAAAACTAGTTTCTCATTAATACTCCAAATGTGTGTTTTGTGATATTAAAATGACGTCATCTCATGTTCATTAATATACCTGCATCTCAGTCATTTCACAACCTATACTAATGATCCTATAATCCCCGACTCTTCTGCTCCTTAGAGATGCGATGCCCATTCCCCATCACTGGCATTATAGCGGAGGTGTAGCATGTACCTGATGAAAACACCCGTTTCTGCAGAAACCGGTTTGGCTCAGTGGATAGAGCGTCGGTCTGTGGACTGAAAGGTCCCACGTTCGATTCCGGTCAAGGGCATGTACCTTGGTTGTGGGCACATCCCCAGCAGCGGGCGTGCAAGAGGTAGCTGATCGAAATCTCTCTCTCATTGATGTTTCTAACTCTCTATCCCTCTCCCTTCCTCTCTGTGGAAAATCAATAAAATATATTTAAAAAACAAACACCAGGTTCTGATCAATTCTAGGGGACAATGGTAGTTTTAAAAAAAGAAGCTAATGCACAACCAAGCAGAGTCCATGGTTCTGCAGAAGACAGCCAGGAGATACACACCTTGGGAAGACAGGAAAATGAGAAAAGGCGTTTTCGAAAGAGGAAAAGGCAAAAACTATCTCGGCTCAGATTCAGAGCAGGCGCACTGTGGGCCAGGGCCTGCCTGCACGGGTGACTTCCCCCTCCGGGACGGTGCATCCCTATCCGGTGCCTGATCAGAAGTACCCAGAACTCTCCAAGCGGTGGTTTCCACTGGTTTTCAGACATGCTGATTTGCTTTTGCATCTGCCAGCATCCTATTTTTATCCATTAAAACCAGACTGATAAAAACAATTCTCCACCCCGTAACACGGGACTCGATAACAGGGAAATCTTGTAATAGACATTATCTTCGTGATGAATGCATCCGTACTGTATGCACGAGTTATCTATGCAGAAATGCCCTGCATAACAACATTAGCTGCAAAGAGCAAAACTGCGAAGAAAACAATAGAGCCATTTCTTTTCAATGGCACTTTGTCACCTTGAGGTTTCTGCTCTCCTTCATAGCCGTCTTCCTCCAAACTCTGGTGCTCATCATTCATCAGCTAAAATTGCAAGCATATTCCCTAGCCGTGTCATTCAGTTGTATGTGATCAAAGCACAGAATTGTGAATAAATCTCAAGTCATCATTCACCATCATTTTCACGTGAAAGGATTGATATTCACTTGCTTCAGCTGAATTAACTGGGTAGGATCTCTGCTTGCAACTCTGATTCAATAAGCAACACACGGAAATAATATCATAGCGAGTCTATTAAAAGCCAAGTGCAGAGGCGTGACACGCAGGCATGACACATGATACTTAACACGTCAAGGAAAAGAATTAGGAACACGTGGGTTTCCAGAAGTACAAAGCAACCCTCTAATGAGGCCTAAATTTGAACCCACAAATGTTTGTCTTCTCTTCCCATTGTTCCAATGTTTTTCTTCCCAGGACCTTTTCAAAACACAAGGCTGTGTCGAAACCGGTTTGGCTCAGTGGATGGAGCGTCAGTCTGCAGACTGAGGGGGCCCAGGTTCAATTCTAGGCAGGGGCGTGTACCTTGGTTGTGGGCACATCCCCAGTGGGGGGCGTGCAGGAGGCAGCTGATGGATATCTCTCTCATCAATGTTTCTAACTCTCTGTCCCTCTCCCTTCCTCTCTGTGAAAAATCAATAAAATATATTTAAAATATATTTAAAAACACAGGACTCTGGGGCCTAAGAAACATGGAAAACTATACCCTGCCCTTCACGCTGGGAGAGAATTTAGAGCGAGGGGGAAGGGCAATCGGATTGCCTGCCCGGTGTGCAGGTGGAATTGATTGCCACTTGCTTTCCCAAAAGGGATCGATCCCAACGCACTTCCTTTTCTTTTTTTAAAATCCTCATTTGAGAATGTTTTTGCATTGGATTTTAGAGAGTGGAAGAGAGAGGGAAAGACAGAAACATCAATGTGAGAGAGTCACATCCATCAATTGGTTGCTTCCTGCATGAGCCTGCAACCAAGGTACATGGTCTTGACTGGAATCAAACCCGGGACCTTTCAGTCCACAGGCCAAACTGGCTAGGGCCCAGGGCACTTTCTGCTGCCCAATCAGTGGTCTCTGAAAACCGGCAAAGGCCAAGAGAACAGAGACCATTCCGAAGCGGCTTATATAGGAGCTGCTGTGCCCTCACCATTGTGGCTCAGTGCATAGAGCGTTGGCCTGCCAACTGAAGGTCCCAGGTTCGATTCCGGTCAAGGGCATGTACAGTGGTACCTTGAGATATGAGTGCCCTAACATACAAGATTTTTGAGATATAAGCCATCGAGCGAGCGAGCGATTTTTGCTTTGAAATATGAGCAACATTTGAGATAGGAGTAATCGCTCGGATCGGCCGGCTGCACACGACCCTCCAGCATCTCACAGTTTCCCACGCCTCAAGGTTACAAAACAAATTAAACTCATATCTCGAGGTATCACTGGACCTTGGTTGAGGGCACATCCCCAGTAAGGGGTGTGCAAGAGGCAGCTGATCGATGTCTCTCTCTCATCGATGTTCCTAACTCTCTAGCCCTCTCCTTTCCTCTGAAAAAAATCAGTAAAATATATATTTAAAAAATAAATAAGTAAAAAGACCTGCTACATATCACCAAACCACGTCCTCTCCACTGTCTCTCCCATCCAGCCCTTTTCAACACGAGCATTTGCCACTGTTTCTGTCACCACCACCGTCTCCCTCTTTTCCATCCGAATTATGAGCCCACCAGTGTGCTCGCTGAGGACATGTCTGTACATTCGGCTCATTAGAGAGCAGGAAAAGCATCAGCTTGACTTGAATGAGTCAACAGAGGTCCGTAGTGGAAGGCTGATGTTTATGAGAACACAATTCGGAAGGACGAGGCAGAGATTAAGAATCTCTGGTCCCTGGGCGAGCACCTCACACATGTGTCCACGCACCGGGGAGGCTGCACAGAGCACTGCGCCCTGCCTCCCTGCTCCCCTGCTCACACACTCCGGGGCCTGGGACACAAGAGGAATGGCTTCTTCTCACCAATGGACCCCCCCAGACCAGGAGCAGGAACGTGAATAGCAGGTAGAATGAGCTATGAGGGGTGACGAGTACATCACCTTGTTACAGAGAACCGAAATAACCAAACTATGCTCAGAGAGTTTGGAGTTACGTTTATTACATGCGGGGCCAGAGGGAAATGTTTCTTAAATTCTGGGCCCCAACATGCAGGAATTTTCCCTATTTATATGTTTTTACCTTCTTTGTCTCCCAAATATGATGTGTTTCCCGCCCCTTTCCACGTTCTTAAAGGGCCCCTATGTCCTGAGGCCTTGAGACCTCCACCAAAGGCCTGGCCTGGTGCCAGCACTGATAATTTTGTCCGGGGAAGGTTTAATGGTCTCTCTGGAGTGAGAATAGTCTCATTTTCCTTATTATTTAGGCAAGCAAACATTTACATTAGCCAAATAGCAGGGTTAAAATTTCAAACAGTAGTTTTTATATAAGATGGATGCTTCAACGTAATCAAAAATTAAAAATATTTGTACAAAGCAGGTAAGTAGGTGATACATTAGGTAGATACGAAGAACTGTGGTTGACTTAGATACAATTTGTGAAAGGACATATAATTTGCCTTAAAACTTCAAAATGTAATAGGAATCCTAATGGCAGAAAGAAGGCAGGAAAGCAATAGATAGATATACAGAAAGGAAGGAAGAAAGAAAAGAATCCAAGGAAAAAAATAAATGTTTTTAAAGTGTGAATTTATTGATTTCAGAGATAAAGGGAGAGGGAGAGAAAGAAACATCAATGATGAATGAGAATCACTGATCCGCTGCCTCCTGCACGCCCCACACTGGGGATGGAGCCTGCCACCCAGGCCTGTGCCCTGACTGGGAATCGAACCGTGACCTCCTGGTTCATAGGTCGATGCTCAACCACTGAGCCACACTGGCTGAGCGCAAAAACATAAACTTTGCTCAGGATGGTGGAGGAGGTCAATGCGTACTCCATCCTTTCACAACCACATCACAATCACAACTAAACTCCAGAACAACCATCACTGGGCAACGCCTGAGTCCAGATGCCCTGGAACTCAGGTATGAAGACGAGCTGCATCCAGAATCTCAGCAGCGGAGGGACAGACGCGGGGACCAGCCAGGTCCCCCCTACACACACACATCCAGTAGTTAGAAGTCAGGAGCAGGGAGAAGACCACCCCCATCCCAGGTTCCCCTGGGTGGGACCTCCACCTCCAGCAGTTAGGAATCAGGAGCAGAGAGTGGTCCACCCCACCCCCGTTCCCCAGCCCAGGATTCCAGGGCCAAGAAAAGAAGCCCCCACACCTCCTGGCGGTGAAACCCAGCAGAGAGAGCGGCTGAGGGGGCAGAGGGAAGGGACAGTCCCTGGTGGTCCTCTTAAAGGCCCCGCACAAACTTACTCAGATCCACTGGCTCTGAGCTCCAGCGCTGAGGCAGCAGGAATCATGGACCAAACCCACCAAACCTCAGCGGGAAGGCAGGAGAGGGAGGGAGTGGGAGGAGGGGGGTAGGGAGAGGGTGGAGAGAAAAAACAATGAGCTCAAATGCTTAACCCAGGGACACAGACAATAGGAGGTGAGGGCCTGGGGTGGGGGGTGGGGGTAGCAGGGAGAGGTCAATGGGGGGAAAAGGGAATCAATGTCCAATGTAAGACTTTCAACCATAAAGATATTTTTTAAATATATTTTATTGATTTTTCACAGAGAGGAAGGGAGAAGGATAGAGAGTTAGAAGCATTGATCAGCCGCCTCCTACACGCCCCCCACTGGGGATGTGCCCGCCACCAAGGTACATGCCCCTGACTGGAATCGAACCTGGGACCTTTCAGTCCGCAGGCCGACGCTCTATCCACTGAGCCACACCGGTTTGGGCACCAATAAAGGTTTTTGAAATAATCAGTAAAGGCAGAGGGACACACAGGAGGACTGAACTGTCTGGCTCAGGGCAAGGACTGGAGGCAGCTTTCTCCAGACACAAGACTGGCCACTGCTCCTTCCCTGAGCCTCCTCTGCAGCCAGCATCTCCAGGACACCTTCTCCCTGCCTGGTGCTCCCTGAGACACCGCCCCCTCTCCCCTCCCCTCCCAACAGGTGCTCCCAGAGCTGTTTCCATACAAAAGGTCCGCAAACCACAACAAGCTGCACCTCCAGCTAAACAGCCTCAGCCCCGGGGCAGCATCACTAGTGGCTCATGCTGGCGCCTGGCAGCAGCTGACCTTGGGAGCACCTGGGGGGAGGGGCCGAGCAAGGCCCCAGTGCCTGCTTCAGACTGGGCTGGACCACCATCCACAGTGATGGCCATGAGAGAGCCAGCAGCAGAGCGAGGAGGAAGAGCGAGGAGGAAGAGCGAGGAGGAAGAGGGAGGAGGAAGAGCAGGTCCAGAAAGAGGAAGAGCAGATTCAGAAGGAGGAAGAGCAGATTCAGAAGGTCCCCTGGGCAGAAAACCCTGATGCCAGCCAAGGACAATAGTGGGGGACCTCGCCCCCAGGGTGACCTTCCTCCCTAGCATGTGCCTGGTCACAGCTTGGACCCCTGACCTTTCCCCCTGGAGGTGGCATCAGGCCTCAGTTGTCTGTCAGCTCCAGGCCCAGAAAGGCAGTCACCCCAGCCCAGCGCCCTCAGGACCAGCTGAATTGGATGAGGACCCCACCCTGGTGCCAACCAATCAATCAGTGGAAGCCAGACCCTGAGAGGGCGCACCTGGAAAACTACTGCGTCTTCTGTTCCCATCTTCTCCCTACAATCCCAACTTCAACCCTCAGGGAGGCAGAGGACCCCTCTGTCCCCCTCCCTCCCAGGAGCGTGCCCAGGCCTCTCCCTTCACAAGGCAAGTAATTGTGCATCTCCTTCTGCCGCTGAGGAAAAGTTATGGCTGGCTTCCGAATGTTCTGGTTAATCCTGTTACCTTCTAAGATATGCTGCTAGCCTACTAGGTCTTGGGTTCTATTCTGTCTCAGCTGGAGGTATAAAGTTGGTGAAAAAGCTAGAGGGTTTCTACTTGAAAGCAGATTACATACTAGAGAGGAGAAGAAATATTCAAGGAGAAAAGGGAGGACAGCTTAGAGATCCATGGAGAGACACTGTGGGGGAATTTGGATGTGAGGGGCGAGTCTTCAAGGCGGGGAGATATGGAACGAACTTGAAAGACAGAGGAATGGGAAGATAATTAAAAGTATTTGGAGATATTTCAAGTAAAGGCTCTTTATTGGTGTTTGAAGGCTATTTCCATGGTGTTTGAAGACTATTTCCATGAGTTTTCTTACCAGGATTTCTACAGGAGGTTGTATATCATCCATATAATATATTTCTGCATATACGCTCACCCTCCATCCCCACGTGCCCGAAATTACTTCTAATTCACGAGAGAATGGCTTTGGAAACGTAGATGGTTGAATTCCAACAATTGCATCCTAGATGTTGGTATTAACTCAGACCACTGGTTCCTGGTGAAACCTTGATTACTACCATTAATCCTGGAGTTTCCCCTCCCATTTAATAGAAACAGTGATTTTCCCAATGTCTGCACAGCAATTAGCAGCAGACCTAAGTAGAAACCCAATCTTCTACGAGCTCCCTTTACTTGAGTAGTTCCTTGGTTCTTGACAAATGTCTTAGAAAAAGAATGCAGTTTTATGCGTGATACAGGTTGATGAGAAACAGAGAGCAGAGGGAAAACTGACCAAATTCGTAAAATGGTTACCAAGCAGTATTTTCATCTAGAATGTTCTTTTTTTTTTTTTTCGTGATTCTCGTGTACTTGACACCTTTGCCTCATAGGATGAAAGATTAAGAATCTATTATCACCCCACCTCATTGCTCATGTCTCCCCTGAGATCGGAGAAGGTGTTAAATTTTTCAGGACCTCTTACTACTGGCCTAAGAGAAGCCGGGAGAGATGGAGACAAAGAGGGAAGAAAATAGGAACGGAGCTGGAGAAAGAGAGACAAATGGATGTACAGTAATAGTCCCCTCTTCACACACCAGCTCGTGTTAAAGGAAACTCTAGCAGCTCCTTCAGTGTTTTCTTTACTTAAGATAGAGTCTTGCCTTTACACAACCCATGGTGGTTCAAACCTGAAAAATTTCAGGCATTGGGAAAAGGGAATCACACAGGGGGAAATACTATATACCGTATTTTCAGGCATATAAGACGACTTATTAACCCAGGAAAATCTACTCAAAAGTCTGGGGTCATCTTTTTTTTTTTTTTTTGGTGTAGTGTTCCTTGTATGAATATATCACAACTTATTATCACGTCTTATAGGGCGGGTATATCCCAAACTCTACATTTTAACTGGAAAAGTTGGGGAGGTTTGTCTTATATGCCCAGTCGTCTTATACGCCCGAAAATACGGTATATAAATATATTTAAATCTATCCATGAAAGGAATTTCTGAAGATAAAAAATGATTGAAAGTGGGAGCACTGGTCTTTTCAGTGATTGCAGACACAGATAGGATTTGTGAAGAGTGAAAACAAATGGGGTACATTCCTTTGGCCTGTCTATCCCTTCCAAAGCCACCCCTGGTTTTTCTAGGGCACACAGTAATGGTCCTATTCAGCTCACCCCCTCATCCTGCCTGAACCCACGCTGCCCTCCTCTGCGTGCCCCCATCCTGCATTTGAATTTCCCCCACGCTGCTCTCCCCTGCTACCATCTCTGGCACCTGGCTTGATGTTACATACGTACCTGCTCATACATGGATGCTGACCTCATCTGCACCTTTGACCTCTCCAATGGCTGGCTTTGAAAATTCCTGTCAACTTTCATAATAGAACTTGAACGTTGGGGCGGTGAGCATGAACTGCAGCCTTTCAGATTATTTATGCAAACACTCAGCAATAGAGAGAGGCATCCCCTGAATTGTCCGGAGCACACATGTGCTCTATTTTCTTGAACCATGTTGTTATTCCAGGGAAACATGAAAGAAAAGACAATGGTGTCAATATGGCAGGTGCTACGTTTCACTCGTCCTTTCTCTCACCTTTACCTGCTGTTCCCAAACCCTTTGTTGGTTGAAGGAAAAGGTTTCTCTCTTGCCCACCTCTGTGATGCTTCTCCTCATGTGGGTCCTATTTTAATCGACTCTGACTTTGAGCTGGCTCTTCTGGCCTTGGGGCAGCTGCTTTATATTATATTACCTGGACACTTCGAGGGAAGGTGGGAGGAAGATATAATCTTGAAAAGGGTGTAAGTCCTAAGCGATCGGGACAATTTTTCATGATGGATTTGGATGGATGGAGACCTTTACAGGAGACCAAATGCCATTCGCGGGAGGGAGTGTAAAATAACGATCATGTGCCAGTTTTTAGTGCCTGACACTAAAAACAAACAAAAATTAAAGCTAAATAAGAACAAGTCATTTTTCAGTGGCTAATCTTGTGTAATAAATAGTGCTCTGGGCAATAGCTATAGCCCCAATTTTATAAAATGAAGATGATTGGCATAGTAAATGAGTTTCCAGGGTAAAGAATACAGAACATTATACTAGAGTTTTCTTTATATTTTCTTAAAGGCCCAGTGCATGTAACCCGGTGCACAAATTATTGCACAAGTGGGGTCCGGCTGGCCCACCCCTGATTGGGGCTGATCAGGCCAGGCCGGCAGGAGGGAGGGGCATCAGGAGGTTGGCGGACTGGCCCTGCCTCCTGGTCAGACTCCTGGTGAAACTCCCAGTTGAGGGGTCAATTTGCATATTAGCCTTTTATTATATAGGATGTTTTCTGTATTCGTTTCCTATCACCGCTGTTACAAATTGCTCAACACTTGGTGGCTTAAAACAAGACATCGGCATGACCTTATCGTTCTGGAGGTCAGAGGTCCCAGAATCATGGGTTGGGCGACTTGCCTTTGGGATGCTCTCTTGCCTTCTTTCGTTTCTGTAAGCTCCCAGCATGCTTTGCTCTGCAGCTGCCTCACTCCTTTGTCTCTGCATCCTTTGTCACATCACGTCCCCTTCTCAGCCCCTGCCTTTCCTGCCTCCCACTTAGAGGCCACTGTGACTTCATGAGGCCAGCCCAGCCAATCCCGGATCACCTCCCCTGTGCAAGGTCCTTAATTGAACCACATTTACGAAGTCCCTCTGCCGTGTAAGGTGCCATGTTAATAGGTTCTGGGATTAAGGTTCTTCCGTCTGCACATTTGCAATCACACAAACATTAACCTCTGTTTACCTTTGCTATTTCATCTCCAGCAGCTCAAACAACAGCAGGTGATTTACAGATGTGGGAGCTCCCACTCAGACAGTACGCTGGGTGGTTTTGGGGGTACAAAGAGGCAGAAGAATGAGTTCCAAATGATCCTTTTCTTCTCTCCTGGGTTCAGAGAATTCCTTTGCATTGATTAATGAGTGACTTCTGAGCAATACTTACTAAAGGAATACTTACAGTTGGTGTAAAGACCCTAAAATTAAAAAGGGATGCTACTTACTTTTTATTCTGAAAATATGCAACAAAATATTTCACAACTGAATGATTTTTTTTGAATGCACATTTTCAAGGGTTTCAACAATCTCCTCTGGAAAATCCTGCCACTATAAACTCATGTGGAAATGAGATGAATTTCTTAAACTCAGAGTTTAGTCCTTATTCATGTTTATTCCTAGTAACTTTCATAATTTCTGTCCCTCTGTAAATGCCACCCATGTATTCATTGACTTTAACTTTACTCTTGATGATAAAGAACACTCACATATGCACATTAAGAAAAATGTATCTCTGAAATGGTTCAAAGTTAGAGAAAGAGACCTGTCAGCATCCAGAAAATGGTGACAGGCTAATACATCATCTTTTCTCAGGCTGGGCATTGGCAAAGTGGTCATAGATGCCATAGTGTCTTTAGACTCTCCCCCATAGTCATCTGCCCCCCTCAGAACCATGCCATACCTGGCTGTCTAGTCAGGGGCACTGACCTCTCTTTCCTTCAATTGTAAAACAAACAAATAAAACCAGCAGCCAACACCACAATAGCTGTCCAGTGTGAATGAAGCAACTTACCAATTTTTTTGGTCAGATCAGCAAAAATATAATCTGTATATTTCCGATGGGCTACAGAATTTTAGTGATTAGTTTACATGTGCCATGAGATAAACACATTTGAAAATCACTGCCCTATATATATTGTCCTTTTCCCAAAAAGACTTGTCATAGATTATTTAAATGTCTATTGTAAAATATTAACAATAAGCGTATTTCCAGGAAAAAGTATTTATTCCACACTGCTGAAAATGGAACACAAATTTTGACTATTTTCATATCTGTTAAAAATGTCGAATTCTGTGTATCTTTTAATCTGAAGAGTAGCATTGTCCTATAAACAAACACTGGCTTCTCTTTCTTACTTCAGAGGAAAATACAACTGAATGGTCTCAAAAAAATCAACTTAACGCTAATTGTTCAATGTCATTTATTTTAAGCCATTTAAGATATTTTCTTAAATGGGCTCGGTCAGAATAATGAAGACTTAGAAAGTCTGTTTTACATAAAAATTAACCAAAAGCCATCTCTCCGTAGGGCATTTATCCAGAAATTTATTAAGTCCTTCCTGGATAATTTAATTGAAGGCCTGGACTCTGGGAAAAGACGGGAAATAATCTGGATGTGCAAATATTCTAAAGCTCCTTTGAATTGCTGTCTGGGATGAAAAATGTTCAGAAGAGTCACTATGTTAAAAAAAAATTCTATTCCTCATGAATATTAAAACTCTTCATCATTAGCTTGAATGGGAGCTGAACCAATAATATAAGTCAAAATGCTGCTTACTGTCTATTTAGTCAAATGCAGTTTTATCTCTTCGTAATTATGGGAACTAAGCAGAAATGTGTTAGTTTCTTAAGCTCTTGTCAGGAGACTCAAGGATGTACGTGACAGTGGCCCTATGTTCACATCTTACCTTGGTGTTTAAAATTCACTTTGTGTATCTCTATGACAAATACTCCATAATGAATCATTATTCTCAGAAAAATAAAATATTCCTAGCAGTGAAGAAATATATATATTATTGTGGACAGTATTACAGATGTTTCCCATTTTCCCACACATTTCTACCTGTCCTCTGCCCATCCCCCACCCCCAGGCCACACTATTGTCTGTGTCCACGGGCTACGTATATAGGCGTTTGGTTTTTGGTTAATCTCTTTCCTGCCTCCCCCTACCCACTCTCAGATCTGCCAGTCTTTACACTTCAACCAGAAATGAAAAGCCTAAAGCAGAAATGTATTGTATTTTTCCACAACTTATTTTGAGCTCAATAAATTCCTTCTACGTATTCATAAAGAAGGGATTTTCTGCAACACAATAATAAAGTCATTTTTCTGGAATAAAATTTTGATCAGTCTATTAAGGATTATAATTTACAATAGAAAAAAATAGAATACCTTGAGTATAGGTTGTAAAAAATCAAATCTAAGAAGCATACTGAACAGATATTATATGTATAATGCACAATATTTCTGAATACCCTTTCTTAACTACTTCATAATTGTTCACAAATGTACATTTATATATTTGAATTAGTCACATTCTAAATAACTTCTGAAAAAATTTTAAAGTGTCTATTTCTGCCAATAGGCTCAGAAAATTTGGCACTACAGTGGTGCTATCAGAGTAATTACGGAATAGAAATAACTAGGCTTACCATACAAAATGTTTTGGCTTTATTTTTAAGTTGTAAATGAAAATGGCTAATATAGTTTATGATAAATAACTTCAGGGTATTTATGTTAAAATTTGGCATGAGGCGGGCATTCACATACCATCTATTGCTAGACATCTTTGTTCCACCAACACTTACTGTGCATAATGCAATAAGTATGAGTTAATCTCAGGCCTTTGCCCAAACCAATGAAAAATGAATTGGACATGGTATTTTATGTTAATATTTCACTAGCATGAGAAAGAGATAGGAAAGAGGCAATAACCATGATTATCTCTTAAAAATAAAACTATAATGATATCCTGAAATCTTGCAATAATTACATTTATTTTCACGCACTCAAATAATTCATGGTTGAGTAGAGAAGTAGCCTCGACATTTGCATCCCGTAGCCCTGACATTTTGAGACATCTGTAGGAATTCAGCATCTTTTTTTTTTTACTGTATAATTGCCAGACAACAAACCTCCCATTAAACTGGTTCCATTTGTAAAACTCTGCATGTGTGTGTGTGCATCACAATCCAAATGTTGGACATACCGATGCCCATACCAGTTCCTCGTGTTCTTTTGTAATCTTTCTGACCCACCGTCACCCACCTCTCCAGGCAGTTAGTGAATTGCTTATTGTCAGTATAAATTAGTTTACATTTTCTAACACTTTATAAAAATAGAATCATACAATGTGTTTCTTTTGGCCTGGTTTCTTTCATGCAGAATAAAATGTTTATGTTTATCCCAATATTTTTGATTATCACAAGAGTTTATGAATTTTTATTACTGGTTAATATTTCATTGCTACATATATTTCAAATTGATTCTCCATTTACCAGCTGAGGGACCCTTAAAGCTGTATCCAATCTGGGGGCATCGCAAATAGAGATTGTAACCATTCATTTGCAAGTCGTCGTGTACGCATACATTCACATTTCTCTTGGAGAAATATTGCTTGGGTACATTTGCTTGTAAGAATCAAGATCAATATACAAAATCAACTCTATAATAAAAGAAGCATAATATGCTAATTAGAGCAGACGTCCTTCCGGACGACCTTCTGTACAAAGCTGCAGCAGTGGAGGCCGAGGCAGCCACCATGCCAGAGGGGACCAAGCCCTTGCACGAATTTTGTGCACCGAGCCTCTAGTTTCTATATGCCAGGGAGGAGAAGTCAGAAAATAGAGTTTAAAAACTACCAATTGGAATAAAATATTTAGGGTCACATCTGATAGATGTGCCAGTCCTGTACTGTACACAACACATTGTTGAGAGAAATGAGAACAGATGAATAAATGGAGAGATGCATTGGGTTATAACTCCCAAGAGTCAACATTGGGAAGGCATCCATAAATTGGCTAATAAAGGCAACAAAATTCCCAAGAAAATGTCACTAGGCTTTCTTTGGGGGATGACAATGGACAAAACAACTTTGAAAAAGAACCTTAAATGTGGGGACTTCGGTTATCAATCTGTAGTCATCACAAAAGTGCAGAATTGGTGTCAATACTGACAACCTGACAATAGAAGAGAATAAAGAACCCAGAAATGGTGCCGTGTTTACAGTCACTGATTTTTTATAAATAAAGTTAAAACAAGAAGTCAATAAGTTATATGAAATAATTGAATTTCCATATGAAAAATAAAATTCAACTCATACCTTAAACTGCAAACAAAAATAACTCAAAATGCATCATTGGTCTCAACATAAAAACCTAACCTACAAATTTCTATCAAAAACATTAGGAAAAAATCTTTGTAACCTTAGTGAGGCGAAGATTTTTAAATAGAACACTGTAAACGTGATCCATAAGGACAGACATATAACAGTTCCTGAAAATTTTAAGTTTAGAAAATTAGCCAACTTAATTTAAAATCACCGATAACATACTGAGTGGCATGAAGGGAGGTAAAATGGGAAAATGGAGTCAGCAAAGAGACATTTAGATATTTCTAATTGTTAGAACACTTAGCTTATGTAATTCACCAGATATCAGACCCAAATATAAATGAAAACATAAATAAGATTAATTATTTTAATAAAAATACCAGATTAAATATAGAAATTTAAAAGGGATGATGCTATTTTAATTGATGTAGACATTTATTAACTCCATGTATTGTAAATAACACTGCAGTGAACATAGGGATGCATATATTCTTGGAAATAAAAATGTATAAAAAAAGAAATTGAGGTAAGTATACACAATGAAGTGAAATATTACTCAGCCTTTAAAGAGAAAGGAATTCTGCAATATCCGACCACATGGATTAACCAGGAGGGCATTATGCCCAGAAATAAATCAGACACAGAAGGTCAGAGAGTTCCTGATTCCTCTTTTGTGCGGGATGGAAACCAGTCAGACTCGTAGCATGGCAGTGTAATAGCAGATTCTAATGGAGAATTATTCATCCATGGGCATACCGTTTCAGCTCAGCAAGATGCATACTTTCTGGAAATCCACTGTACAGCATGCACCCGTGTTAAAAGTAGTGCATCATGCACTGAGAAATCAGTTCAGGGTAGAACTCATGCGAAGTGTTCTTTCCACCAAAAGAGGAAAATAAAAGCTACGTAACAGAGATTTATCGATGCAATCCTGAGCACTGTAACATCTCTTGGTTCTCAACGTTGTAATTACGTTAATGAAGATCAAATTCCCATTGGCTCGCGCTGTTCTCACACTCAGTATCTGGAACTCCACAACCGCTCCTGGCTCACAAGTAAGAGGCATCTGAAGGGGGCATCAGGAGGAAGTGCAGGACCCCACCGTTCAGGCGCTAGAACAGCAGTTCTCAACCTGTGGGTCGCGACCCCTTTGGGGGTCGAATGACCCTTTCACAGGGGTCACCTAAGACCATTGGAAAACATAGATACTTACATTCTGATTCATAACAGTTACAAAACTACAGTTCTGAAGGAACAACGAAAATAAATTTATGGTTGGGGGCCACCGCAACATGAGGAGCTGTATTAAAGGGCCGTGGCATTAGGAAGGTTGAGAGCCACTGCGCTAGAGGGTTCCACTATGTGCTGTGCCATTAGGAAGTTCATTGCCACCGCTTTATAGTTACAGTTGGCTCCTGAGATCACCCATCATGGTGTGTGAGAGCCGGGGAAAGAGAGCTGAGGCGGAAAGGTCCTTGCCAGCATCTTCCCCGGGGACTGCGGCCTCATCTCATGGAATGTACCTGCGAGCACTCCAGCGGTAATATTTTTTATTGCATGCGGTGATTTCCCACCGGTGTTCGCACTCCGTGAGTGCTGGGTCACGAGGGATTGGGGAGCAGCTTTTCCACGGGAGCTGCCTCCGGGTCTGACACCCCCCACCCAACCCACTCTGGAGACGGGGCCCCGTCTGCCTGGCCGCTCACAGAGCCACCCTGTTGTCACCCAGGCCGCATCCTCCGAGCCCTGACTTCAGAAACGAGAACAGTGTTTTTCAGGAGTTAGGGCTTAAAGGGGTTCAGGTCTGCGGAGATAAATATCTATGTTACGAAACATCTTTGAGATTAGTTACGTTTCAGTTTAAATCCCAATAAACCAATATAAACTACACCCCCCCACACACACACATACAGACTCTGTTTTGTTCTGGAAGCAAGGAGGGAAATGAAACTCACGGTTATTGTTTGTCTGCAAAGAGAAGTGGTATTGCTGGGGACTCTCAAAAAATACGTATCCCATTGGCAATAGGGGTTTTCACCAAATTTAAAATTGGAGTTCACAAATGGAAGAAAGAGGACAATAGTTATCAAACTAGTATTTTTTATTTATTGCTAATAGCCCATTGCGTGTTATCGTGTGCTGTAGGCCGGGAACCACAGCACGCCACCGGAAGCCACCGTTGCTTCTACAGGAGCTGTGCAGCTTCAGGGGGAGATGGGCCTGCTGTTTCCTCTCTGGGTCGGCCCCCTGTCCCCCAGAGGCCCTCCATAGCTGGGGCATTGCTGCAGTGATGAAGCAAGCGTCCCAATCTGGCCGCTCCATGCCCCCCGCCCAGACGCCCTCCGTCGCCATGGTGATGAAGCAAGCATTCCTCCAGGCTGCGCATGCTGCTTGCTCTCGGTGGCAGCCTCCCCGGGACTGGGGACTCCGCCAATGTTGAGGGGGACTGAGCGCCGCCATCTTGTGGCTATGGGCACCACCATCTTTGTGATGGAGCGATGGTTAATTTGCACTCTGTGATGGAGTGACGGTTAATTTGCATATTGTCTTTTTTTTTTTGTTCAATAGGATGATTGCCACCTACATACTTATGTCAATTTACAGCTCATCTGTATATCTTTGTTCATAAAGTAGATTATGGAAGTGTTTAGGATGAACTGCTTTTCTCTTTAGTATATTGGAGATAATATCCAACTTAGTTCAAAATGTTTATGGGGGGAAATAGAAGCTATAAAGAGATGACCAAGTCCGCAGGCAAAGGAGACGGTGTGATGTTTCTGTGCTTACTGCAATACCGTCGTTACATTAATAAGGTGATAGGGTGAGTCGCAAAGTTAGAGTGTGAGATCTGCTGAGAGGCCACAGAATAACAGAGGCTACTTCTCCTACCTACTCCACAGTAATGCTTTTGCCCCTAAATTTGAAAGTAGCCAGTAAACACTGCTTTGAGCAGAAAGCTCAAAAATTGAAATCAAGTACATACATCCTGTTAAAAAGCAGATATGAGTGTATTATTGTCTAATAATTTTTATTATGACCATAAAATGCAAGATATTGACAGTAAGTATTTTCTGTTCCTCCATGACTTTTGACACAAAATTTGGTTTCCTTTTTTCTTAGGAGGCAGTTTCAGAAACCCACAGGCAAAGAAAATCTCTCCTTAAATACAGAGGATGAAAAGGTAAAAGGAAGCCCTTCTGATCAGGTTAGTCAGAGGCCTCATTTGGGGAATTTATCTTGGCAAACACAATGGTATTTGTCCAAATACTTTAAAAACTCTTGATAAGCAAATACTATGTAAATGCTAATATTGCTATCTATGGATGATATTTTCCTTAGAACTCTAGGCAGCATCTCCTTAGAAACATCATTAAAATTTGCATACCCTTATTAAATGCAACTGTTTAAAGGTTGCTCTCAAAATAGAACTTTGTCTTCAGAAATGGTTTATGAATGTTATTTAATACATCCCGCGGCTTCCAGCGGAGACAGTGAAGGGACCTCCCACAGAGACTCAGCCTCCAACACCCATGTCGCAGCTTGGATTAGCAAGTAGCAAGTGTGTTTAAATGGGGGATGTTTTCTCATTGGAAATCAGCCATCTTCATCCAATACAAGACCCACTAGGATTTGGACTGTATAAACTCGTGTGTGTGTGTGTGTGTGTGTGTGTGTGTGTATAGAATTTGTATCAAAGTGTGTGTGTGTGGAATTTGTATAAACTCGTGTGTGTGTGTGTGTGTGTGTGTAGAATTGTATAAACTCGTATGTGTGTGTGTGTGTAGAATTTGTATCAACTTGTGTGTGTGTAGAATTTATATAAACTCATGTGTGTGTGTGTGTATGTGTGTGTGTGTGTAGAATTGTATAAACTCGTTTGTGTGTGTGTAGAATTGTATAAACTCGTATGTGTGTGTGTGTAGAATTTGTGTAAATTCATGTGTGTGTGTGTATGTGTAGAATTTGTATAAACTCATGTGTGTGTGTATAGAATTTGTATCAACTCCTCTGTGTGTGTGTGAGTATAGAATTTGTATAAACTCATGTGTGTGTGTGTGTGTGTGTGTGTGTAGAATTTATATAAACTTGTGTGTGTGTGTGTGTGTAGAATTGTATAAACTCGTGTGTGTGTGTGTGTAGAATTTGTATCAACTCCTGTGTATGTGTGTATGTGTGTGTGTGTAGAATTTGTATAAACTCGTGTGTGTGTGTGTAGAATTTGTATAAACGTGTGTGTGTGTGTGTTAGTGTAGAATTTGTATAAACGTGTGTGTGTGTGTGTGTGTGTGTGTGTGTGTGTAGAACATGTATTGGCCAAGGCAGCTAACTGCCTGAGCTAAAAGCAACTGAAAGAAAGATCAGTGGCCTGTCACCTTCCCACATACTTGGCCTCGGGCGCTGCGGTACAGACAACACCCACTGAAAACGGACTCCATTTAAGAGTCATATAAAAAAGTGGGGGGGGCAGTGAGCACAGGTAAGTGGACATACTTCCCAGGGGATCTCTAATTGTGCATCTGTATCTGGAAACATGGTCCAATAGAGTAACCGGGAGGGTTGCCATGGGTGACCTGGCCGACAGAAAAGGCACCCTGATGTGAGGAGTTTGATGTGGTGCCCTCTAGATTTCAGCAGAACGAAAAGGAACCCCTTCCCTTTAGCTCAGAGAAACATCGCCCATTGAGTGGTGCTCCCCACATATCTCCTCATTGTACAGCGGGACGGTGGCATTACACACACAGACAGAGCGACCTCTGTCACTGCTGCAAAAACCTCCAGCAAAAGTGGAAAGACAGCCGAGACCGGTTTGGCTCAGTGGATAGAGCGTCGGCCTGCGGACTGAAGGGTCCCAGGTTCCATTCCGGTTGAGGGCACGTACCTTGCTTGCGGGCACATCTTCACTGTGGGGTGTGCAGGAGGCGGCTGATCGATGTCTCTCTCTCTCATCGATGTTTCTGACTTTCTATCTCTCTCCCTTCCTCTCTGTAAAAAATCAATAAAATATATATTTTTTTAAAAAGTGGAAGGACAGGAAAGAGGTGGAGAGACAACGGTCTGTAGAGCCCCTTCTGAGAGTCCCTATGCGCTTCACAAAGCAGACAGGTGCTACAGCTAGCTCGCTGGGCCATGGACGCAAATGTGTAGCCATGGGAATACAGTGGTACCTCGAGATACGAGTGCCCTAACATACGAGATTTTTGAGATATGAGTCATTGAGTGAGCGACTTTTGCTTTGAAATACGAGCAACATTTGAGATACGAGTAATCGTGCTAATCGGCCGGCTGCACACGACCCGCCAGTTTACCGCCACTGGAGCGTCTCATAGTTTCCCACATCTCAAGGTTACAGAACGAATTAAACTCCTATCTTGAGGTACCACTGTATTTGCAAATGCCCCTTGGTTAAATTTCATCACCTTCACGTCGGTGTCATTTACCTGAGCCCTAACCAAAGCATCGAGTTATTTTAACGAGGTAAAGAGCAGGTAAAATGGGCCAAGAAAACCCACAATTCAGGAAACGGATGGAGAGGAATTAAGCCATGAAGTACGCAGAGCGTTAGACTGATCTTGGCCCAGAGGCCAAGCGGTGATACGCAGAGATTTAAAATGTGGAAGCGGGTCCACGGAGCCTCGGGCAGCTTGACGGAGAAGATCTTGAGCAATTACAGTAATTGCACATCTGAGTAATCAGAGGGGCTTTTCCGAGCCTGCAGAATATCAGCGTTCCTTTGTAAGGCATTTTTGTGTTCTAAAGAATGATTGTAGACTCTACATTACAGAGCCAAGTTATGTGTGGATTCTTTATGCTGAGTGAATATATAAAAGTAGCATACGTGGAAATATTAGCATACGTGGGAAAATTCATTCCTTGGCAGGACTAATCATCAGAATTATGTATCCTACTTAGGGGTAGTGCCATTCAATATCTGTGAGCAACATATATAATTCAAAAATTTTTACTAACTGTAGTGAAAAAAGTAGAGATATGTTAAATAGGTTTAAATGATGTAGTTTGTGAAACCAAATATATTCAAAATATGTACATCTTTTTTTTTCCCAAATAATTGATATCACTGTGGAGCAAAATCCTATCCCTTTTCAAACCTATGTCTGTCAGTGTTATTTCTCTAGCTCTTGTGTCAATTCAGTGCTATTAACCTTGAATTCAAAGAGTATTATGTTGAAAGGCAGCTCTGAATGTATGGCTACCAAAAACTGCCCTTCGAGTTATTCTTGTAGTTTTAGGAGTCAACTTATATAACATGAGATTACAGTTTAAATCTTCTGTATGGAGATTCATGGTACACACAGAAACCCTTTTGGATTGATATCTATTGTGAAATTTAATTTCAGCATAAATTCTTGTACTTCTCTGGATAAGTGCCGATCCACTTTTCCTCTCCTTTGTATCTTGTTTATATATTAGTACAAGGGTTGGCAACAGTAGTGTAGAGTTGTTCCTTGTAAATACAACCATATATATATATAAAAGCCAAATGACCAGTCACAATGATGTGCACTGCAGCCAGTCAACCTGCCCAATCAGGGGCAGGGCCAGATAGCCAACCTCTTTTGGCCCCTCCCCCCAGCTGGCCCAGCCTGATCGGAACCCGCCAGTTCACGAATTCGCGCACTGGGCCTCTAGTTAATAAATAATAATACAGTGGTACCTCGAGAAACTAGTTTAATTCGTTCCATAACCTTGAGGCATGGGAAACTATGAGACGCTCGAGTCGTGGTAAACTGGTGGGTCGTGTGCAGCCGGCCGATCTTCGCGATGACTCCTATCTCAAATGTTGCTCGTATTTCAAAGCAAAAATCGCTCACTCGACTGCTCATATCTCAAAAATCTCATATGTTAGGGCACTCGTATCTCAAGGTACCACTGTACAAGAATAAACTGTTTCATGTACTCACAACTGTCGGTCTCTATTTGTCTGCCCTTGTGCAATGTGATACAGGGAGAGACTTTTCGTGTGGTGGCCCAAGTCACTCTTCCAGCACTGTTCTTGCTTACATAACCTGTCCCTACCAATCAGATTGGTCTGCCTCTTTCCTACCTCATTCCTTACCCTTCAAGGATGGGGCGGTTTTAGGTTTCACCCAGAAGCTCCCAAGATTGAAAGCTACCTGCAGGTTCCTGCCTCAAACCCAGACAACCCAGTCCCTGTCCCCCTCCCCATGTGTCTGGGTCCCCCAGAACTGCCGACTGCTGCCCAGTGCCCAACCTGGAGCTCAGAGGAAGGGGAACCTTGTAAGTTCAGTGCATGGGCTGCCCTTTGAAAGGACACCTGGGACTCCACAGCCTCTGTGTCACTGAGCCCCAATCCCTGCTGGTTTTTACAGCCCAGAGTTTGGGGATGTCTTTTTCCAGCTCTGGGAGCCTGGACTGGGAGTGTGGTGTGGGGCTGGGCCTCCTTGCTCCTCCAGGCAACCACACAAGAGATGACCTCCCTCCTGGTTAAAACAGTGGCCCCAATGGATGCCCGACCAGCCAGGACCCTCCCTGCCCATAACCCCTCCTCCCCTTCCTTCTTTACTTCTCTAGCTGTGGGACTCCCATTCAGCCAGATTTTCAGTGGATTGGGATGATGGTTGTTCGGTATTTTAGTTGTAATTTTGATGTGGTTGTGGGAGGCGGTGAGTACAGGCGTTCACCAAGCCATCTTGGTTCTCTCACTTATATTTTCCTATCCCTGTGCCACACTGTTTAATTAAAGCTATTGGGGATAAAAATGAAACCCATGTAAATTACTGTTTTATTGCCTTAAATCGCCATATAGTTTTGAAAGAGGCATCATGATAAATGTGTTCATAGATTTATAGTAATGAGTAGTAGATTTGGGGTATCCTAGTCAGGACCTTTCAGCATTAAATGAGATAAACAATCTCAAACTTGCTAAAGCACATAAGAAACAGACAAAAGTTAAGTGGCTGTGGCAGAATGAGCTTTATGAGCTAACACTAGAGGCCTGGTGCACAAAATTCGTGCAGGGGGTGGGGGTGGTGTGTCCCTCAGCCCAGCCTGCACCCTTTCCAATCTGGAACCCTGGTAGGATTGGGCCTAAATGGACAGTCAGACATTCCTCTCACAATCCAGGACTGCTGGCTCCCAACCACTCGCCTGCCTGTCTGATTGCCCCTAACCATTCCCTGCTATCCTTATTGACGCTAACTGCTCCCCTGCTGGCTCAATTGCCCCTAACTGCCCTCCTTCCCAGCCTGGTTGCCCCTAACTGCCTTTCTCTGCCAGCCTGGTCACCTATAACTATCCTCCCTTGCAGGCCTGGTCCCTCCCAATTCCCCACCCCTGCTGGCCTGATCACCCACAATTACCTTCCCCTGCTGGCCATCTTGTAGTAGATATCTTGTGTCCAAATGGGCGTGGCCATATTGTGTGTTGGGGTGATGGTCAATTTGCATATTGTCTCTTTATTATATAGGGTAACTGAAAATTCACCAGCGCGCAGTTCTCTTCTCTTCACTTCATTCTCAAACTCTACGTATTGGTCCCACACAACAAGATTACATCCTAATTGTTAACAGACACCATCAACAAGAAAACTCCTATTTTGCAATATTTCTGACAAAATTCCTGAGCTCGACCCCTCTTTATTCCAATTGGGTTATTCCAATTGGGTTACTTGTTTATTGAGTGTGGCTGTGGGAGAGGCATAAACTTGATTAGCTTAGGTCAGCTCAAATGGGTGCTCCTTTACCACGTGGAATAAAAAGTGGGGTGTTTGTATTTTTCTGTAGAAAAATTATCATGCCGAGACCAGTTTGACTCAGTGGATGGAGCGTCGGCTTGTGGACTGAGGGGTCCCAGGTTCGATTCCAGTTGGGGGCATGTGCCTTGCTTGTGGGCACATCTCCACTGTGGGGCGTGCAGGAGGCGGCTGACCGATGTCTCTCTCTCATTGATGTTTTTGACTTTCTGTCCCTCTCCCTTCCTCTCTGTAAAAAATCAATAAAATGTATTTAAAAAAATTATCGTGCTGTTACCAGAAAAAAGAGTAATAACTGATATATAGGAAACCAATCAAACAAAAATAATGTGTGCTATAATAAAATTATAGGAGTATTTTAAATATTTTTCTTTATATCATATTCAAATTATTTAAAATGTGCAAAATGAAATAGTAAGTTATATTTATTCAATATAGCTTTAATTAAACAATATCAAAATCAGGTAAATAGTAAGGAAAGACTGGAATCTGGTAGCTTTACTGAATGTAAGTTTGCTTTATGGGAGTAGGATTTAATCAGTGATCAGAAGACATACTTGCTGTGTTTACTTGGGGCTTCCTTTCAAACAGGCATATGAAATTTGTTGGGCACCTTATCTCTGAAACATGTATTTACCTACAAAATAGAAATCACAATGCTACTGCTCCTTTTTATAAACAGGTATTGTCAAAATCAAATGAAATTAATTTCATGTCTAAAGCTCCATACAAATATGTAGCAACTGCTGTTAATTTTTCATTATAACGGAATGCCATATAAAAATTTGATATCATGTTGAGGAACTTTTTAATTATAAGACAGATTAAATCTATTTAAGTGGCCTGTTCCAAAGTTATACTGTAATGTGAGGCCATTCAAGACCATTAGGCATATGAACGCTACTTGAGCCAAACAAGATTTGCTCTATATCCATATGTTGAGCCCCCTGGTCATCTCCTTTTTGTACTGCCTACCGTATTTTCCGGTGTATAAGATGACTTTTTAACCCAGGAAAATCTTCTCCAAAGTCAGGGGTCGTCTTATACGCCGGGTGTCATCTTATAGGACGAGTATATCCCAAACTCTACATTTTAACTGAAAAAGTTGGGGGTCGTCTTATAAGCCCAGTCATCTTATACGCCGGAAAATATGGTAAGTCTTTGAGTACACCCTAACCTGCTGAGTGAGTTACCAATAGCCCAAAGTAGGTCACTCCTAAAATAAAAGAAATAATCCAATACTGAGTATACATTTAATAAAATTTTCTACCTATATTGAACATAAGATTTTGTTCTTAATCTTGGCCTTGCCATTCTCCGGTCTCTCCTGCCTCTCTGCTCTGTCCTCTTAGGATGGAGGGAAATAAAGTTGTCCTCTGTCCTCATGTCAGATTAGATATCCCTCCTTGGATCCGCTTATAGATGCATAATCGTCACCAACTTCTCATCCCATACTTCCCCCTATGGTTCTCAGGATAATGACTTGAGGGACAGGCGCAGACATGGCTTTGTAGGTATAGATGCAGATGTAGTTTATAGCTCTGCTCAATCTGAAGGTCCCAGCTTTCGATTCTGGACCATCTCGTTCTTCCTTCCCTTGTTGCTTCTACAGGACACCAAATCAACATTTTCATGACCTGGTGACTGCAGTGTACCTTGAAAAAATCATTGAATTCAATTTTGGCCTATCACAAATAAAAATATATATAATATATATCACAAATTTTAAAATACATATAATAATTTATTCATTTGTTTTAGAGAGAGGAAAGGAGGAGAAGGGGAGGGAGATAGAAACATCCATCAGTTGCCTCCCTGACTGGTGACAGGAATCAAACCAGTGACCTTTAGGTGCACAGGAATCAAACCAGTGACCTTTAGGTGCACAGGACAAGGTCAACCAACCAAGCCACACCAGCCAGGGCCCAAGTAAGAACTTGAAAATGTACTTTCCTTTAAGTCATCTTTGAAAGGGTTGAATTTGGTCCCATTTCCCCATCCATAGATAAGTTTATGTGATGATGGGTAGCCTGAGACCTAAGATTCATCCAAGGTAGAAGAACAGATAGATTCTGGGTGATTTCATATTCCTATTTTCCTGCAGGAACCCTGGTCTACAGAGTCTCCTGCTATGTTAAGATGCTATATGACTTAGAACCATAATTTAGAAATCAAAATGTACGAATCAACGGTTAATGCTCTGGCAAACAAGGAGAGAGGCCATACTCAGAACCTCTACAGGAAGCAACCTGCTAAAGAAATTAGATTAAAACTGAATAAGTATTTCCTGAAATTTTTTTTTCATATTATGTTAAAGCTAAAGAAATCAGGTTGAATTACCTTAAAAGGTTATTAGGATCCCAATTGTGACTTCAGTATGAAAGATAACTTGTCTATAGATCAGGTAAAGTGAGACTTGATTTCAGTGGTGAAAACTATTATTAAAATGTAAGCACTAACTGATGAAGATGAAAAGCACTGGGATTAGTATGTTCAGGCTGGCCTTCTTCCAAGACATGTTCATGGGTGCATACATACTCTGCATTCACTGGTTGTGAAACACCACTTTAAAAAAACACCATGTTCTGGTCAGTACAAGGGAGAATAATTTTTTTTTACTTTAGAGAGAAATTCAAATATAATATCTTTGCTGAACTTAGTTTTTAAAAAGCATATAAATATGACCTTAATTAATTAATTCCTTAATAAGAAGTATTGACGCATAAACTGAGAGTTTTTGTACAGTGGTACCTCGAGATACGAGTGCCCTAACATACGAGATTTTTGAGATACGAGCGATTTTTGCTTTGAAATACGAGCAACAGTTGAGATAGGAGTCATCGCACGGATCGGCCGGCTGCACATGACCCACCAGTTTACCGCGACTCGAGCGTCTCATCGTTTCCCACGCCTCAAGGTTATGGAACGAATTAAACTCATATCTCAAGGTACCACTGTACTTTATTCCCTTCTTATGATAATCAAGTAGTGGGATATCAATACTTCCTCCTCAAATAATACAACTTAGAGCATTTCCCAAAAGACTTTATTCCTATCTTTTGTTTCTACTACAGTTATTATGGCGATGCTTTTGATAAATATATTTCTTTTTTCTGTAAATGAAGAATAAAAGAAGGGTTGTATGCACTAAGGCGCTGCCTCCCAAACAAAGTATGTGGCGCTGAAATCGTGGAAGCTCTCATCACTCTCTGATCCATATAATTGCAGACAAATGATACTGCACGGAGCTCATTATTTTCGAGGCCTGTGAAAGGATTTCGCAAAGGTGCATATTACCTCATAAAAAAATAAGCTGCAGTATCATTCATCTGGCCTCTAAATAATTAAAATCCCTATTTTCCAAATTGGATTACTTCGATACAAATGCTCCCTGTTTCTGTTATGGCTCACATTGCATAAATATTATGCTCAATCAAAATGTGTTAGATGTCTTCAATGGGTGTATAAGCCACGGTGTGTGGCGGCGTGGGATTTTTAAAAGCCAACCAGCATTTCTGTTCTCTGGGAAGCATCTTTGACTATGGAAGCAGGGCTCGTAAAGATTTCCTTTAAAAGATTAAAAAAAAAACACCTATTTTTTTCAGAACAGCATTAGTGACCGCTCTGTACCTCCCACCCCATGCGTGCTGGGATCACCCCTTTGCTTTCTCCTGTGGAATCCGGGCGTGATTCCTAGCCGAGAGGTATAAAAAGCTAGAAACGGAGCACAGAGGGAAGGGTGGTCAGACACCCATGCATGCAAGAGTTATGGAAAGTGAATTGTGTCATGTCAGTCATTCGGTGTATAAATTCCATGCTCTCTCATGTTTGTTTTGAAAACAGGCATTGCATAATACAAAGGAAAATTCACGCCATATTTCAAATGCTTACTTTTTCTTCCCTTAGAACAGCAGTTCTCAACCTGTGGGTCGCGACCCGTTTGGGGGTCAAATGACCCTTTCACAGGGGTCGCCTAAGACCAGCGGAAAACACCTATTTCCCATGGTCTTAGGAACCAACACACCGCTCCTCGGTGTAGCCAAGTGTAGCCATGTAGTTTACTGTTGTCCTAGGAAGACTGTTACCCATGCTACACCATGATTCAAGACACAATTTCATTTATTTGTCATGAGAAATAAATATCTCACAATATATAATTACATATTGTTTTTGTGGTTAATCCCTATGCTTTAATGATGTTCAATTTGTAACAATGAAAATACATCCTGCCGATCAGATATTTACATTACAGTTCATAACAGTAGCAAAATGACAGTGATGAAGATGCAATGGAAATAATGTTATGGTTGGGGGTCACCACCCCATGAGGAGCTGTCTTAAAGGGTCGCGGCCTTAGGAAGGTTGAGAACCACTGCCTTAGCTGCATTCTTTGGCTGGGTACTTGACATGTTTTATTGCCTTGAATCTTTCATGGCCTGTATTGGGGTGACATCGATTAATAACATTATATAGGTTTCAGGTAGATGGTTCCCTGATCCATCATCTGGATATTGTATCGTGTGTTCACCACCCAAGTCGAGTCTTGCTCCATCACCATCTGCCCCCCTTTACCCTCTTCTCCTCCCCAGTACCCCTCTTTTCCTCTGGGGATCACCATACCGCTGTCTGTATCTGAGTTCTTGGGGTTCGTGTTTGCTTAATCCTTTCACTTTTTTAACCCACACCCCCAACCCTCCTCCCCTGTGATAGCCTGCCAGTTCACTCTCTGTATCTAGGAGTCTGATTCTGTTTTGTTTGTTAGTTTATGTTGTTCACTGGATTCCACATGAGTGAAATCGCATGGTGCCTGTCTTCCTCTGACTGGCTTATTTCACTCAGCGTCATGCTCTCCAGGTCCCTCCACGCTGTGCCAAAAGGCAATATTTCCTCTTGATAGCTGAGTAGTATTCCGTTGTCTGGGTGTACCACCGCTTTTCTAAAAGAAAGGGAGAGAGATCACGAGAGGAAGGTAGAAGTGTTATATTTTAGTGCCTTTCATGGGACTTTTATTCGGATCTTTTAAACAAAGGGGCCCGTTCATTCATTTTGCACCAGGGGCTGCAAACTGCCTACCTGGTATTGTGGGTAGAATGAGCACTTGCAGGAGAAGGAGAGGAAAGGGGAGGAGGATGGGAGCAAGGGAGAGATCTGTGATGCCACAACAAAACCTGAGCCAGCTCCCCAGGCGGCCCTTCGTGGGGGAGCCTTCAGGGGTGTCCCCACTGGGCTGGCTGAGAGGCTGGTCTCTGCACTCACCGGGTGCCCCGCAGTCAGCAGAGGCAGCTGCCCCGGGAAGACAACCTGTGAGGACCTCCGAGGCCAGCCCTCAGCAGCTGGCAGTGAGAGGGTGCCAGTCCCGAGGGCAGATCGGGCACAGCGCTCAGCATCAGACCAGGGCCTCAGGCGTCAGACCTCAGGCCAGCCGCTGCCCGCTGCACCATCTCACCAGCTGCAGGTGATCACTGTTTAATTTTTTAAAATATATTTTATTGATGTTTTACAGAGAGGAAGGGAGAGGGACAGAGAGTCAAAAACATGGATGGGAGAGAAACATCCATCAGCTGCCTCCTGCCCGCCCCCCACTGGAGATGTGCCCACAACCAAGATACATGCCCCTGACCGGAATCGAACCTGGGACCTTTCAGTCTGAAGGCTGATACTTTTACCACTGAGCCACACGGGTTTGGGCGTCACTGTTTACATTTTGTGTGGTTTGGGGGAGAGCCCCTCCCCCAAGAGATGCCTAGCCACGCCGTTTATGTGCCCGGGAGCATCCGAGGGAGAAAGGAAGACTCTGAGCCCGCAGCCAGCTCCCCAAGGCCCGTCTCCCCAGTGAAATGCTGCAGAAGGAACTGGAGCCTCCGGGAGGCAGTGCCAGGAGAAGGGGGGCTGACAGCAACTCCAGGCAGAAGGAACCCCTATTCCTCTGTTTGTTTTGGCCACGAGTGGAGACATGAGCAGGCCTCAGCAGCGCCACGTGGACCCAGCGTGGTGAGGGCGCAGCCTGGCAGGCGGGGCCTGGGTCAGGGCCTTCCAACGCAGAGCTCTGTCCGCATGAACAATATTCACCCAGCCCGGCCGGCGGGGCTGGTGTTTGAGTGTTGACCTAGGACCCAGGAGGTCATGGTTGATTCCCGGGGTGAGAGTTTGATCCCCAGGGTGGGGTGTGTCAGAGGCTGCTGGTCAGTGATTCTCTCTCATCACTGATGTTTCTCTCTCTCCCTCTCCCTTCCTCTCTGACATCAACAAAAATAGGTTTTAAAAAACCAAGAAGCAAAGTCCACTGGACACTCAGGCTAGAGCGGGTGGCTGCCTCCAGAGCTGACTCTCACAGTTTTAAGTGGGAACTTTCACAATATTTCTGTAATTGTTTAATGATGCAGGAGCGCTTTAAGAAGACCTGTCACCAACCAAAACCGGTTTGGCTCCATGCATAGACCGTTGGCCTGTGGACTGAAAGGTCCCAGGTTCGATTCCAGTCAAGGCATGTATCCTGGTTGCAGGCACATCCCCAGTAGGGGGCGTGCAGGAGGCGGCTGATCGATGTCTCTCTTATCGATGTTTCTAGCTCTCTATCTCTCTCCCTTCCTCTCTGTAAAAAATCAATAAAATATACAGTGGTACCTCGAGATACGAGTGCCCTAACATGAGATTTTTGAGATACGAGTGATTTTTGCTTTGAAATACGAGCAACAGTTGAGATAGGGGTCATCGCGCAGATCGGCCAGCTGCACACGACCCACCAGTTTACCGCGACTCGAGTGTCTCATAGTTTCCCACGCCTCAAGGTGACGGAACGAATTAAACTTGTATCTCGAGGTACCACTGTATTTAAAAAAAAAAATTAAAAAAGGATCTGTCACCATCACACAGCTTTGCAAATGCTTCCCATTGCTCCCAGTTTGACATGTGCGCCATCTTTTGGGGGGTGAAGAGGAAAAGATGGGGGAGGGAATACATGGGAGACATCTGTAACCTATCAGGCAATAAAATACACCAAATCAGAAAAAGATAAAAGTGGAGCCGCTCTGGCCTAGGAGGGATGGATCCACCCATTTGGTCTTTACTTCCCTGAACCCCAAGTTCTGTCTGCGAAGTCTTCCAAATCAAGGAAACACGCTGGAACGCCATGGCCTGAGGGCTTATTCTAAGGATAATGGGAAAGTAAACATCCTGAAGACAGTAGCTCGAATCTAGCCACTAAAACTTGCACACATCTCCTCAGGCCATTTGTGGTTCGAAAGGTTCTTTCATTTTTCTTTTGTTTTCTCATTTTCTAAAATGTGATTTTTTGGCGCCTTCCCGAAAAGATGGCACAGAAAAGATACTAAAAGTGTTTAGCGGAAACCGGTTTGGCTCAGTGGATAGAGCATCAGCCTGTGGACTGAAAGGTCCCAGGTTCGATTTCGGTCAACGGCATGTACCTTGGTTGTGGGCACATCCCCAGTAGGGGGCGTGCAGGAGGCAGCTGATCAATGTGTCTCTCTCATTGATGTTTTTAGCTCTCTATCCCTCTCTCTTCCTCTCTGTAAAAAAAAAATCAATAAAATATATTAATAATAATCCATAATAAAGAAAAGTGTTGAGATGACTAATGATAGCCAGCAATCGGCGGGGGCTTCATCCCTGATGGTAAACGCTTCATAATTCTGTCCCTGAATTCTCACGTTCTGGGGCTGAGAGAAGCGTCTCACGCTACACAACGGACAGATCACAAAGCTAGAAAGTGGTAGAACGGAATTCAATCCACTGACTCCAGCGTCCTTGGACTTAACCATCAATAACAACCGGAATTAATCATCTGTTTGCACCTGCTTAAAACCGCTGTCGGTAGCCGCAGTAGAAATAATTGTCGTTCGAAAGCGGTCAGGGCAGGGACAGAACTGGGAGTGGTTTCAGGCATGCGGGGATGGAAGCCAGTAGAGAAGAAAACTGAGTGTCACTTAAGAGCTAACTCCTGCCCGGGCCCCCCGACAGTAATTCGCATTCATTTGTAAAAGCGGAAAGCACGTTCAGTAAGTAGCTGTAGAAATTTGGTCTGGATCCAGTGTTTGTGGATTTGCATGAGCTGAGTGGCAGAGAAAAGGAGATTAGAAAGAAATAAAAGGATATTGAAATGTCAGTGATGGAAAAATATGAGGCAATTCCACAACTGGACCCTGCCGGGGACCACATTTGCATGGGAAAGCTGACTTCTCAGATGGATAAATGTTTCCTCCTGAAAGCCTCCTCCACAAAAATAACTCTTCCCGCTGCAGTCAGGATGCTGCTGGGAATTGGACAAGTCACATCACTTAGACTTCATTTCCTCGGGTTCGTTCACAACCGAGTCATCCTCTCGGTTCGGGAAAGCCAAGTGCTGGATGCTGGCACCATCTGCATCCTCAGATGAGTCCATGAAGAAGAGGAGGCCTGCCCAAGGTTTAAGAGATGTATATCTGTAAAAGGAGGGGACTAAATGGGCAAATTACATGTGCACCATGTTCTAGAGGGCAGACAAATCACGAGTACCCTTCTTCCTTTTACTGATGCAAACGATTAGAAAATAATACCAAGTTTTGGCTAACAAATGACAAAGCATTAGTTTGGCTTTTTTTTAATATATTTTATTGATTCTTTACAGAGAGGGAGAGAGATAGAGAGTTAGAAACATCGATGAGAGAGACATCCATCAGCTGCCTCCTGCACGCCCCCTCCTGGAGAATGTGCCCACAACCAAGGTACATGCCCTTGACCGGAATCAAACCCAGGACCCTCCAGTCCGCAGGCCAACTCTCTGTCCACTGAGCCACACCGGTTTCAGCTTTTGTTTGCTTTTTGAAAATACCCAAGAAGGAGGCAGTGCCGTCAAAAGCCTACCAGCATACAGAACTTATAAAGAAAACTTTAGCTCAATGTCTTATCCAAGAAATGTACAGTGGGGGTTAGCATGCCATAAACATCCTTAGTCCCTTTGAATCAATATTTCTATTTCTGGGAATCTATCCTCAATATATAATCAGAAAATTAAATCATATAAAAATGTTAATGTGAAGGTATTCAGAATGCTACGCTATTAGAGAAAAACTGATGGGAAATCAATTCTATCGTCAGAGAATGGCTTAAGTACAGTATGACATGTAAATAAAAGTCATGTCACCACGAAAATTATTTTCAGAAGGCGTTTAGTTAAGTCATCTGAGAGCCCGGCTTGAACAATGATTCTTTTGATGAACCATGCAGATTTAAAGTGAATTTATAAACAAATATAATTTTGATTTCTAGACATCAATGGAGCTGTTTTAGAACTGCACGACAGGTGCATTTCTTCTGTATCAGTTTTACCTCCGGGATCACTTTACTCGGAAAGTCTCAGTACAGCCTGCTAGTCTGGGGGCAATTCGGGGCCCACGGAAGTACTTGCAGGAGAGGTTAACAATTGAATTGTGCTTCTAAGAACGGCTATCCCCATAGTACGTCCACTCTGCTGAATTCGCTGCCTTCCACCTAAGGAGACATCCAATTTCACCGTGTCATCTTGTTGAAGTTTTCTCATCATTGGAGGTTAATGACAGCAATTGGAATATACCCACATCATAGGGCTACTATAAAGATTAAATGAGGTAAGGCATGAAAGGCATTAAATATGCATGCTGCCTTTGAGACCCTGGCTGGGACATATGAAGCACCCGATGTATATTAATCATACTTGGTACTAGGTGAAACGACGTTTCATGCACCATGCCTCGGCAAAGATTTATCTGAACACCTTTCTGAGATATAATTTCTATAGCACATAATCGCCCATCTGATGTGCACCATTTCCTGGGTTTCAGCGTCCTCGCAGAATTGTGTGACCGCCACCAGGATACGTTAGAAGATGTTTTCATCCCCTCCAAAAATACTGTGCACGTTAGCCGCTGTTCCTTAACCCTCCGTCACCCTCCACCCCAAGCGGACATAATGAACACCTGCCTCTTCTGAGCACAAGCCGTGATGGATAGGCAAGAAGCGCCCCAAGAGAATGAAGTTTTCAGTTCCATGTGACCTGTATTCGGTGATTCCAGACATAGTGAACCTTAATGAGTTTCTTAGGATTCTGAAATCAGAGCCTGCCCCGGTCTCTTCTCCCCCCTGCAGAACCCTTCCTTTCAGCAGAAAGGGGACAGCAGGCGACGAGGACGTGGGCCACTGCCCAGAGCTCTGAGCACAGCATGAAAAGCCATGACCTTCTGACCCCGTCCCCACAGCCAGCTGAAAACGTGACAATTGGGTCCTTAGTATGTTTCAGGTGAAGCTTCCGGCCCTGCACGCAGTGCGGTAAAGAAAGAGGTAGAAAGCTCCTTTTCTAAGAATAATGTTCAGAAACCCCCGGGACTGGGATGCGCTGGAAGAATGGATGTGATGAATGGCTCGCTGAAAACCCATCAGGGGGTGAAATCGGTTCCGATGTGACATTGGCCTTGTGCAGACGGGCCGCGCACTCTGTAAGGAATGTTCACGGCTGGGATAACAAGCAAACCGCCATGTTTTCCTGGGACAGACGACCTCCAGCAATGGCGGTCTCCGTAGGCTGGGTTCCACAAAGCTCCAAACGCAGCAATATTACATACAATGCAGAGAACTGACAATCTGAAAAGAGGTTCAGATTCTTGTTAGGACGGCTCCTCGGTGTCTGGAACCTCTCAAATTCACAGGCGGCAGTAGCCCCACCCACCCCCATGACTGCAAATCCAAACTGAGATGGTGTCCCTATAGAAAACTGGAGAAGGACCAAGCAACGCTTAGAGAGATGGAGTTACATTTATCACATGTGGGTCCAGAGGAAAATGTCTCTCAAATTCTGGACCCCCAACATGGAGGAACTTTTCCTACTTATATGTTTTTACCTTTTTTGTCTCCCAAATATGGGGTATTTCCGCTCCCCTTTGCAAGTTCTTAAAGAGTCCCTAGGTGCTGAGGCCTTGAGACCTCAACCAAAGGCCTGGCCTGGTGCCAGCACTGATAATTTTGCCCGGGGAAGGTTTAATGGCCTCTCTGAAGTGGGAGGAGTCTTATTTTCCTTATTATTTAAGCAGGCAAGCATATACAGAAGCCAAAGAGCAGGGTAAAAATTTCAGACAGCAGTTGTTACACGAGATGGATGCTTCCATATGTAGGCGCCAAGACCCTGTGCCACTGTTTATTTCCATGCCCCTCTACTGCAGTCACTGCACGCTCCTTAGATGTTTTCTAAGGCAGGCACCAGGAGACCATGGAGCAAAAGCAGGGGGAGTCCAGACCCGTCTCCCCTGCTCTGACCTGCATCCGGGCTCAGCTGTATCCCTCCTGACGGCACCTGTCTGCGCCTGTCCACACGCCCCTCCTCCAGGCTTGAGTTCTCACTGTTTCACCAACCCTTCTTCCCTGTAGGTCAGTGGTTCTCAACCTTCCTCAGGCCGCGACCCTTGCATACAGTTCCTCATGTGGTGGTGACCCCCAACCATGAAATTTTGCTACTGTTATGCATCATGATGTCAATATCTGCATTTTCCGATGGTCTTAGGCGACCCCTGTGAAAGGGTTGTTTGACACCCAAAGGGGTCGCGACCCACAGGTTGAGAACCACTGCTGTAGGTGGAGAGTGACCCAGCTTCCTTCCCTGCCCACTGCCTAGGCTGCCATCGGTAATTCCTGCGTTTCAGTCTCTGGATGGAGTCTCTCTGAACTCGACTCTGCTTCTTCACAGAACTGAGGCAGGAGGGTGTGATATTGTTTGCAAACAGCCTTCCATCTTGCCGGGAGACATGTTGATGTTGCTGTTATCTGCTTCTGAGATGCTTTAACACGCTAGTGCGGTGCGAGCCCCTGGACACACACTTGTGAAATGAGTGCGTGCAATGATCTACAGATATGTCAGTGTGCAATGATCTACAGATATGTCAGTGTTTTCTCTTGTACAGGGTCAATTGTGCTGAGAATCAAGAATGAGTTTGATCAGCCCTAGCAGGTTTGGCTCAGTGCATAGAGCGTCAGCCTGCGGACTGAAGCGTCTGGGTTAGATTCCAGTCAAGGGCACAGGCCAGGGTTGTGGGCTCCATCCCCGGTGTGGGGCATGCAGGAGGCAGCCAATCAATGATTCGCCCTCATCATTGATGTTTCTACCTCTCTGTCCCCCTCCCTTCCTCTCTGAAATCAATAAAAAATATATATTCTTTTTTTAAAAAATAAGTTTGGTTAGATTTGGACCTTTGCACTAAATGTAACTCCTTCCAATACATATATTCCATATCAAATGCACCCCTAAAGCAGGCACGTTTGAATGGCTACTATGCTGCTTTCTAACAATTCCCGCTGTTATCTTAGGTAAGATATTTGAACATCTGGGCCTACTCTTAACTGAACTTTATAAGGAATAAAGGATTAGAAAATTACATGCCCAATAGGCACCACACAAAACTTTCACCTTCAGAAGTGTGCCAGGAGTTCCCTTAACAAAATCCAAGTGTCAACATGTACCGTGTGACCCAAATGTTCTATTTCTTGAAGCATGCTATGCACTCCACTATTTGACACGTTCGTCAAATCCCATAAAAACAGTGACAGCAAACAGAATTGTAGTGGCATCTTCTCTTTCCGTCGCCGTCATAAAGTCAGACGCCGGCAGTAGCACAGTAAGATCTCTCGGGGTGAGGGTGGCGATCGGCGTCTCTAAAGACATGCCTGGCTCCTGAGAGGCACCTCTCTGGGTATACACACTCACATGCCGCACACGTGTGTTCACGTATGGTTTTGGATATCTGATTGTTTTCCTCTCATTCTTTATTCTGTGACATTGTACGTATGGAAACAAGTCTACCCAGGATTTCACACGGAAAATAAACATGGTAAGGACAACAAGATTCAGAATCTTATTTTATCCAAAGAAATAAATAGCCTACTTAAGCATAAAACAATTTGGGTTTCTTTGTGTTTTGTTTGTTTGTTTGTTTGTTTGTTTGTTTGTGTTTTAGATGCAACACCAGAAGAAAATCAGTAAGGAAGGGGCTATAAAGTATATTCTGGTGTGGGCCTTTGTGCGGGTCATTCAATCAATTTTATATTGAGTCCATATCTATTTCCGCCGGGTGACCCACGTCCTGTAGATGCAAGGGCAAGCCAGTTCCACTTGTACCATTAAGTGGTTGACACATCGATGTATAAGCCACTCAGCGTCCCACAAGTTCCATAACACTCGCTGAGAATCCCCGAAGTGGACATGACTAATTTCATTTGGAAGCATCCAAGTAGATCGTATGTAAAAATTAACAGCAGTTGGGGTCTTAGAGTGTGAAATTATTTCCGTCACAGGAAGCACCAGACTGAATATCGGTAAATGGAGATCTAAAGATCAGGAGAGAGAAAGACACGGGGCCTGATGATGCGTCACGTGTCCTGGACATAAAAAGTCCTCTCCGCGTCCCTGTGGCTTCCTGATGAAGCGCAGTCACCCGGGGTGCAGACAGACATAACGCCCCTTACTGAGGGAGCAGAATTTGCAGACAAAAGCATGTTTTGGGGGGAGGGAGGAGGATCTTGATTCTTTTAGGCTGTCAGTGTTAAGAAACAAAAATCTCAGGAAGAACCTGTTACCTCCCCCTCACCAGCCTCAAGGAAATCAGATGGAAAAACCCAATCCAGAAAGAGAGCTATCCGCAGAGATAACGTTATTTCACTATGAACCTGAGTGTGCCAGGCAGAGGGGAGCAAGCACAGTGGGGACCTCCTCTGTGTCCCCCCGGTTCTGCGAGGCCCAGCAAGAATGTGTTCACCAGCTGGAACCGGTGCGGCTCAGTGGATAGAGCGTCCGCCTGCGGACTGAAAGGTCCCAGGTTCAATTCTGGTCAAGGGCACGTACCTTGGTTGCAGGCACATCCCCAGTGTGGGGGGCATGCAGGAGGCAGCTGATGGATGTCTCTCTCTCATTGATGTTTCTAACTCTCTATCCCTCTCCCTTCCTCTCTGTAAAAAATCAATAAAATATATTTTTTAAAAATAAAAAGGATGTGTCCACCAGACATTTGCTCCCTCCCATCTACCTGGGAATTGCCGACCTTCCCTTTCAAGTCCAAACCACCACTCCCTTCCCCCTCACCTACAGAGGGCAATAGGCCTCAGCCGCTCCATCTGCCTCTCCGTCCTCAGTTCCTGTGGGGCCCCAGGATGTGTATATACACGTTCACATCAGTGCTTTCCTTCTCTTGCTCTGTCTCATGTTTATCTGTTAGCAGACCACCCAGAGGAGCTGGGGAGAGTACTAGAAGGAAAACCACGTGTCCGACCCTCCACTCTACATGTAGTGGAAACCCTGCCTCCTGATTCTTCCGGCTGAAGAGGAGCAGTAGAATGCTACCTGCCTGGCATTGGGCAGGACTGGGGTTCCATGTCAAATGGTTGGTTGTTCAGAAGCATTTAAAAGGGAGCATTAAAAAAAAAACAATCAGAAAGGATTTATGCACCCTATGTTCATAGCAGCACAGTCTATCATAGCTACAATTTGGAAACAGCCTAGGTGCCCGTCAGCAGATGAGTGGATCAGAAAACTGTGGTACATCTACACCATGGAATTCTATGCTGCCATCAAAAAGAAGGAATTCTACCGGGAAACAGTTTGGCTCAGTGGATAGAGCGTCGGCTTGCGGACTGAAAGGTCCTAGGTTCGATTCTGGTTGGGGGTATGTACCTTGCTTATGGGCACATCTCCACTGTGGGGCATGCAGGAGGCGGCTGATGGATGTCTCTCTCTCATTGATGTTTCTAACTTTATCTCTCTCTCCCTTCCTCTCTGTGAAAAATCAATAAAATATATTTTTTTTAAAAAAGGAAGAAGAAGAAGGAACTCTTACCATTTGCAGCAACCTGGATGGAACTGGAGAGCATTATGCTAAGTGAAATAAGCCAGTCAGTGAAAAATAAATAAATAAAACACATGATCTCACTCATTTGTGGATAATAAAGAACATTATAAACTGATGAACAAAAGGATAGATACAGAGGCAGTAAAGCATCAAACAGACTGTCAAACTACAGCGGGAAGGTGAGGGAGAGGTGGGGTAGATAAGAGATCAACCGAAGGACTCGTATGCATGCAGATAAGCATAACCAATGGACGCAAGACCCTGGGGAGTTAGAGTATGTCTGGGATGGGGGAGGGCAATGAGAAGATATGTATACATGTAACACATTAATTAAAAAAAAAGATGAAGAAAAAAAAAACGTAATAAAAAAAATGTCTTGACCATTAATGAAACATTGTATAGTGGTAAATATACACTGAGTGGCCAGATGATGATGCTCTCTGAAAGCATAATAATCTGGCCGCTCAGCGTATATCCTATATAATAAAAGGATGATATGCAAATTGTCCCCTCGACCAGGAGTGCGACCAGCAGGCAGGCCAGCCAACCGCCCATGTCCCCTCCATCTGGCCAGGCTGACCGGACCCCACCCATGCACGAATTCATGCACCGCACAGGCTGACGAGAAGACGCCACGGGGTAATGCGTGGAATGTGGCTAGCACGACACCTCGCACATCAGGCAGCACATGGAATTATGTCAAGTATCCCCCGCCCTCAAACAGCTTGAGTGGGTTTGGAGTCGTCGAGTTGGATAACAAGTTGTAAAGTTAGAGCTGGAGTCAGGGTGGGAAATCAAAACGCTCTCAGAACGCTCATCCGCACACACTCCTTGCACCCTGCTTAGTTCAGCGCCGGCAAATTATATCAACTCTCATCCCACAAATAGCCACGCCTGTCGTGGCTGAAGAATCCAATATCTTAATTATCTTCCCCACTGACATTAGGCTTCAAAGAGAATTTTTTTTTCATCTCTGTGCCACTGCAAAGCTGGCTCAGGCAATTCTAGAATAAGCCCATATATTGCAGAAAAACTATATTTTTTAAATAAAACATCTGTGTAAAATTTGCTTTAAAAAAAAAGTAATGGTTTAACTAATTAGCTTGCAAACTTGAGACATTCAAACGATACTTCCAGCCCCTTTTTCTGGAACGGCACCAGAAGTTGCTTGCAGGTGAAGGCATTTAGGGGTCGGGGCAGAAGAGAAGGTTCCCACCTGCTCATGGATCACATGACTATGCAAACCACACGGTGTCACGAAAGGGCTCTTGGGAGTTGGAAGGGAAAGAGTTCCTTCTCTGTGGAGATCCGTGAATGTGAGCGCAGAACTTGACCTTTCTTGACTGCACTTCGCCTGGAGAAGCATCATCTCCGAGTGGCCTTCAAGAGCTGGCGTCTGATGATTCTCTCCTCCCCATCCTTTCCTGGATCTGCTTCTGCTGGCCAGAGTTGAGAGGATTCCGGAACCACACAGTGCCCCGCGTTCTCTTTGTATGTAGCCTGGCTGGTGACACTTGCCCAGCTGCCAACAGAAAGACTAATTGGAATACTTTGCCCTTCTCCACCCTCTCCCTGAGCACAGGGGTGCTGAGAGGGCACGGCTGGCTGTCTTCGTGGTGAGAACTGTGCCCTTTTCGGCCTCCTGTGGGGAGGAGGACTGCAGTTTCTGCTGAAGCATTTGGTGGGACTGGGGTTCCATGCCAAATGGTTGGTTGTTCAGAAGCATTTAAAAGGGAGCATTAAAAAAAACAAAACCAATCAGAAAGGATTTATGCACCCCTATGTTCATAGCAGCACAGTCTATAATAGCTACAATTTGGAAACAGCCTAGGTGCCCGTCAGCAGATGAGTGGATCAGAAAACTGTGGTACCTCTACACCATGGAATTCTATGCTGCCATTAAAAAGAAGGAATTCTTACCATTTGCAGCAACCTGGATGGAACTGGAGAGCCTTAAGCTAAGTGAAATAAGCCAGTCAATGAAGGAGAAACACCACATGATCTCACTCATTTGTGGATCATAAAGAACATTGTAAACTGACGAACAAAAAGATAGATACAGAGGCAGTAAAGCATCAAACAGACTGTGAAATTACAGCAGGAAGGTGAGGGAGAGGTGGGGTAGATAAGAGATCAACCGAATGACTCGTATGCATGCATATAAACATAACCAATGAACATAGACACTGGAGGGTTAGGGTATGCCTGGGATGGGGGGGCAATGAGGAGATATGTATACATGTAACACATTAATTTAAAAAAAAAGATGAAGAAAAAAAACGCACTAAAAAAAAACACATCTTGACCATTAATGAAATATTGTATAGTGGTAAATATACACTGAGTGGCCGGATGATGATGATCTCTGAATGCATAATAATCTGGCCGCTCAGTGTATATCCTATGTCATAAAAGGCTAATATGCAAATTGTCCCCTCAACCAGGAGTGCGACCAGCAGGCAGACTGGCCAACTGCCCATGTCCCCTCCCCCTGGCCAGGCTGGTCAGACCCCACCCATGCACGAATTCATGCACTGGACTGAGTGGCCAGATTATTGTTTGTTCGCAGATCATCATAATCTGGCCACTCAGTGTATATTAGTTATTCCAGAAAAACCTGGGTGGAACATTGCACTTGCAAGAATTTATCTCATTTTAGTAGATGTCCTTATTTTTACTGGGATCATCGATTTTATGTTGTTTATTTGGTTCATTTTATTAAAGGAAGTTAACAAAGGCTTAAGATGAGCTCAGTGGAGTTTGCCACCACCTTTCTTGTCTCTGTTTGAAATACCGCTACCCTAAGTAACTAATGTTAGAAGAACTTCACAGAATATCCGTGTATAACTGAAAGTGAACTCAAGAGAGCATATAAGACACTTTATGCAAAGAAATAAAATCTCAGTAAAATAAATAGTCTGTACTTTAAATATGATTCCCTGTTCTCCTAGTAATTTCATATCTTGATTTTCCAAGTCTAGTATGACATCTGTGTTTATATATGTGCTGGAAAAATATGGTTTGAAGTTAAGTTTTGTATAACGTAAATATTTTGGTATTGGTTTGATTACTCAATTCATCTTTGATTGTTCTTTCTGGGGAATGTACGCTCTCTGACCTCGCAAGGGAATGTATCTTGTTTTTTTATATTCTATGACCTGGCAAGGTTAGAATGAATTCCTGTATGCATCCATTTTGTACAGGAAATGAGTAATTTTATTTCATCTCTGTATAGCGAATTAGTCAGATATTGGCAATGAAACAGTATGTCATCAGGAACCAAACTGTATAAGATTTCTACGTTCAAAAAAATAAAGAACCGACTTCTCTAATAGAGGTTCAGATCAAAGCACACCAATTCTAGGTTAATACTATATTATTGTTATAAATTCTTTATTAGTATTAAAATATTAATTTGCCAAAAAAAAAAAAACACATTTGCTAGAACCGAACTACATCTGCAGTTCAAATTAGCCACGAGGCAATATGGGATGTGGGAGTAAAGAATAAAATTACTCAAATACTCGCCCTCCATTTTCACAGAATTCATTTTTAGTTTATGGCTTTTCTAAAGTGTAGGAATGACATGCTAACTGGTGATTCGGAGTGATGTCCAATGTTGAAAGCTCCTTATTATTGGTGTCTTAGGGAGGTTACCAAACTCTGCATCGGTTTCTCCACCTGTGGCTAAAGAGAAGAATAACCCCTTTACCTTAGGTCTCCAGGAGGATTCACCGAGACCATCCATGCAAGCGCTTGGAGAGGGGCCAGAGATCCAGGTCCTGCTCAGCAAACATGCGTTCTTCTCTGTGTCTGTTGCAGCACGCAGGCTGTGGAGAAAGCCGGGGAGCTCCATGCATGTATTTGCTGTCCCATAAATGCTGAAGGAGACATGGTAAGAAAGGAAACTGAGGAAAAAAGACCAATTGAGATCAAAGAAAAAAGAAGAGACATTCAAAAGTATGGAGCTCTTGGACCTGCTCTCAAGTAACTCATGGTCCCGCGAAGGTCATGCCAATACCTTTTTGGAATCAATCAAAATGTAGTCAGGTAACATGTAATGGCACTAACTCTAAGCAGAGGCAAATTCAGAGGAAAGAGAGGACAGAATGGGCTGGAAAGACCTTCTTGAAGAAGCTGACCCTGGTCATCTGATTCCCAGTCATTGGTGGCAGAATAATATTTGCTTTCTCTGTCTTCCACTTCTTCTGAAATAAAACATCAAAATTAATGATAAGACTTCTGTCAATAACCTGAACGCGGTTAGGGTATCTTAACATTCTTGTTCTCACGTGTAATTTGGATTATCCTGTTTGTGAAGTAACTTCCTAGAGAAGAGGGTCGTTTCCTTTTTGTTTTTCTAGAATTCCTACAAATGAGAGCATTGGATCTTCTGTGCATTGATGTGAGGTGACGCTGCACCAACATTTTCAATGTTGAAAAAAGGAATGACTTTAAGTTGAAGCCAAGAAAAACTAGACATGTTCTTGATTACCATCAGCTATGACCCTGCAGTTTCACTGTAATGTTTTATTTTCAACATATGTGTGTGGGTTTTCTGCCCCTATACTCAAAGCAACACCGTGAATTAGGTACTGTGTAGGCTGTCTACCCAGCCTTTCTCTTTCTGGAACTGTCCCTGCCCGCACACATTCGTGTGTGTTACTACAACACGACCTCGCACCCTACTTTCAGGGCAATGATTGAGCCAAAATGGCCCAAATATCTTTCCTAGAACTTTGAAATTCGGGACCAGAGACAATTTTTCTTTCAGGTCTGTCACCTAACCTGTAATACATTAATACCTCAACTGCATTTTTTTTACCATGTTTACTTGAGAATCATAAGGCTGTGAAGAAAGAGGAGGGAGGAAATAATTTTTAAAAAATTTTTAAGAAGCAAATGAGAAACGAAAGGAAAGTCTTATTGTCCCTGTTTCCAATTCATGCTGCACTCCCATTGCACTGGCTTTCATGAGCTGCCCCACATCATTATAAGAAAGGAATTGTTTTTCTTATTTGTGCTATCTTGATTAGTTTTTCTTACTTGCAGCCAAAAGCATTCATGTGGAATGATATAGAATTCAACAGGACTTGAGATGTTTTACTTGTGTAGTCCAGTTTAGTTCTGGATTGAGTACTACTTGAGAAGAAAAGAATTCCAGGAGTTCAATCGACATAACATAGAGCATCTCAATCAACAGGCAGGGAATCAGGGAGACCTGGTGTGTGAAAAGAAAGCTGAACTTATTCTAAGTGTAGACTTCACAGAGAGCAACTCATCCTGATTTGCCTGGGGCATTCCTAGTGTCCACCTTCAAATCCCCATGTTCAGGAACTCCCTGGATCTGGGCAAATCGAAATACTTGGTCACCCAACTTACTCTGAGACATGACTAAAACCAAGTTGTTCCCTTAAAAATATCGTCCTTGAAAAATATGAGAATATCTACCTCTTCTCTTCAGTCCAGAGCATTCATTGAATTTTTAAAAGTTACCTATTCATAGCTCCCTTAGTTTTCACTGAAGGAAGCCAAGACTAAGAGAAGGCCTTGTCCAAGATGAAAACAGAACCAAATTCATTTGACCCTCCAAGGCTTCTTCGAAATCCTATCTCCCCATGTTATTGAATGAAAATTGCTCCTTAATAACTGGAATCGCTTTATCCAGGACATTTTAAATCTGTGGAGCTTCTGGGTGCAAGGCCTCTCAACAAGGCCAAGTGTCAAGAGGATGGGCTTTATCATGAAACTTGGGACCTTGTCGTGGCCCCACCCTCATCACGTGACCTGGGAAAAGTTGCTTAAACTTTCCAAGGCAGACGCTCTTCGCCAGTAAAATCATGTGGTTGAGGGAATTGAAAGTAGTTGTAAGGACATTCGTGTCCCCTGCTAGGCACCCAGTGAATGTTAGCTCCTGTCCGTTGTTTCATTGGATCTGATCTTTCCCATCCACCTGGGGCCCGGGGAACCCATGGTGGTGAGACTCCTTTTGCAGCTGAAGAAACTGATAGGCAGAGACAGGAAGTGAACTGAGGTGTCCCCCTTGGAAAGGAACAGAGCCTGAACTTGAACTTCACTTCTTTGGGATCCAGGCGCAGAATGTGCTCCTCCACCCTCTGTTTCTTCTTGTGTAAAAGCACAGGAGACCTACGCTTTTTGTTTGCCTTTATTTTTGAGGAAATAGGAGTTTAATAATGGTCCTGTCTCAATAATGCCAAAGTTATGAAACAAAACATAAAGAAGAAAATCACCTACACATTGTGTTTGGCTTTTTTTTTAATGTTAAATTAGGTGCCAAGATTTATGAAAAGATCGTCAGATTGGATTTTTCACTTTTTAACGTCTGTTGGGAATTATGAGGAAATAGCTATTGTCACTTCAATTGCCAGGCATTATTCAAAATGAATCACCATATGGTCACGAAACATTTTCTGGGAACCAAAGAACAAGCTACTCAGAACAAACAAAACAAGTGATGATGGAATTTGATTTAAAAAAAAAAGCTGAAATAAAAAGAACATATTTGTTGCATTTACTAGATATAAAAACCATGACGTTCACGTAACTAAAATTTGTACCAGTTGCATTTTGAGGAGATGACTGGTATAGAAATTGCGTTTTCATGATCTCAATTCCACTTCAACACTCATATTTCAAAAATCATTTAGGAAACTGTAGGGAAAAAGTCTAAAACAAATTGCATGGTGGGAATTTACATGTCTTTTTGGCTTTCTGATTTGAAACAGCCTCAAGGGGAAATCTGATTTATTAATCCAGAAGACCCAATCAATCGAGTTTATGCTCCCAGTAAATTTGTTTGCAACAGTTTAAATTGAATGCGTTGCATGCTTCTGGTATAGCCTCTATCACCTATAGAGTGAGATATAAATCTTTTCAGATAAATAAAATGTAGATGTACACCAATACACAGGACATGGAAAAAGCAAGAATTGTTTATCTCCCTTCACACAAAACAGTTGGCACTCGGGTTACACATACAAAACAGATTATTTACTTATAAGTGTTGTGCTGCTAGGAGACAACCTCATGTTCATTCTGGAATAACATTTATTTAACTAGAGGCCTGGTGCACGAAAATTCAGCCCGGCCTGTGCCCTCTCACAGTCCGAGAGTCCTCAGGGGATGTCCTACTGACAACTTAGGCCCGCCGGTGGGGAGCCGCAGTCTGGCCTCCCTCTGCAGGAAGCAACCAGGCAGGCAGACAGCACTGCCCCCACCACTCCACTGCTGCTGTGATCCTCCCTCTGTGGAAAGCAACTGGGTGACCAATCAGATTATATGGTGCTGGCAGATGTGGCCCCTCCCCCCATCATCCCTCTGCCACCATGGTTGGTGCTGCCTCACTCCCATCATTGTCCCCTCCCTCTGCCCACTGGCAAGCACCTTGGTTGGTCTGGTGCCACTGACCCCAACCCCCACCGACTGATTGTTCTGCTGTTCAGTCAACTTGCATATTACGCTTTTATTCTATAGGATGTGCCCTAGCACTCAGGTGTCATTTTTCCCATTTTCCTGAGCATCATTGACTTGGCCACTTCATCTACCATCTGCACTTGCACCAAAAAACAGGCAGGTTCTCAGCCATTGTATAAGAACGCTATACTCTACCCTTAGTTCCTTTTTCTTATTTTATAAAAATCCTATTGGGTTCACGAACTTTATTTGCATTTGAGGAAGGTTGATTCTGCATATATTAATTTCTAATGGCCAAAGTTGGACTTTTTTAATACTTCATATGTGAAGAGTACTGGTCTGATGAATTAACAACAGTTACCCAATCACTACTGTCATGTTATGGCAGTGTACGCTATATAATCAAATCTGAAAATTGAATAATATCCACAGTATCTATAGCACTAATACCCATCTCCTTAATGCACTATTAGTAAGGCAGCTAAGTGAGCTCATTTTCTGCAGATTTCTAATTGTTTATTCACCTGTGATGCTAGCATGCCATTTCATTTCGCTTTGACCTTTGCTGATTTGGTAAGCAACTTATTGTGCCATATTGGTGCTTTATTAAAATTCCCACCATTATTTTGGCTTTGGTTTTTTTCCCCCCCAGCTTTATTGAAGTATAATTGACAAATAAAATTGCATATATCTGAGATATATGAGGCAATGATTTGATATTTGTGTCTACTGAGAAATGATCGCCACAATTAAGCATTTGAAGACCTGCAGTGAAGAGACTTGAGATGTTTTACTGTGTTTTCTGGCATATAAGACGACTTTTAAACCCAGGAAAATCTTCTCAAAAGTCAGGGGTCGGCTTATATGCTGGGTGTCACCTTATAAGGTAGGTATATCCCAAACTCTGTATTTTAACTGGAAAGTTGGGGGTCGTCTTATACGCCCAGTCATCTTATGCGCCAGAAAATACAGTACTTGTTTATTCCAGTTTCGTTTACCAAACATAGTGTGTGTGTCTGTGATAAAAGCACTTAAATATTACTCTCTTAGCATATTTCAAGTATATACTCTAGTATTATTACATTAGATCCATAAACATTTTTCATCTTATAACTAAAAAGTTAAATCCTCATCTCCTCCATCGCCCCAACCTCTGGCAACTGCCATTCTAATCTGTAATTTGAAATGTTTTTGCTTAATACTAAGGTTAATTTTATATTTTTATTATCTATTTAAAGTTGTAATTTTTGTTACTTATGCCTACAGGTGCATTTTTATTAATATATATGGGAATGGCACTAATACTTACTCAAATGACTAGGTAATTTTTTTTCTATTTGCATTTTGTTTTCTACCATTATTGACAGTGCTTAGATATAGAATAAGACTTGAAAGACATGAAATTCACGAAGTTTTAAATTTGTTATTAAATCAATAAATAATGGATAATATAATTAAGCTCTATCTGTCCTCAAACATTATGGTACTTCTTTATATATTTTATCTTATTTAATTTTACCACAGCCTTACTAAATACATATTCCTATCATTTCTATTTTATACATAAAAATGCTGAAGCTTATTAAAGAAGGTCATTTAAGTTCCCCAAGTACGTCCAAGTAGGACAATGAACCTAAACCATTATATATATTTTTATTTTTTTTAATATATTTTATTGGTTGTTCACAGAGAGGAAGGAAGGGAGAAGGATAAAAAGTTAGAAACATCGATGAGAGAGAGACATCAATCAGCCGCCTCCTGCACGCCCCATCCTGGGGATGTGCCCGCAACCAATGTACATGCCCCTGACAGGAATCGAACCTGGGACCCTTCAGTCCACAGGCCGATGCTCTATCCACTGAGCCAAACCGGATCAGCCTAAACCATTATATTAAACTAGAGGCTCAGTGCATCAAAATTTATTCACTGGATTGGCTTCCCTCAACCCCGCCTGCCCCCTCTCAGAGTCTGGGAGCCCTCAGGGGCAGGAGGTGACCCGGCGATCAGGGGAAGACAGCACCCCATCACACCAGCAGTGCAAGCCTCGGCCAGCCCTGGTTACCTGAGCCTCAGGCGGCCCTGAGCAGCTGGACAGCCACCATCTGAGGCTTGCCTTAGCCTCAGGACAGCCCTGGGTGGCTGGAGAGCCACCATCTGAGGCTTGCCTGCACCTTGGGCCGGCCCTGGGTGGCTGGGAGCTAACGGGACTGGGGGACTCCAGAGACAGTTGTGTGGCAAGACCAGGCCCTCCTGGGGGTGGACCCAGCTTTGCCGCATGCCTGCCACCCCAGCGGGGCTGAGGGGACTGGGTGCCGCCATCTTGTGGCTGTGGACACCACCATCTTTGAGGGCAGGGCAGTCAATTAGCATATTCCCTCCTTATTGGCTGTGGGCACTGCCATCTTTGAGGGTGAGACAGTCAATTAGCATATTCCCTTCTTATTGGCTGTGGGTGCCGCCATCTTTGTAACAGCATGAGGGTCAATTAGCATATTCCCTCTTTATTCGATAGGATCATCCTTATGTTTTCATCTGAGTCTCAAGTTAGAAAGCATGAATGATTTCAGCCAAGCCAGAGAACACGAAATGAGCACACAAAAATCAATCACACTTAGTTTTATGGGCAATGTAAGGTTTGGAAACCAGACAAACACACACACACACATACACACACACACACAATCAACATACACAAGGGCTTAAAAAAGTTGAATACCTATATTCTTACATTTGCAAGCTCAGAAGCTTCTAGATGGCATGTGCCACCTGTGCATATGCAGAGGGGCTGGGCCAGACTCCAGAAAGATCACTCAAGACGGGCAGGTGAGCAGGTTTTGTAAGCAGGGCTCTTCGTGCTTCGCAGGTTTGCTTTCACAGGCAGTTGTCCGTGGTCAGAGGATCAGCCCTCCGCAACCTTAACGCTGATAGGGAGGCCCGAACATCCGAATGGTCCCCACACCACTTCCATCCTGCGGATGAGCGTTGGCCCTGTCCCAGGTCCCAGGTCCCGGGCGGATTTTACTCCAACTCGACCATGTGGCTGTTAATAAAAAGTTGTCCTGACAGTTTAACAGAATACAGAATCAATGACAAAGCCAATAGAGAAACGTCCTTGGGAATTTCAAACGAGGACAGGGCTATTGCGTGCAATGAGGCCGGCTCTCTGAATAACGGCATTAAAGGTCAGCGCCACAGCTGTGCATTTGATGAGCAGCTGTGGGGGCTCCCGGGAACAATGAGCGATCTGATTGGCACCGGACCCAGCCGCGCCAGCCGTCAGGGTGCACGGGTTCCGAATGAATTTAGAACGAGTGGCCACCGGGTCCTGCTGTGGACACCCCCAACTGCTGGAGAGCTGAAGGTCGGTGGAATAAAGACCGTGCAATTTGAGGATAATATAGGCGTCCCGTGGAGTCCAGGGTTAGACTGGGGGAAAGAAGGACAGAAACCCTTCCCTGGAAGCAACGGATACTGTCTCTTCAAAAACATCCAATGAACGGAAATCTTTGGGGTTGAAGAATATCGAAGCAGGATGCTTTTGACAGCCTTTATTGAAACGGTGGAAGATTTCACACAGTCTCACTTTCTGCTGGCAAGCGAACGCTTAAATCCTACTGGCTTCGATCTGGAATTTCTCTTGGGTTTTCCGAGCCTGGGTGAACATGGTAAAAGGCCTCCTTCCAGGGCTCTGGCTGGAAAACCAAGGGCCAGGTGATGCGGGTGCAAGTAAGCAAGCGAGTCAGCTGCCTCCGATGCATGTGTGTGCCTCGTATTTGGAAATAGTTATTTGTCGTTGCATGTGTCGTTATTTTTAAGACCGTGTGTGTGTGTCTAGATTGATTGTAGCATTGTTCTCCAAATACGTAATACCAAACATGGCAGAAACTCTCGGTGGCATGTTCTCCAGTGTTTAATGCCTATCAAGGCTGATTGTGGGCACTGCCATCTTTGAGGGTGAGACAGTCAATTAGCATATTCCTATTTGGCCTTAATTCCAGAAAGTTTGCACGTGCTATAGTTGTTCTCCTTTATCCCATCGCCACCATCTTCCTGCCTCATCTTTCTCCTTTCTCTTTATCCAACGCAGACAGCCTCTGCACTTGAACCATGGGCATTGGTCCTTCTCTCGGTCTGCAACCTGACAGGCCCAACAACAGGTTTGGGATGTGCCAGCTTTGAGACACACACACACACACACACACACACACACACACTACTTGCTCCATTTCTGTGGAGAACATTGGCTAACGAGTTGGCATTCTGTGCAGAGGAGATTGATTACCTGTGTAATCAATAGTGGGCTTCCAAGAAAAGGATCATGGGAGCTGAGCAGCCATGCCGAGGCCAGTGTGTTGGGGAAGCTATTGGATGCGGTGGACAGTGGGAATAAATGTACTCCTCGCTAAGCACCCACCAGCAGTCTGAGAACATTAGGTAGAAAAGTCTTCCTGCCAACTTTCTTCAACCAATGTGAATGAAGGTTCATGGAAAGATGCGTTTGGCATTCAAACACATCTTTATCTTTGAATGCGGGATGTAGATAGCTTTTCTTGATGGAAGTTTCTCTGCTCGGAGTCTTTGAAGTAGTAAGTACCTCTCTCTAGTTACTATCACTTTGCATGTAAGGGGAGACCAAAGGTCTCAGTCTTCTGTGTCCCAGCGGTGTCATTCCACGGACTAGGAACACATATCCAAAGCAAGCAGCAGACATCATGTGTGACTTCTGTTTTCTGAAAGGTCTGGAGGACATTGAGAAGGGAGAGTTCCACAACATGTCACAAAGCCACCCAGACTTACGGATATGAACTTTGGGCTTTTATCCCTGGCGCCCTAAATCTCCCTCTCCCATCCCCTTTGCCCCACCTCACTGCTCTGCAGCCTTACATACTCAGACACACGCCACGCCATCTATAGGGCATCTTATTCCCCCAAGTCAACTAAAGAATGGACAAGAGGGCGAACTTTCCTTCTGCAACCCAGGTGTCTTCTCACCTGGCAAACCAAAAACATCTTCCTGTTAAGCATAATCTTTCTACAGCAAAAAAGGAAGGATTATATCTCTTCATAACTGAATTTTCAGGCATAAAATAAAATCTTTGTAAACTATTTGGTGACATTTCCTTACTCTTGTCTCTAGCCCTCTCAGTAGAGTGCCTAGGTGTTTCTCCTTGCTTCCCCAAGTACCCCTACCTTTCCTATTGACCTACAGTAGTACCTCGAGATACGAGTGCCCTAACATACGAGATTTTTGAGATAGCCGTCGAGCAAGCGATTTTTGCTTTGAAATATGAGCAACATTTGAGATAGGAGTAATCTCTCGGATCGGCCGGCTGCATACCACCCACCAGTTTACCTCGACTAGAGCATCTCATAGTTTCCCACGCCTCAAGGTTACCGAACGAATTAAACTCGTATCTCCAGGTACCACGGTATTCTTCTGTGAGCCATGAGGCTTTACCTTCCAGAAAAGTCTAGCAATCATTGATGTGACAGTAGTCATTGATCATGTCTTTTCTGCTATCTATGCTGCTGGCCTGCTTAATGTTTTCATCCTCCCACATTGTGGTATTCACACTTTTATTCTTTATGGAAATAGAATCTATGCCACACTACTTACTTCTGCTCCTTGAATCTCTATATAAGCATAGAACCAAGTGCACTGGTGAGTCAATCTTCCTTTCCAGCTTCTTAAAAAGTTATCCTAAGCGCCATCAGCTCCTGAAATCCTCTGCTGAGAAGATTCCCGGAGAAGGCGGCGGTCGTGGGCGGCATGTAGAGTTAATTAGCTCTCAGGGAGGCGGGCATTGACCTCTGCGGAGGGCAGACAGCACCAGGATGGTGTGGGCTGGAGCTGAAGTGGATGAGAGCCGGAGTTCAACTTCTAAGTTGGCCAATCGTTATGCTGCAAGGATTGACATATTTTATTCTCTTCTAGAAAATGCTTTTGTTGATTTCAAAGAGGAGGGGGTAGAAATAGAAACATTGATGAGCCACACCTAGATTAGCTGCCTCCTGCACGCCCCCTACTGCTGATCGAGCCTGCAACATGAGCATGTGCCCTGATGGGGAATTGAACTGGGACCTCTTGGTTCATAGGTCGACACTCAACCCCTGAGCCACAGTGCCTGGGCATATTTTATTCTTTTGAGAAAAAGAAGAAGCTGGCACCTTGGCCCTCTTATCCTGAAGGATTACATAACAGGCAGTTGTCAGTGGGAACAGAGAAGAGAGATGAAGAAATTCTCAGGAAATCGTTGTGTCGCGTGTTAGGCATCGTTTCAATGCCTAGGATAAGAACTGTTTAATCTAGTTTTTGCTGAAGTCTTTTCTCTGGGACGCTAATTCTGTTTTATGCTCTGAAAAAGAAGAGAGGAGGGAGGAAAAGAAAAACCCTCCAGAGAAATAAGTTTGGTAAACACTGGGTTCGACAGAGTTTAAGCCAGTCTCTTCACTGCAGGACGGCTCAAAGCCTTTAATACCCCAGCGTGCACTACGCATGTCTAAAAGGGAGACACAGCCGAAACCGGTGTGGCTCAGTGGATAGAGCATCAGCCTGCGGACTGAAGGGTCCCAGGTTCGATTCCGGTCAAGGGCATGTACCTTGGTTGCGGGCACATCCCCAGTGGGGGGCGTGCAGGAGGCGGCTGATCGATGTCTCTCTCTCTCTCATCGATGTTTCTAGCTCTCTATCCCTCTCCCTTCCTCTCTGTAAAAAGTCAATAAACTATATTTTAAAAAAATAAAAATAAAAAATAAAAGGGAGACAGAATACGCAGCATTTCTCCAACGAGTTGGATGAAAGCCCCCTCTTTTTAAGAAGAAGAACTCTGAGAGAAGGAGTTTATAGATCCCCCGTTGGGAAATGCTGCTCCAATCAGAACTGGCAATAGAGAGACAAAGTATATGATTGCACTAGGTCTTTCTTATTGTCCTTGAGGAACCCACCCAAAAGAGCAAAGTCCCTCGGGGCAAGTAAACAGAGGGGAGGAGAAATCCAAAGTCCCTGGTCACTGGCCTGCAAATGCTTCCGAGTGAACCGTATGTCCAGGGACGACGGGCCTCCAGAATGGTCAGCGAATGCGCTAGGTACGGGAAATGAACATCAGCCATGCCCTACCAAACGCCTCCCAGGAAGTGAGCTGTTCCAGGCCCTGAGCAGCCAGGATTCTTCTCCAAAGCCCAGGGGCTGTCCACGGGCCCGGGCCTGCTGGGAGCACTCCCCTCCGGAGCCTGGGATCGCCTTGCTGAGAAGCTGCTCCCTGGAAGCTGGCAGGCAGGCAGATGCCTTGTTCTAATTCCAGTTCCAGCACCTTCCCCTCCACAACTCCCCGCCGAAGAGGGTGCTGCGAAGAAGTGAAAAAGTCGCTGCAGATGCTCACCACCTCCCGTCACATTCCATCTTGAGCACCAAGGAGTGTGACTACCTCCCGGGATCTCCAAGCACAGGCTGACTCCGCCTGGTGCGGCCCCTGTGTGTGCAGAGGAAAGCCCAGGACATACCCAAGTCCCTCCTGGACACAGAGAAGGGGAGACTCCTGGACCTTGGGTAGTGTCCCTGATCCGCTGCTGCATCTTGAACAGAATAAGCAGCAGCAGGTGTGAGATCATCCCTGGCATCTGCCTCCGGGATCACGAGGAAGACCAGGAACCAGCGGGAAGTGGAGGCGTTGTGGTCAGGGAGTGAGGGAGCCGGTGCAGGTCTTGCAAAAGGCTCTCTTCTCGGCGGGTCTCTTTCTCTTTAACCTCGTGCCCCGGCTGGCATTTTTGGCCTACATCAACCACTCTTGCTTTTTCACATGTTTGCTTTACCAGTTTATGAAAGGGTGTGATAAAGGATGCAGATGGAAGGCAGATGAGGCATACACAGGGGGAGGCCTGGCAGGGTCCTGGGCACAGAAGCTTCTGGAGTTGTGGTGCGTCATCCTCACAGTGTGAGTCTGTTTACCAGCCTGGAAGTTCTCTGCCCACACCCCGCACCCCGCTACTCTCAGAATATTTATGGAGCCTTCCTTCCTCCGCAGGCATGCTCAGTTATTGACTCCATTTTAGCCCCTCTCTGGAGAAGAGGGGGTGGGCTTGAACATTCTGAACTTCTCCTCATGGTTTGTCCTTTCAGGTGACCAGTCCCATCCAGGAGGGATACAGGGTTCAGGTGCCCAGTTCTACAACACATCATCCAGGCACTGGTTTTGGATGCTCACCAACCCAAGTCAAGTCTCGATCCATCTTCCTTTATCCCCCCTACACTTACCTCCACCTCCCCCCTGTTTCCCTCTAAACACCCTCCGGTGAGACTCTAATCTCCTCACATGGCTTTAGCCACCAATTCTAATTGGACAACGAACAAAATTATGTTTCAACCCTGGTTTCTGTCATGAGCTACCAAGTCATATTTTCGTCTTCTTGGTGAACATCCATCCTCACGTGGATATTCAGCTGTTGACTTAAATGAAGACATCAAAAGGAATGGGTCCATTTCCCCCTCCCCTCAGCCCAGCTCTTATTAAAAAAAATAAAGTTTTTATGTATTCCACATATTTCCATTGAGTTGAAGATATAAAGTAGGCCATGTGTTCAAAACAATATTTAATAACAGCCAATTGTGGAGGACTCTCCCAGGGGCTGGGAATATCTCAGAGACCAGGACAGAAAAATAATCCCTCCCAGAGCTTCTAGTGTACTGGGTTGTGGCAGCAGATAAACAGCCCAAACATGTGCGATGACATAATGCAATAAACTTGTGGAGGAAAATTAAGCAAATGAAAAGGCTCTGAGGCAAACATGTTTGATGTGTTTTACAAATAACATAGACGCCAAATGGGACCGAAGCAGAATGAATTAGGAGGGGAAACATGTTCAAAGACAGAGTGAGACCAGATCATGAGATCCATTACTCTCAAGCCAGGCTGCTCTTTAGAGTGACCTAACAAAACATTTTTTTTTTAAATATCAATGCCCAGATCTCAGACAAGTCTTGTTAAATTAGAATCTCTGAGCATGAGATCAAGAGACCTGCATCTTTTATAATCTCCCAAGGTGACTTTATTTTTTATTTGTTTTTTTAATTAAATCTTTATTATTCGGATTATTACATTTGTTTCTCTTTTTTCCCCTCCATAGCACCCCTCCACCAGGCTCCCAACCCTCCCTCTTTCCTTACCTCCCTCCCATTGACCTCATCCATAGGTGTATGATTTTTGTCCCGTCTCTCCCTGTATACCCCTCACCCCTTTCCCCCTGAGAATTATCAGTCCACTCCCTTTCTGGTGACTTTAATATGCAGCCTAAGTCAGGAACCACTGACATGTGGGCTCGCTGGCTCCTGTCATGGCGTCATCTGCTCTGAATGAGATAGGATGCTTCTCTCAGAGAAGTGGTAGGGTCCTGCTTACATTGTGAGAGGCTGGCTGATGTGAGAAATAAATTGTGGGTAGGGCTGGCAGGGGGTTACGGAGGTAGACCACTTATGGGCTCTGGCAGTCATTCACGTGAGAGGAGGTGGTGAAATGGATCAGGTGGGAGCGGTGGAAGTGGTGATAAGTGGTGATTTAAAAAACATATATTTGTAAGAAAAAGTCAACAGGATTCGCTAATGCAGGCATCCAACATGCGTGCCAGAAATAACTCAACTATAACCCCAAAGCTGTAGTCTAACAAGAGTGGGGTTCCAAAACTGAATCGGTGAAGGAGGTGGGAGAAAACTTACATTGGAGGTGACTTTTCAACTGTAGCCTCTGCAGTGTCTACTGGACATAGAAGAAAGCAAAGGTATCGAAGACTCTGAGGCAGACAGACATAGCTGTAACTCAGAAGGTCAGGAGAGAACCTCAGCTGGAGAAATGTATGGGGGAGTCATCTGCAGATCGGAGTGTTTACAACCGAGAGACTATATGAGAGGGAGGGACATGAATAAAAAGACACTCAAGGTCTGACTGCTAGCCAATACGGGTTTGGCTCAGTGGATAGAGCGTTGGCCTGCAGACTAAAGGGTCCCAGGTTCGATTCCGGTCAAGGGCATGTACCTTGGTTGCGGGCACATCCCCAGGTCAGGGTGCGTAGGAAGCATTTGATCGATGTTTCTCTCTCATCGATGTTTCTCTCTCATCGATGTTTCTAGCTTTCTGTCTCTCTCCCTTCCTCTCTGTAAAATATCAATAAAATATATTTTTTAAAAAAAAGATCTGTCATTGGAACAAGGGAGATTAAGAGGCCAGTGGAAAAGGAAAGGAAGCAGTAAATTAAAGAGAAAAAAAGAAAAAAGAGTTTCAAAGAAATCTGCATCTACCGGTGCTATTGCTAAGTCATGTAAGATAATGAGTGAGTATTGGCTGTCGCACTAATATTATTTGTGAACTTGATAGGAATGGTTTTAATGGGCTTGTGCAGGCAAAGATAAATATTGGGGTGATTTCAAGAAAGAACACAAAGAGATAAATGGAAAACAACTGTTTTTGCTAAGTTGTGTAATAAAAGGAAAAAAGGAAATAGTCATAACAGAAAGAGAAATGTAACTTTAAAAAATTATATGGTAGACTGACTGGCGTGGCTCAGTGGTTGATCTTCAACCTGTGAACCCAGAGGTCAGGGTTCAATTCCCGGTCAGGGCACGTGCCTGGGTTGCGGGCTCCATCCCCAGTGTGGGGCATGCAGGAGGTAGCCGATCAATGCTTCTCATCATTGATGTTTCTATCTCTCTCTCCCTCTCACTTCCTCTCTGAAATCAATAAAAATATATATTTTTTTAAATTGTGTGGTATTGTTATAGTAATTAGAAGTATTATAGCATGTTTTGTGATGGTAAAGAGGCAACTAGAACAATTGCTGGAGATTCATTCTTGAGTAGAACCAAGAAAATGAGAGAATTGATGCATCAGAAAAGGGCCTGAACTTCGCTAAGGTACCAACTGGTTTTCCAAAAAGCTGGAAGACAAGGATAAGAGGAGATGGTGAGATGACATGGAATTTTTTTCTAATGATAACGCTAATGTTAAAGTGTTTCAAAATTCCCCTCTCCCGTGATATAGCTGTTAGTCAAGAAAAGTCTTGCCTTACAAAATGACTTTCAAGTTCTGCTAGGTTCAGTGAATATACTTCTAAAAACTGTGACCTCTTGTGTTTGCCATGCCACAGTAACGTATCTCTCTCCACCTTCTGAGCCATTCCTATTGCTCATAATTGAGTAATGTGATAAACAATTATTGTTCAAAAATAGAAGAAACATCTTATGAGTTTACTATGAGAAACTCTGAGTCAAATGTAATGAGTTCTTTTTCTTTTCATCGAATTACCCTCCCAAATGCTCTGACCCCAACCTCCCGGCTTTCTAAGAGAACCTTAATCATCTGATTGCAATGGGTTTCCCTTTAAGCCCATGTCAATAAGGGATAAAAGAATGGCCGCCTGCTCTCACAGTCTAGTTGGGCTAGACTGATGACATTCTTTCCGAAGCATCTACTGATAGTATCCAGATGGGACTGCCCCTCGCGAAAGTAAACGTTCCACTCTCTCACAGAAGAATTTATTAAACTGCTGATTATGTGTAGGTATCAATTTCTGGAATACTAATATCTGCGATTGCAGGAACTTTCTCCCATGTAATGACTAGGAATAATGTTTGCAGTGACTACGTTTTGCACCATAAAACGACGTTTAGTTAGAAAGTGCTCCAGTGCAGGTTTTGCCGGCCGTTGTATTATGAAGGAAAGGCTGAGTTCTGCCTCAGATGGTGGTTCTCTCCCTGTGCCCGGTGCTGAGACCCCATGGCAGGAGGCCAGACACCCCCCAGCTTCCACAGCTTCCAGGAGCCCCGGGAGTGAGAAGACGACAGGCGCACAGCGAGGCTAGGGAGGAGAGTGTGGCTGGAACTGGAATGGGTACAACCCCATCCATAATAAATGCACAACGGATGACACTCAGGAACCTTGGAAAGGGACGTGTCAAAGGATCAAGAGGATTTTTCACTGAGGGAATTAATTAGAATATAAACTTCCTGTGGACAAGAGCTTTGGTTTGTATTTCAACAACTGCATTCCCAACATCTGAACTAACACCTGGCCTGTGGCTCAAGAAGCAGGAAGTGCCTAATGCAGTGGTTCTCAACCTTCCTAATGCCTGGACCCTTTAATACAGCTCCTCATGGGGTGGTGACCCCCAACCATAAAATTATTTTCTTTGCTACTTCCTAACAGTAATTCTGCTACTGTTGTGAATCGTAATGTAAATATCTGTGTTTTCTCATGGTCTTAGGCAACCCCTATGATGGGGTCGATGGACTCCCAAAGGGGTCGCGACCCACAGGTTGAGAACCGCTGGCCTAATGGATGATGGGCATGTAGCTATTTTTCCGGTACAGGCATTCGGCCTTGGTCTTTAGCTCTGACATACATGCCACAGGCTGAGGAAAATGTGGTCAGTTGCAGGAACCACAGTTCCTGATCCATCTCCTCCCTGGTCAGTCTGAAGTTATTATCGGCTGCACATCTTCCAAGCCCGGTTCTCCAGACACCCTAGGAATCTGCTGAGCTGCCCAACATGCTTTCAGCAAATGCCTTTTTCTTCTTCTTCTTTTTTTAAAAAAATATATTTTATTGATTTTTTACAGAGAGGAAGGGAGAGGAATAGAGAGATAGAAACATCGATGAGAGAGAGACATCGATCAGCTGCCTCCCTGCACGGCCCCCACTGGGGATGTGCCTGCAACCAAGGTACATGCTCTTGACTGGAATGGAACCTGGGATCTTCAGTCCGCAGACTGACGCTCTATCCACTGAGCCAAACCAGTTTCAGCCCTTTTTCTTCTTAAATTGGTCAGAGACGGCTTTTGTTGTTGAAAATTGGGGATCCCCACAGAGGGAAGTTCTCCTTCTCCTGAGGGCTCTGAGGAGGTGTCGTCCAAGGGACATCGCTAACTGAACAGCAGGGGCTCCGTCTCTTCTCTATGGGAACTTTCTGACCTCGGGGCAGAGAGACAAAATGGGGAGAGAATTGGAATAAATTGCGAAGCGGATGCTAATCAGACTTTGGACTTGGCTTCCAACTTTTGCTCCCCTTAGAATTCAAAATGCTTTACAACCCCAGCATTTTGTCCTGTGGCTATCATTCCTGAGATTACCCTGGAGAAGGCTGCGTATTTCTGGAAAACTCGGCGATGAATTGGTCCATGTGAAAGGAAACCGAGGAGAAGCTAGCGTCTGGCCCTCGTCTGAAAGGCCGTTCTTCTGCTCGCTTGATGGCATCAATAATCCTGAGGGAGATATTTTAACATGACACGTGTGCATTTCAGAAGAAGAAGTTCTAGAATCAGTCCTTCAGTTATTTCAACTGCTTGGACCCTTCGGTGAAGAACCAATATGGACACAAGTTTTGCTATATTCTCAATTGTTCTGGAGGAGCTGGTTTGATGTGCTGTATTATTCATGGCCAGCTTTGCCTGTTTACATAACGTTCCAATTTGCTTTCCTTCTCCTCTCATGTAACTGTCTGTTAATCTCACCACTAGTTCAACGTTCTTTATGGCCTGCACTCCATACAGCACAGGCTTTATTTATTTATTTTTATTTATTTATTTTATTTAATAAATCTTTATTGTTCAGATGATTACACGTGTTTCTCTTTTTTTCCCTCCATAGCTCCCCTCCACCCGGCTCCCACCCTTCCCTCTGCCCTTACCTCCCTCCGCATTGTCCTCATCCACAGGGGTATGATTTTTTGTCCAGTCTCTCCCTGTACACCCCTCACCCCTTTCCCCCTGAGAATTATCAGTCCACTCCCTTTCTGTGCTCCTGATTCTATTATATTCACCAGGTTATTCTGTTGGTCATATTTTTAATTCACTTAATTTTTAGATTCATTTGTTGATAGATATCTATTTGTTGTTCCTAATTTTTTTTAACAAATCACTGACAGATTTTTTTCTTTTTTTTTTTATAAATATATTTTATTGATTTTTTTTACAGAGAGGAAAGGAGAGGGATAGAGAGTTAGAAACATCGATGAGAGAGAGACATCCATCAGCTGGTCTCCTGCACGCCCCCCACTGGGGATGTGCCTGCAACCAAGGTACATGCCCTTGACCAGAATCGAACCTGGGACCCTTCAGTCCGCAGGCCAACACTCTATCCACTGAGCCACACTGGTTTCGGCTGTTGTTCCTAATGTTTATCTTCACCTTTTTCTTCTTCCTCGTGGATGTCTCCTCATTGAGGAAGGGCATTGCCCGCTGCTCTGCCTTTGGAAGAGGCAGCTGGTGAGGGGCACAGAGCTGCCTGGGGGATAGGGGGTGGCTTGGGGAATCTACCCCAGCTGACCCAGGGTGGTGGGAGCGCCCACTCCCGTGTCCCATGAACATGGAGCATCGGTGACAAGAGCCCCTCTGGAGGCCGTGTCCACGGTGACACACGGCACCTGGAGGGCAGAGCAAGATACTCGTGTGGGCGGTGAGAATCGGCTGGCGGTGCCAGCTGAACGGGATGCCAGGGAGAGAGAGGATGCTCGCACTGAAAACAGATGTGTCACTCGGAGCGGGTCCCTGCTGCCCTGGCTGCCTTCGGTGGGAGGAAGGCAGGCCTGGGGGACCGGCCAGCGTCGTCAGGAGAGAAAGGCGAGTGATCCATTTTCCTCGAGATGCGCAGCCGCTCTGCCCGCAGCCTCCCGGAGACTGCCACTGTCTGTCGTGACTCAGCCCGGCGCCAACTGTGGCTCTGCCTCTTCTCCAAACCTGAGAGGCAGCGAGTGACTCACTGGCAGACAATAGCCAACTCTCCTCCCGACCGCAGGGCGCTGAGACAGACACGGGGAGCTAGTTGTAAAGAACTAATTTAGCTGAAACCGGTGTGGCTCAGTGGATAGAGTGTTGCCCTGGGGACTGAGGGGTCTCAGGTTCCATTCCGGTCAAGGGCATGGACCTTGGTGGTGGGCACATCCCCAGTGGGGGGCGTGCAGGAGGCAGCTGATCGATGTCTCTCTCTCATCGAAGTTTCTAACTCTATCCCTCTCCCTTCCTCTCTGTAAAAAATCAATAAAATATATTAAAAAAAAATTTTTTAAAGAACACATTGAGAAGTTCAGAGCCACGGTCCACCCCCATCGGTACCTCTCCTCCTGCACCCCGTGCACTTGTCCTTCTTCAAGGACAGGAGAAGGGATTGAGTCACCAGGAAAGTAACAGCCGAGAGCCCTAGGACGGCTGTCTTAACCAGGTGTCACCCGTCCCTGGGTTTCCTGTCACAGGCAAAGGGAAGCATGGTGATTCGCTATTGATTTGTTTACGATGATGTAATTTAGATGGTACCTATTTGTTATTGATTTGTTTATGATGATGTGATTTAGATGCTACCTATTTGTTATTGATTTATTTACGATGATGTAATTCAGATGGTACGTATTTTAAAACCCCTCATTGAGGACATGTTTCTACTGGTTTTAGAGAGCGAGGAAGGAAGAGTGAGAGAGAGAGAGAAACATCCATCGGTTGCTTCTCATAGGCACCTGACCAGGGATTTGAACCCACAACTTGGTGTGTGCCCTGGCCAGGATTCACACCCCCGACTTCTGGGGTATGAACGACGCTGCAGCCGACTGAGCAGGAGCCGGTGTTTGTGGTTGTTAGTCCACACCCGAGCATACTTTTTCCACTGATCTTTTTCCATGGATTTTTTAGAGAGATTAGAAGGGAGAAAGGGAGGAAGGGAGGGACAGAAGGAGAAAGGGAGAGAGGGAGGGAGGGAGGAATGATAGGAGGGAGGGAGGGACAGAAGGAGAAAGAGAGGGAGGGAGAGAGAAAGGGAGGGAGGAGAGAGAGAGAGAGAGAGAGAGAGAGAGAAACATCTATGTGAGAGAGACACATGGATCGGTTGCCTCCTGCACTAACCCTGACGGGGTGGGGATTGAACCTACAACAAGCCCAGCCTCCTGTGGGTAAGTCCATTGCTCCAATGTCTCTGAATAAACGTGTGCCTCCTGCACGAGCGCCTCCATGTTCACACTTAAAAACAAACAAAACCAGATTTAGCATCCACTCAGTTTCAGACTTCAGCCTTCCCGCCTCAGGAGTCAGCATTAACACTGCGGGTGTGGGCTCCTGGAGAAATGAATCGATAAATCTGAAAAGAAGGAACTATCCATTGAGCTATCAAACATGTACGTGTGTACATTTTGAGGGGACGCCCTATCTATTACTTTCTTTTAAATCCATCGTGTTTCAGGCCAGGTGTGTTTATTTCCTGTCATTATTTGTCATTATGACACGGTTTTCACTTTATCCTTTTGATGGCTGACCTCCAATCACGCTCCGTTTTTTCTCAAGGTTCTTCTTAAAATCTTCGACTCGACTTTTTATGGTTTTATTGATTCATACCTCCTATTTATAGTTATCGTTTTATATGGTAGAGTTTGGTTTCCTATTACAAGAAAATCATGCCTCCTTTGTCTGTTTCAAAAATACACACAGTGACAGTCTATTTTTTCTCTGCTCTCCTTCCGATTGTCCAGCATAAACCAGAGAAAGCTACCACGAGAGCAGCTATGCCAGGGGCAGTGGTAGCCCATGAAACGGTCCATCTCAATGCACGGTCACACACACCCTCACAGGGATAAATACAATGCAAGAGCTATCATTAATCAATTACAGTGGTACCTCGAGATACGAGTGCCCTAACCTACGAGATTTTTGAGATACGAGCCGTCGAGCGAGCGATTTTTGCTTTGAAACACGAGCCACAGTTGAGAGAGGAGTCATCGCGCGGATCGGCTGGCTGCACACGACCCACCCGTTTACCGCGACTCGAGTGTCTCATAGTTTCCCACGCCTCAAGGTGACGGAACGAATTAAACTCGTATCTCGAGGTACCGCTGTAGTTCTTTTTAGAAAACACGAGGGTAACAGGCAGGGGAAACGTGTCCCTCCTCCTAAAGAAATCACTTGAGCTTTTGGTGATCGCGTTTCTTTACCTTTTCTGTTACTCAGAGGCAGAAAAGAGCATGGAATTTGCGTGTCCAGTGTCTCTAGTTCACACTTTTAAAAGTAAAACATGAAATCATTACATTAAATGTTTGATTTTAAAGTAACCAAGTCATTTTAAAGTGAGCAGCATTGTTTTTGCAGGAGGTTGACTCTGTCGGCCGTTGTCTGATTTGTTAAATGTTCATTTTAACTAAATTACAGTGGTACCTGGAGATACGAGTTTAATTCGTCCCGTCACCTTGAGGCGTGGGAAACTAGGAGACGCTCGAGTCGCGGTAAACGGGTGGGTCGTGTGCAGCCGGCCGATCCGCGCGATGACTCCTATCTCAACTGTTGCTCGTATTTCAAAGCAAAAATCGCTCGCTCGATGGCTCGTATCTCAAAGTCTCGTATGTTAGGGCACTCGTATCTCGAGGTGCCACTGTACTTCCAGAAACACTCCAAGCGTCTGCGTGTTACCGCCCTCTCCCTGGGGCCAGTGCCCTTCGCTAGACATACCTTCTGCAGCTGTATTTATCGCACCGGCTCTGCCTCAGAGACTGGCTGCTCAGGGGGAAATACCGGGGTGACTCCCCGCCAGAGCACCGCTGGCTCTGGAAGGGTCTCCCCCACCCACACCCCCCGTGGGCAGGTGAGAAGGTGTGGCCCACGGTCAGGGCTTCTCTCCGTGTGGCACCGACCCTTTCCGGGAGCAGGGTGGCACCTGTCCTCAGACACCCTCCTCCTGACACCGGTGGCCCAGGACCTCCCGTCGGTGCTGATCAAGATCACTGATCACACGCGTGTGCGGCCTGGCCTCTGGTCCTGGCTGTGAGCAAGCAAGGAGCTGTCTGGCAGGGAATCTTTCCTTTTTTTTTTTAACTTTTTAAAAATACATTTTGCCAAGACCGGTGTGGCTCAGTGGATAGAGCATCGGCCTGCGGACTGAAGGGTCCCAGGTTTGATTCCAGTCAAGGGCATGTACCTGGGTGGCGGGCACATCTCCAGTGTGGGGCGTGCAGGAGGCAGCTGATGGATATCTCTCTCTCATCGATGTTTCTGGCTTTCTATCTCTCTCCCTTCCTCTCTGTAAAAAATCAATAAAATATATTTTTTAAAATATAAAAAATAAATAAAAATACATTTTATTGATTTCTTACAGAGGGGAAGGAAGAGGGATAGAGAGTTAGAAATATCGATCAGCTGCCTCCTGCACACTCCCTACTGGGGACATGCCCGCCACCAAGGTACATGCCCTTGACCGGAATCGAACCTGGGACCCTTCAGTCCGCAATTTGACGCTCTAGCCACTGAGCCACACCGGTTTCGGCCTGGCAGTGCATCTTGCTTGCTCACTGTGCCCGCAGCCAGGAGGACGGCTGCGGTCCGCACCCACCTGTGACCAGCTTCACCAGGGCTGCCTCCGGCCGTGCCCCTCTCTGCCAGCACAAGCTGGCGCGGAGCCCTGGGCACTTTACAGACCGTCGTGGTCTTTAGACGGCAGCCAGGAACTTCGTCTCCCAGGAGCATCCACGTCGTTAGGGTTTTGAAAGTGACTGCCCGTGTCTCTCCACGGGTCCGGATGAGCTGGACTTGCTGCGTGTCCGGATGAGTGCTCGTGGCCTTCTCTCGGGCTCCGCCTTCTCCGAGGGGCCACGGCCGGCCCGCCCGCGGGGGTGAGAGGCAAGAGTGTCCTCCCCAGCGCATCCTCCACCTCCAGGAGCCTGTGAGGCCTGTGGTGCGCCTGGCACGTTCTCCTCCGTGTGCCACCCGACGGCTGGCTGTGAGCTCATCCCTAGTGAGTGGAACTAACAGCTGGTCAGGAGCACAGTCAGTATTAGGAGCCAATCCGTGCAATCCGGCAGGATTAGGATCTGTTTCTGAGTAATGGTAATTGATGTCCATGATGTAGACCTTTGAGTAGATATGTATGAAATAATATCACTGTACCAATGGTCATCAATTTTTAGCAAGATTTTAATGACAATGCAACCATGCAACCCCTTGCCTTGTGTGTGTGTGTGTGTGTGTATGTGTGTGTGTAAGTGTGTGTGTGTGTACAACAGAAAGACACTCTGGAAAACATGGGTTAGGCAGCAAACATGTCTGATGGCGATCTTACAGTTTCGCTCTGGTTCAGGACACACATTTATAGTTTCCATGTCTTGCGCTGTTCAGCAATCTTTTTTTTTTTAAATATATTTTATTGATTTTTTACAGAGAGGAAGGGAGAGGGATAGAAAGTCAGAAACATCGATGAGAGAGAGACATCGATCAGCCGCCTCCTTCACGCCTCACACTGGAGACGTGCCTGCAAGCAAGGTACATGCCCCCGACCGGAATTGAACCCGGGACCTTTCAGTCCGCAGGCCGACGCTCTATCCACTGAGCCAAACTGGTCTTGGCTGTTCAGCAATCCTTATCATTCCTTATTCAAAAATAAAAACGACTGCTTTATGGTTATAACAGCCAAACCACAGAGATGAGACAGCAAAGAGTGGTCAGTATTACCGCATTTTCCGGCATATAAGACAACTTTTTAACCCAGGAAAATCTTCTCAAAAGTCGGGGGTTGTCTTATACACCCTCTTATAGGACGAGTATATCCCAAACTCTATATTTTAACTGGAAAAGTTGGGGTTGTCTTATATGCCCAGTCATCTTATACACTGGAAAATACAGTAAATCTCCTCTAGCTTCCCTGCTCAGAAAAGTAACTCCTCATAGTGCAGCGTTTAATTTTCCAGACGTTTTCTTTGCAGCTATAATTACATCTGGTATAATATCTTTATGTTTCCTAATTTCAATTATTAATAGCACATTTACCATTTTAAAAATATTTTAATTATGAATATTATATTATGAAAAACTACATTATTCTAACAGAAAATAATTACGATTAACTTAGTCAAGTTTTGTTTCCACAGTGTGTTGTTGGGAACAGTTTGAAGATAGAAAATGAGCATGAGAATTTCAAGTTCAGAAGAAAGGGATAACAAAATTTGATTAACTCACATTTGATGGGCATGTATTTGATGCATGAATATGAAAAATGCAAGTTTTATTTTAGAAAATGTTATATTAAGAAACTCAAAACCAAGGAGGACACTCCATCTTAAAAACACATTGCTCAACAAGTAGGAAAATAAATACCAACAAAAATTAGGAGAAAACAAACCTCTATATAACTTCATTCTTTCCCAGGGGAAAACAATGAACAGTACTAAGAATATATTGGGCTGAAACCGGTTTGGCTCAGTGGATAGAGCGTTGGCCTGCAGACTGAAGGGTCCCAGGTTCGATTCTGGTCAGGGGCATGTACCTTGGCTATGGGTACATCCCCAGTGGGAGGTGTGCAGGAAGCAGCTGATCAATGTTTCTCTCTCATCGATGTTTCTAACTCTCTATCCCTCTCCCTTCCTCTCTGTAACAAATCAATCAAATATATTTTTTTAAAAAAAGAATATGTTGGGAATTTGGCAGTTCCTTCAAAAAACTGAACCCCCATAAAAGGGATCTAGCCTGCAACCCGGGCATGTGCCCTTGACCAGAATTGAACCTGGGTCCCTCCAGGCCGCAGACCGATGCTCTATCCACCAACAAGAGCATGCTTTTCACAGAACACCTGTGGGATGAGTCCCTATTAAATTTTAATTCATTGAACATGTCAGGAAGAGGATCTTGAAAATGGCAAGCAGCATTCATTTGTCTTTGGAGGGGAGAATAAGTATAGGAAATTTTTTGAATTATTAAAGGATTGTTAATAATCCATGTGAAAAAATAAGTATAAAATGTTTAAATATTTAGGAAATTGGAGCAGAATTAAAACATCAGGTAATAGCTCAAGATGGGAATATCAGTGAAGGGGAAAAAAAAGATTTTGTCAGTCATTACAACTGAGGAAATGTATTACATTCAGCATTGTCTTATTTTGTTCAGTGCATTAGAATAAACATTTCAGATGATAGAAAGAAATATGCTGTTTCGCAGGACTATCAAGTTAAAGGAAGAACAGTGTATACAGTGGAATGACAAAGAGTAAAATGAAAGAAGAGGAAAGTTCTTTGTTAGGTGGGGAAACTCTTAAATTAAAACAAAAAACTGGGAGCCAGATGGGTAAAGAGAGAGCCAAGGAAAACGACATAACAGGATGGAATGAGCTAAGAAAGTGTTATGGGAAAGAGAAAGCATGACTTTCTACCCCACAAAAGCATCATCTAACAGAAATTCATAGCAGATTGGCAGTTTTGCTGCTAAAAAATTGGATCTATCTGTATAGCCTAGACAATCAATCCATCAGCGAATATCAATAACATCCAAACTCTGAAATGTCAACGGAAATCATGTGTTTTCATGCTTGCCCATTCTGAGCTAATGAGGTAATTGCCTAAAGCGTGTGTTTGGGATGAATGGGATACAGAAAAATGCGTCTCAAGTTAGAGTCTACATCCACCGGTACTGACGCTGCTGATTTAAAAGCTGCGATTTTAGTACGTCTATTTGTCACACTTTCCTCTCTTCATTGGAATGATGGTTGACTTGATAGATTTCAGTCTGACTGTATCGGCTGTGTTGCAATAAAGCTCTGAAACGAAAACAATCAAGCAAGTTCTTTTAACGTTGGATGCCCTCACAAAACATATGGAATCTATAATTAGGATTTCCAAAATACCAAAGAAGCATAGAAAGCAAAACAACGTGGTTCGTGATGGCTATGCTGCCTTCACCAATTTCTCTCTAAATTCCATCTGGAAGGCGCTGTGTGAAAGGTTAGCAGTGGTCGTAGCAAAAGGTTCATGTCGAAGGGGGCCTGCTTAGGGTAATTGCAATAAACATTTATTGAGCGCTTTGGCCTGAGGCAGGGTGGCGGCGACATGGCTAGGACAGTGGCAGTTCTTATTTGAAATAAAGACGACCAAGGCCACATCTGCGTGCCTGAGCCGAGAGCAATGAGCGCATTGTCACTGGCTGTTCTGGAGACAATCTTTATTTTTCTGAAACAAAATGTGAAAGCTGGGCCTGTCTGAAGAATTGGACAGATTTAAGTGGGGAATTCTTTAGAGGGTTGAGAAGAAAGAAGCCATAGATAGAGGTTTGATAAAAAAAAATCCTCATATTTAAAATAATATATTTTGAACCAGGGAGATCCCAACTGATTTGGGAAAGAATGCAGCTCTACGTACAAATGCACATTTTTGAGCGCTGTTAACGACCCACAATAACAAATTTTTAAATGTTGGGATAGGCCCATGAGATCTCTATAGTTACTGAGGGCTCCAGTCTGGCAGTCAACAAATTCCTATTAATATAAATGTATGCTATCATTTTTTTTTCAAATGAAAATGTAGTTCTAACTCTAATGCTTAGAAAGGCATACTCAGGTTGGGCCTACCCACTTAAAATAGCCAATCTTCAATTCAGCAATTCTTCTGCCTTTACAGGCACAAAACCATAGATTGGGCATGAAAAGGGGGAGAAAATGCTACACATCAGGGCATTTGAGAACAGGGGGTCATGGAAAGAACTGGAAGAGCCTCTCATGACTTTCCCCACCTTCATGTCCTTCCTGGGCTGTGAGGAGCAGCTTCAGACCTCAGAAGCTCCAACCACTTTTTATTTTTCTGATAAAAAAACTAATGCCTCCTGGAATTGCTTTAGATCCCAAATGAAGGGCTATTTCTTCAGGTGCGGTTTCCCTGGAGATGGGATCCCCGAAATAGGTACCAACCTTCTTCCATTTGCCTTTCCTTAATAGTACCCATCACTATTGCAATAAATTATAACTATCTGATTAATGTGTTTTTGTCAACTAAACAAAAAGCAGAGGATAAACACCATCACTGTATCTCACACATGATAGATTTTTAAAAATATATATTTTTTAACTTTTTATTGTTGACAGGACCCCAACTAGCCACAGCAATCTTGAAAAAGAAGTACAAAGTTTGAGGGGTTGCAATACCGGATATACTACAAAGCCACTGAAAATCAAAACAACCTGGTATGGCACAGTAACAGGCATATAGATCAATGGAATAGAACAGACAACACAGAAATTGGCTGTAGTGAAAGAGAGTTGAGTTTTGGATTAAAAAAAAAAAACAAAAGCATGCCATGCCCCTTAATAACTGCATGATCATGAATAAATTACTCTGTAAAGGTTCTCCTTTCCTATTATAAATGGTCATTAAATAAAATAAAGGTAAACATCCTGATGGATAAACTATTCACCAGATGTACTACAAAGCCACTGAAAATCAAAACAGCCTGGTATTGGCACAGTAACAGGCATATAGATCAATGGAATGGAACAGACACCCCAGAAATTGACTCATGCCATTATGGTCAGTTAATATTTGACAAAGGAGGCAAGAGCATACAATGGAGTCCAGACAGTCTCTTCAATAATGGTGTTGGGAAAATTGAGCAGGTACGTGCAAAAAAAAAAAAAAAAGAAACTGGACCACCAACTTACACCATACATAATTATGTTAAATCTATGTTGGGTGAATAGTTTATCCATCAGGATGTTTACCTTTATTTTATTGAATGATGACCATTTATAACAGGAAAGGGGAAACTTTATAGAGTAATGTATTCATGATCATACAGTTATCAAGGGGTATAGCATGCTTTTGTGTGTTTTTCAATCTAAAACCCACCTCTCGTATACTACACAAGCTGATTATGGTACTGTTGGCTTGATAATGATATAATAAACTAGAGGCCTGATGCACAAAGATTTGTGCAAGAATGGGCCTTCCTGCCAAAACCGGTTTGGCTCAGTGGATAGAGCGTCAGCCTGTGGACTGAAAGGTCCCGGGTTCAATTCTGGTCAAGGGCATGTAACTTGGTTGTGGGCACATCCCCAGTAGGGGGTGTGCAAGAGGCAGCTGATAGGTGTTTCTAACTCTCTATCCCTCTCCCTTCCTCTCTGTAAAAAATCAATAAAATATATTTAAAAAAAAAAAAAAAGAATGGGCCTGCCTTCCCCTGGCTGCTGGCACCACCCTTGCTCTGGCCAGAGCCACCTTTCTGCTTTCCTCCACTGCCCAGAGGCCCGGAGCCCCTGGGGTGGTACGGAACGCCTGTGTCCATGCCCCAGCCTCTCAGCAGCCTGCACATGCAAGTTAACCCACCATCTTTGTAGAGTTAATTTGCATACTCACTCCTGATTGGCTGGTGGGTGTCACGAAGGTATGGTCAATTAGCATGTTTCTCTTTTATTAGTATAGATACAGTCATAAAGTAAACCTTTCCCAATTTTTGATCCAGCATTTTCTGTAAGTCACCTCATCGTTTCTTTTGGGTAATGTCAATTGTGCTAAACATAGACCATGGTCGCTTGTAGAACTGCAGTAATGCCTCTTGTTTAAGAATCAATTGTAGTGTCTGGTTGAATAATGCATTTATTCCAGTAGGAAAAAAAAAAAACGAGCAGTGGAACTTTTATCTGTCTGAACCTCTATGTCAAAATATTATTTATTTTTATCAGATTAATTAATTTTTTTCATCATATTGTGTGTTTTTATCCATAGGAATCTAATGCTGGCTATTAATAATTTCCAGTACACAAGGCAATACTGTTAATAAGGACAGTGAACAAAATGAGAGTGATTACCTATCTCTATGTTTCGTGGCAAAGTACAGTATTTATTTGATTCTGAAATAAATACATGCATTCAACATTTTCCGTTGCAATCCAATGCTCTCGTGGGGAGAAATGGAGACATTTGCAAAAATGTAAAAATTCTACTTTATTAGAGAACATCGTGTTGACACCAAGAAAACGAGCAAGCTTGCATCTCACCGTTAATACCGTGGATCTCCTCAGAAGAATCATGGATTATAACACTTACATTGAAAGAGGTGAAAATTATTAGCATTTCAGAGGTGGGAGTGAAAACCATTCACCAGACTATAAAATGTGAAGACATTAGACTGTTCATTACCGAAGACAGCCCTTGATAGCACATAATGAGCGCACAGATTGACGAGTCGTTGGAAGTAATGTTCTTTGGCATGATCTCACGGTCATCCGTGTGAGCGCTTGGACACAGCACAATGAAGTGCCCACTTTGCAAATGTAAGGAAAGCTTTCCAGCTTAGTCGTTCCAGATAAAATGACAGGTGAAGTGAGAATGGTTCACTCGTCTCACCATACTCAGGAGCGGGGAGATGGAGGCAGAAATACGGGGAGCATGAAGAGATCTGAGGGTGCTCGCTCACCAAGCTTCTTCATAGAGTCTGAGCTCACTTCTCCAAGTTCAGTCCCTTCCCCAGCCCGGTGCAATCATTCCTGGGGTCTGGCGACTACCCATCCCGGATTGAGAAGCATTCAAGAGTTTACTCCCTTGCCAAAACCGGTGTGGCTCAATGGATAGAGCGTCGGCCTGTGGACTGAAAGGTTCCGGGTTCGATTCCGTCAAAGGCATGGACCTTGGTGGCGGGCACATCCCCAGTAGGAGGCGTGCAGGAGGCACCTGATCCATGTTTCTCTCTCATCAATGTTTCTCTCTCATTGATGTTTCTAGCTCTCTATCCCTCTCCCTTCCTCTCTGTAAAATATCAATAAAATATATATTTTTAAAAAGAGTTTACTCCCTGTTTGTGCCACTATGAGGAGGGAAAAGAGAGGTCTGCTTGGGCAGCAGTGGGGAAACAGGAGGATAACTGATGAAACAATAATTTGAAGGAAAATAAAGAGCCATCCGGTGAGAGGCGGCGGAGAGGAGTGGAAAGCACACGCTCACACACCGTGTCGAGTCCTTTTCTCGGGGCTGAAAACAGGAAACAGCCACCGGGCATTCTCGTCTGCTTGCTGGGGTTTTCAGAGGAAGAGCATGAGGGGGAAATTTAAATCAGCAACCCAGCCACAGAGAGCCGGGTCTCCACCGTGGACCTGTAAGAGGGCAGCCAGCAGAGAGAGAGAAATCAGTGTTTGAGGGGGTGGGGGGAGGTAACATGCCAGAAGCTGCGTCCCCCTGCAGGAGCGCAGTCCCACTGCCCATATTGACCCGCTCCAGGGCGGCGCATTAAGAGAATGAGGAACCTGGCACCGAACAGACGGAGTGTAATGACTGGGCACGCCTGGCAGCCAAGCCTCGCTGAGTGCCGGACACCGGGCACTTGGCAGAGAGGATGGCAGTCTCTGAACATGACGGCGAGGCCATCCATCAGGAAGAAGGCCGGGAGTGCAGAGGCATCTGGGGTGGAAGGACAGTCTGGGGAGCTTTGGGGTACATGAGACAGAGGCTTTGTTCAGCGACACCGGGAAGCTGCAGAGTCATCGTCTTTGGGCGGATTGCGGTTCATTCCTCCAAGGAAGCAAGTCCACGCTGTTTGAAATGAATGAGGTGGCACCAGGAGAGATCTGAGTGAGAGCAAGAGAGGGGGCAGTTCCAGGTCGAGAGGAAGGCCGTGGTTTCAGATGTGGCTCAGTGGCTTTCTCAGGAGGCTGTTAAGTGTGCACATCTTCTCTGGGGTCAGCCTGATGCCATTCCCCGTTCTCCGTCATATCTCCTCGCAGCTCCTAGATCACTGCCTGTTATGCTGGCTGGTAAATTATAGTTTGGCCAAAACTGGTCTGGCTCAGTGGATTGAGCATCGGCCTGTGGACTGGAAGATCCCAGGTTTGATTCCGGCCAAGGGCATGTACCTTGGTGGCGGGCACATCCCCAGTGGGGGGCGTGCAAGAGGCAACTGATCGATGTCCCTCTCTCATTGATGTTTCTAGCTCTCTATCCCTCTCTCTTCCTCTCTGTAAAAAATCAATAAAATATATATTTTTAAAAAATTATAGTTTGGTTATGATGGCACCACTTCCTGGGACTGAATGTTTTCCACTCCCTGCTTTCAGGATGTGCAAAACACACAAGGACTAAAATCCAAGTGGCCAGGCAGCCCAGGGCACTTCGCTTTGTCCCATGCCAGGGAATAGTCTGATCTCTATGTTGATCTCACCTTCAGAAAAGCCGAGGACAGCTTGACTGCTTCAGGAAGATGGGAATCTGGAAGAATATGAAATAACTAGAGGCCTGGTGCACGAAATTTGTGCACAGGGCAGGGGAGGGGATTCCTCAGTCTGACCTGCACCTCTTCAATCCAGGATCCCTCAGGGGATGTCCTACTGATGGTTTAGGCCCACTCCCCGCTGAGGCGACCAGGCTGGACAACCTCAGGCAAGTCCTCATTCAATTCATTCGCTCCTTTTTCTCAACAAGCATTTCCTGAGCATCTACGTGCTCAAGGTACTGTGCTCAGCGCTGGACAGAAGTCAATGACCTAGACTAAGTCTCTGAGCTCATGGAACTTACATCCCAGTGAGAGAAAAAAGTGATATGCAAAGCAATCTGTAAGACCAGCCAGTGTAGCTCAGTGATTGAGCGTTGGCCCATGAACCGGAGATGATGGTTTGATTCCCAGTCAGGGCACATGCCCCAGTTGTGGGCTCCATCCCCAATAAGGGGCATGTGGGAGGCGGCCGATGCATGATTTTCTCTCCTTGATGCTTTTCTCTCTCCTCCTCCTCCCTTCCTCTCGGAAATCAATACGAACATATTTAAGAAGAAAGCCAACATGCAATATGGTATCACACAGCGGTAAGTGCCGCCTCCCACATCCGGCAGGGTGAGTCCTCTCTGGAGAATGGACATTTGGAACTGCACAGAGAACCTTCGGCCCCACCTGTCTGGGTCTCTTAAACACTTGATTCTCCCCCGCCATTACTGTGTGAACTAATGCCACATGGACTCTGTCCAACATCCTCCAGACTCTGGAGTTCCACCCAGAAGCATGGCTTAATACGTCTTGACAAACTGGCTTCGTGCTTCTGTGCAGCCACTTTTTGAAATCGGAGTGAGATTTCTTTTTCCCTCCGCTTCCGACCTAATAGGCCAGGGTTTCCGAAATCTCTGTGGGATTCTGCTTCCCCTGGATATGAAGGCTCGCATCCACCCCTAGTCCGTCATCGAAGACATGATGTCAGCTGGTCTGAGAGGAAGCCCCACCCCTGAGTTTTTAAGCAGAACTCCAGTCCAAGATGAGAGAGTCCCCCAAGGCTACACTTCTGAGGAGCATTGTACCAACAACCAACGGCGAGCCACATGGAGCTCTGACGCTCAAGTGGGTTGGGAACCTGGGCTATAAGCAACCTTTTTCCATAAGGATTTTACACTGGTGTCGTAGAGGCAGGAATCATATATATTGTTATAAAATTTACCGTTAAAATATTATTGGTCAGTAAGAATAATTTACACAGCCGAAACCGGTGTGGCTCAGTGGATAGAGCGTCGGCCTGTGGACTGAAAGGTCCCAGGTTCGATTCCGGTCAAGGGCATGTATCCTGATTGTGGGCACATTCCCAGTAGGGGGCGTGCAGGAGGCGGCTGATCGATGTCTCTCTCTCATCGATGTTTCTAACTCTCTATCCCTTTCCCTTCCTCTCTGTAACAAATAAATAAAATACATTTTTAAAAAAGATAAAATTATTTAAAAAATAATAATTCACACAACTTCTAGAAAAGCAGACTTCCATTGGCATGGTGCAGGTGAAAGCGTTGGGGCTATTTGTTGCAGAGAACAGCCTCTACCAACGTTTTCCTGGGTTTTGAATCCAAAATGTTTCATCCTGGTCAATAATAAGCCCGTTAAAAAAATGATTTTAAAGATGGATGATGGCAGACACAAACAGTAGAACCATTATTCTAGTGACGTTTGGCCTTCACTCGATTCAAGAAATGCCAATTTCCTGATCTAACCATAAAGTTGGAGGCACCAAATGTTAGCAGAGGTTGTGATGTCTGGAGAGATTATTCCTGAAATATCTGTAATTGTGATTAAATATTCAGGATACATGGGAGAGTCTAGATATTCTCATATATGAGGTATTCTCTAAGTATCACTTTCTTTCCCAAAATTCTCCAAGGATTATTTCCAGCTTGTTCACAGAATGAAGTCCATTCCCCTCAGCTTCCCCTGCAAACCCTCCGTGATTGGGTGATCAGCTCTCGATTTTTCTCTCCTGAATTCTTGACAGTCTGCTCATGCACTCAAAGCCTGTGTTCCAATAAGGCAGTGTTTCCGCAGGATGTCCCCGAAAACACTAATTTGGGGAGACTAGAGGGTGTTACATTTTAATAAAATGAAGTCTCCAAGGTCAAGTGCATCTGGGAAATGTGATAAGCAAAGTTAATCAGGTTTCTTTTCTTGTAATTCCGAGACCCTCTAGGATGTTAGTGTGAATTAGAATAGGAAGACAGTGAATAGCGAGTGAAATATTTCCCAAATGAATTTTTTCACCGAACACCTCTTTTTATGAAGCATCTATTGAGAACAAGGTTCCGAAGGACACAGTTGAGGAAAAATTGAGATGGGAAGAAAATGCCATCCATGTCCACAAATGATTGCACTCTGGACAGGCAAATTTTTAGACTTGTGTACTATGCAAAAAACAGAGATAGAGAGAAAGGCAGAGAGAGAGAGAAGAATTATGATTAATGTATAAGGTCATTGTAATAATAAGGAATCATTCAACAGCTAATATTGATCTTGCCATATGTTGCACTAGAGGCCCAGTGCACAAAATTAGTGCACTCGTGTGTATGTGGTGGTATGGGGGGATGTTCCTCAGCCCAGCCTGCGCCCCCCACTGCCACTGTGCTTGCCAGCTAGCCATGAGCCCAGCTTCTGGCTGAGCGGCGCTCCCCCTGTGGGAGCACACTGACCACCAGGGGGCAGCTCTGGTGTTGAGCATCTGCCCCCTGGTGGTTAGTGCACATAATAGCAACTGGTTGTTCCGCCTTTTATTACATAGAATAGTCAGTAAATATTAGTTTTGTTACTAGGTAAACTCTCCACGGTTTTCTTTTTCTTTTTTTTCTTTTTTAAATATATTTTATTGATTTTTTACAGAGAGAATGGGAGAGGGATAGAAAGTTAGAAACATCAATGAGAGAGAGACAGCGATCAGCTGCCTCCTGCACGCCCCCTACTGAGGATGTGCCCACAACCAAGGTACATGCCCTTGACCGGAATCAAACCTGGCACCCTTCAGTCCACAGGCCGACTCTCTGTCCACTGAGCCTAACTGGTTTCGGCTCCACGGTTTTCTTGACGACACCTACCTTTGGTTCTTGGAGGTGTCAGAACTCTGAAGCTCTGCTGTTTCTGTGGGCCTCCTTCTCCCTTCATTTTTAAAGAGTGAATACACACATGCACCTTTCTTCAGGTGATGTTTGGCTTCTCTTCCTGAATCTAATTCTCCAAGCTCACGCTCTGTATGAAGCCTCTCCTTCACTCTTCATATGAAAACTGTGTCTCCCCAGTGTGTATTCCTGGGGAACTCCTGGTACGATTCCATACACCCCTGTTCTGTATAGTCAGCCAGACCACCGTAAGGTTCAGACATCCTGTTGGACCAGCATCAGCTTACTTTAATTGAGATACATGTATACATGACAGGAAAGTGTATTATTTCCGGGAAAACCACAAGCAGCAAGACCCTTCTTCATGACATACCGTGAGATTGACAGAGCAGTTCCTGATCCAGACAAAAGTGTCTGTGGATCCCTCCTCCACATTTTTAGAATGATTTTTATTTCATTTTCTTGCAAAGGAAGGGCCTTGGAGCTTGGGAGGGAGGAAGCCAATGGTAGCGTGGCTGGGGGAGGGGAGAGGGGAAGAAGTCATGAGCCTGCTCCCAGGAGGAGGAGCCACTGGGTCCTTGTCCTGAGAGTTTACGGGCAGAAGTGGTGGGGGACATCCCAGGGAAAGACCCTTGCAGCTTGACAGGGGAGTTGAGGGGGGCAGGGAATAAGAGACATCTATAATACTATCAACAATCAAAAGTATATTTTAAAACATCATAAAGACTGCGTGTTTCAGGGTGGTCTTAGGGGCGGATCAATAGAATATTATTTAGCTCCATGCTGATGTACCCAAATCAGATTTATTTCTTTTTTTTTAAATATATTTTATTGATTTTTTACAGAGAGGAAGGGAGAGAGATAGAAAGTCAGAAACATCGATGAAAGAGAGACATCGATCATCCGCCTCCTGCACGCCCCACAGTGGAGATGTGCCCACAAGCAAGGCACATGCCCCCGACCAGAATCGAACCCGGGACCCTTCAGTCCGCAAGCCGACGCTCTATCCACTGAGCCACACCGGTCTCGGCCAGATTCATTTCTTAACGTGTCTGTGGTTGGCCAGTGGCACTGAATCAGATTTCTGTTACCTGTCTCTCCCTGAGTAGGTGATTGAAGCTCTCTACCCTCTGGTTGGGGAGGAGGGCAAATACTCTTCTCGTCAGCACCCCGGGTTTAGGGAAGAGAGGGGATCCTGGAGGCTGAAGACTGCTGTTTGTCTGTCTGGACTTCTTACTCTGCTATCACCCTGACCGGAGACTGAACCCGCAACTGTGGCGTATTGGGGTGACCTCGAACCAGGGGAGCCTCCAGCCAGGGCCCCATGTTTACCTCGTTTCAGACTTACTCCACAAATAGAAACCCCACGAGTCCGCACTTGGATTGAGAATGATGGAGATTCCAGGGTGTTCCTCGTTCTCATCCCTAGAGAGCAACCCCAGGCTCTTCAGAACTTTCCATCCAGTCCAGGTCCAGGCCTGGACATGTTCTGGCCTAGAGAGAACCCTGACCGCCCCTGAGGGCCCCGGATGTCACTGACCTCCTGGTCTCGGTCCTCCAGACCCTCCGACATCTGGTTGACCTCTGATCTGTCCACGTCTCCACAAAGAAGGCGGAGCTGGTTACTCCCCCAAATGCACTTTCTACTTGAAGAACCCTTCTCTCCCTTCTTCAGAACGCTGTCTGCCTAGTTCCCACAATCCAGATTCTTGGGGCTCCCCAGTCAGCACTTGTCGCCTGGGACCTTGGCCTCTTCTTGTTAGTTTAACGCTAAGAAGGCAGATTTATTTTTTGATTAAGAAAATCATTTTTCTCCCAAGAAACAGTTCATCTTGAAGGTCATCCTTCGGGGACGGTCTCTGCTGTCCCTCTCCCATCTCAGTGCTCTATGTTTTTAGGGTACGTACAACAGAAGTGACGTTCCAACACGCTATGAAACAGGGTCAACACTAAATGAAAACATCCCTAATAATGACTTGGCTCGAAACGCGTATTTTCAACTAAACCAGGCATGCAAATCTCCACCTGACATTTAAGCTCCCTTGGTATCTAGGAGCGAAAATCATTATTTCTCTGGAAATGATTTTCCCCAGTGGAGAGCGAAATGTCCTATTTATTTTATCAGGTCTGGGTTCTCGGGGTGCCGTTCGAATTCTCAGCAGACCGCGGCTGCTCAACACCTGCCTGCTGCCAGGATCTTTTAAACCACCTTCCTCAGGCCGCGACCCTGTAAGACACTCCTCATGGGGTGGTGGCCCCCAACCATCAAATGATTTCTGTGGCTACTTTATCACTGTCATCTTGCTACTGGTATGAACTGTAATGTAAATATCTGATAGGCAGGATGTATTTTCATTGTTACAAGTTGAACATAATTACAGCCTACGGCTGAATTACAAAAACAATATGTAATTATACATTGTGAAATATTTATTTCTAATTACAAATAAATGAAATTTTGTCTTGAATCGTGGTGTAGCATGGGCAACAGTCTTCCTAGGACAACAGTAAACTACATTCCTACACTTTGCTACACCGAGGAGCGGTGTGTTGGTTCCTAAGACCATGGGAAATAGGTGTTTTCCGCTGGTCTTAGGCGACCCCTGTGAAAGGGTCGTTCGACCCCCAAAGGGGTCGAAACCCACAGGTTGAGAACCACTGCCTTAGAGTCTGGTCTGTCCTTACAGGGGGGGGCTCAGGTAACCTAAGTGGCATACTCTTAAAAAAAAAAACACGAAAATAGCCGAGACCAGTGTGGCTCAGTGGATAGAGCTTCGGCTTGTGGACTGAAAGGTCCCAGGTTCGATTCCGGTCGGGGGCATGTACCTTGCTGGCGGGCACATCTCCAGTGTGGGGTGTGCAGGAGGCGGCTGATCAATGTCTCTCTCTCATCAATGTTTCTGACTTTCTATCTCTCTCCCTTCCTCTCTGTAAAAAATCTATAAAATATATTTAAAAAATAAATAAAATAAAATAAAAACAACAGCCCCTGATCTCTCTACATCCAGCGTGCCTGCCCCGGTTACACTAGTCCCGGTGTCTTCCCAGAGCCAGTGTAGACGTGGGTCCAGGTCTCCTCGCGTTTGTGGCAAGGACCAGAGCACCCGCATCGGAAGCTCTGAAGACAGAGAGGATGGACACGGGTGCTCCAGGGCAGAGAGGGGAGGGAAGACGGGCACCAGCCTTTTCCCAGGCAGGGCCGGGCTGGGTTGGATCTGCAGAGGGTTCCCACCCACCTGCCCCTCTCACGCCCCGGCCCCTCTGGCACCTGCGCCCGCTCTGTGCGGGGGGCCGCCTGGATGCCCGCCAGCGCTCGGCCGGGTGATAAAGCCTCGCTTGTCGGGAGCCGGCCGTCCAGCGCGTCCCTGAATGAGCCGATTATCTGCCTCCTGGAGCGGCTGCCCGGGGCCCTGGGCTGCCCTTCCTTTCACGTGCAGGCTGCTTCCTGGCCCCCTGCTCGGCCCCGTGGGTCCAGTTCAGCTCAGCCTCTTCTTCTTGCAAATCCCACGGTCAGGTAGCCAGTGGGGTACCTGGAGGTGGGGGCTGGGTAAGGAGGGGATAAGAACACATATGTAATACATACCCTAATCATTAAAGAAAAAGGAAGAGTATGCTTTCTCCCAACACCAAATACTTTGCTGGGAATGAAGACAAGGTAGTTTAGGATGTTTTTCACCTTGGCGTAGAAATACTGGCAGAATGATGGGATCATAGTGGCCAAACCCGGCTTCACAGACTAACGTAACCTTACAACGGTGTCTCCTCGGTCAGCGAGACATCCCTGAAAATAAGACAGTGTCCTCTATTAATGTTTGCTCCCAAAGAGGCGCTAGGTCTTATCTTCAGGGGGTGTCTTATTTTTCCAGGAAGAAGAAGACGGTACACATGTTTTGTTGAACAAAAACAAAGGAAATGTATCACCTGTCGACGGGACGGTAGTCATGGTCATCACCAACCAGCTCCCTGATGGGCCGCAGCGCAGCCGGAGCTGTTCGGGCCGGGCGAGGTCTCTTTACATCAGGAGTCAGACGCCTTGACAGTCGCTTCGGGGGCCTTCTATTCTGGGGAGAACCTGATGTTCGGGGAGGCCTTATGTTGGGGGAGGTCTTATTTTGGGGGAGATGCCTTATATTCAAGCGAGAGGCAAAACGGGAAGTAGGTCTTATTTTCGGGGGAGGTCTGACTTTTGGGGAAACAAGGTAAGCGCCTGAGCCACACCAGGCTAATCACCTGATCAGAGGCCTTTGCCTGGACAATTGGTTCCTTTCTTGTTGTTCTGTGAGTTGGTGGTTTTGTCTTATTTTGTTTGGTTTCTAACTTGGTGCCAGAAAGAAGGTCATTCGTAGTGTTTGTAGCAAAGCTGAGCCATGTACACTTGAACCCCATGTCCCCTGGAGGTGGCTAGTGTCCGAGAATAGCTTTGGCAGGTGGAGAGGGGACAGACAGAGTGAGGAGAGGTTTGGAGTCCAGAACGTTGGCCCTTTATTGTTAGTTTAGCGCTAAGAAGACATACAGTGGTACCTCGAGATACGAGTTTAATTCGTTCCGTAACCTTGAGGCGTGGGAAACTATGAGACGCTGGAGTCGCGGTAAACTGGTGGGTCGTGTGCAGCCGGGCGATCCGCGCGATGACTCCTATCTCAACTGTTGCTCGTATTTCAAAGCAAAAATTGCTCGTATCTCAAAAATCTCGTATGTTAGAGCACTCGTATCCCGAGGTACCACTGTATTTAGTTTTTGATGAAGATACTTTGTGGGCCATCTGTTTTAATCCTATCTGAGCTCAAACTATACCCTTGGGCCCCTGTAAGATTTCTCTGAGAGAGAGTGCCCATTTGGGTATAAATTAATTCAAAATCGATGTCTGTGCTAGACATTAATGACGCTTTGCCAGTGCATGTGCCAGTCTCGCCCTTTAAAGACACGGGGCGCCAAGCTTTTCCTGGTCTTATGGAGGGGGCCGTCTGCGATTGCTAAGCCGTCTGTCCTGTGTCCTTGCATCTCCTATGGTGCCAGGACGGCAAGAGGAACTCAGTGGGCACATCTCGCTGACCGAGGAGACACCGTTGTAAGGTTACGTTAGTCTGTGAAGCCGGGTTTGGCCACTCTGATCCAATCATTCTGCTAGCGTTCCTACGCCAAGGTGAAAAACATCCTCAGTTACCTTGTCTTCACTACGAGCAAAGTATTTGGTGTTGGGAGAAAGCATACTCTTCTTTTTTCTTTAATGATTAAGGTATTACATATGTGTTCTTATTCCCTCCTTGCCCACCCCCCACCTCCTGCACTTCCTCTCCCCCGCCCCCAGTGTCTTGTGTCCATTGGTCAGGCCCATAGGCGTGCATACAAGTCCTTTGGTTGACCTCTCCCCCTTACCCCCATCCTCCCCCACCTTCCCTTTGAGTTTTGAGCATCTCTATCGATGCTTCTCTGTCTCCGGATCTGTTTTGGTTCATCAGTTGATGTTGTTCGTTATCTTCCACCAATGAGTGAGATCATGTGATAGTTCTCTTTCTCTGACTGGCTTATTTCGCTTAGCACAATGCTCTCCATGTCCATTCTCTTTTATGAAGAGATTGTAAAAGCCAATTCTTCTATCTTCCCGGGAAGGAAACTGAGATTCAAGAAGATGAAATAACTTACTCAGATGCCTGTGGATATAATCAGAATAAGTATGAAAAATCCAGTTCTGGTTCATGCAAACTAGGATTTCTCTGAATCAAATAATTATACCTCTCTCAAAAGTTAAACTGAGCTATCGATGAACTATTGGAAAGTACTATCAAAACGGGTTTCTCAGGCAAGTGTCTTTATGGCTGACATATAATTTGGTAAGTCAAATACATTGCCGTGAATCAGATAAAACAAGCTAATCGATTTCTGTACATCTTTAAATTTCCTACCCAAAAAAATACCTTTGGTGTCTGTTCATCTGTCTTTTATTCTATTTCCTAGTCACTCTTATAAAAAACTTTATCTTTATACCCGTGGAATAAAATAGAAAATAGAATATCAACTAAGACCAAGGAAACATTTATAGTAGCAGACCCCCAAAAAATAGAGAGACAATGCAAATCCATTATCTTAGCGATTTTTCCTATTGTGGTTTCTTTGGAATGCAATCAAGTAGCCACGTTCACGTCGATGGGGTAAAGTACTAAATCACATGATTACTTGTACCAGGAGGAAAGACTATCCCTGATTGCACACCTGGCTTTCCAGAGTGTCAATGTTCCTTGCTGTGGCATTTCAGAATATAGGAAGTTTATACAGAATTGGCTGTTTGATAGTCTCACTTCAGAATCAAAAAAGAACGCTTTCAATTTGCTTCATTGACGGCAATTGTGTTGTCTGGGATGAGGGATAAGATTTAGTGTTTGGAAGCTATTTTGATCATATAAATTCCTCTTACTTACAAAGGTAATAAGATGTTGAAAAAGAACTACAAATTCAAAAATGTTGTTTCCAGGCTAAAAACAGGAGAGTCAACAAAATACTCAAACTGTCAAAGTATCTGTTCTCTCATGTATTTCGCCACCGGGAGGTCAATTACCTTTGGCTGCGTTTCCTCACAGGTGACTTTTAGATGTCTTTTCAGAAAATCTTTCTGTATCTCACATTTTCTTCTCAACGCCCCACTCCGATCTGCATGAGACTTGTGAATAATGATCTCTTTTTTCAAAGGGAGGCACCACTGGCGCTCCATGTTGACTGACCTGTAGATACGGACTTAGTCACTTTCATGACAATTACTAGTGCCTCCTGCGGGTATGCTCACAATGTCATAAGGCATGTTAGCATTTTAAGATTGCAGGGGAATAATATGTAGATATGCATATGTATATAAATATAGAGAGGACCATTTGGTTCTCTGAATAAGATTCTTACCTATTTTTATTGGTATCTACTGAGTGTCCATGTACTTAACAAGATGGGAAGGAACACAATCCCAGCTCCATGTGAGTCCTGGGAATTTCTATTTTATGTCTCAATTGTAATTTTCCTTTCCTCAGAAAGTGTCCTTGTCTCCTTGTCTGGCCTGTGCATGTATGGATTGTTAAAGTCTCAGGGGAACCTCTGCAGATTTCTCTCTCTCTCTCTCTCCCTCTCCTCTCTCTTTCTCTCTCTCTGTCTGTCTCTCTCTCACTCTGTCGTATTCTACACTGCAAATTTCACCTGTCTCGACCTCTACAAACTTCAATCTGGGTCTCCTCAACTTGTTTTAAGTACCATCAGATTCACATATAAAATTTCATTTATTTTAATTAATGAAGAGATTGAAATATTGCATAATGGAATTATAAACATGTTAGCTTATTTTAATGTCAATATTTTAAAATAGATACAATTTAGGACGATTATTTTAAAATGATAGTTACATAAAAGATCTCTTTGTGTTGGGAATAAACACGGTAAAGGTACTGGAGTCGTTCTCAGCGTGTTATTCCAAGAACAGGACAGAGGAGGCGAGCATTTTTGTCAGAGAAACTGGGTTTGCTGACATTTAAGACATCGTCTTTTTATCTTCTCTGCGAATGTGAGTTAGAAAAGAAACGAATGCAAAAGTAATCAGGGGCCAATAGCAAAATAGGACTTTTCTAAAATGGTAAGTCTGACCTAAGTCTTTTCTATACAAAAACACACCCTTACTTTGTACTGATGGTCTTGAACAGCTTCATCACTAACACACAAATGATCCGATTCAGGCTTTATGCTACCATTTCTCACCTAAATATGTCGGGTTTTTTTTTGTTATTTCTATTTGAAATTCCTGAAGTTTCTATTTAATTACATAAGCACTAACATATTAATGTGTTATTTCATTTTCATTACTCATCATAGTCTCAAGTCAGCAAAAAAATGATTCAGTGTCTGAAATACAGTGGTACCTCGAGATACGAGTGCCCTAACATACGAGATTTTTGAGATACGAGCCGTCGAGCGAGCGATTTTTGCTTTGAAATACGAGCAACATTTGAGATAGGAGTAATTGAGTGGATAGGCCGGCTGCACATGACCCACCAGTTTACGGAGACTCCTGTGTCTCATAGTTTCCCACGCCTCAAGGTTACGGAACGAATTAAACTCGTATCTCGAGGTGCCACTGTATTCAGGCAATGCAACGACCAACAGGAAGGTGGTGGAAGTCCATCAGTGAAGAGTTCACGGCCTAAGTTATGATTCGGAAAAGCCAATAGGTAGTTATAACTGAGCATCTTGTCACCAGGATTCAATGAAGAGGACAATGGCATAGACTTTGGAGAGGGGGCTGTACCATATTCTACTTAGGAGTAACATACTGGTGGGACTTTGAAGAATGAGTAGAAGTGATATATACATATATACCGTATTTTCGGGCGTAGAAGATGACTTTTTAACCCAGGAAAATCTTCTCAAAAGCCGGGGGTCGTCTTATACGCCCAGTTATCTTATACGCCAGAAAATACAGAGGTACCTTGAGATACGAGTGCCCTAACATACGAGAGTTTTGAGATACGAGCGAGCGATTTTTGCTTTGAAACACGAGCAACATTTGAGATAGGAGTCATCGCGCGGATCGGCCGGCTGCACACGACCCACCCGTTTACCGCGACTCGAGCGTCTCATCGTTTCCCACGCCTCAAGGTTACGGAACAAATTAAACTTGTATCTCGAGGTACCACTGTACAGTACATGTATCCTTCATTCATATAAATATGCACGTACATGAGGGAGATAGCTCTGTGATACCTCCACTTGCAGAGAGATGTGGCCATGCTGGCTGGACACCTCTTGGTAAAACGGCAGTACAAAAAAGGGGGGGCCGGATTCTTCAGAAGTCAACTCTACAGCTTCAGCACCCCAGACTGGGAAATCCTAGGATGGTCCTTCTGACAATCCCTTGAAATTAGTGCAAGTTTCTTTTCCTTGATCGAGTCATGCGAAGGGGAGGCAAAATCGTACCTACAAGATGGGAAAAGTAATGAAGAACTTCCACAAAACTAAAAACATCAAGACAGTCAGCAGATAGAAGAGCAAACCCCGCTGGCGTCGGCATTTTCCAGCTTTGCGTGTTTTTCGAGAAGCTTCCTGTACACGAGTGTGAGAGGTACGGGAGCTCTCACCACTCCGGATGTGAACGTTTTGATGTCTCGATCCACGAAACACAATAGGAGCCATTGTTCAAAGTGTGCTGAGAAGTTGGCCCGGGTGAGTGGCTTTATTCGGCTTTTATGCCATGGGTGAGTTGGCGTGTATATAATGAACATCACCAGTGTCACGCCGTGAATAAGTGTCACCGTGCAGAGCGAGGAGCAGCAATAAGAAGGGAGCGAGTCCTCTGGGAATGTCACCAGGTCTCACCCACAGGCTGTCTTGGCACACGCAGGGGCTTCCTCTGGCTTTGTCCCAGAGAGGCATGTGACCTGCAGCCCGCCCTCTGCTCATCCTGCCTGGGAATGTGCCGCCACATCTGAAAACCAGCGGGTTATAGCTACATACCCTCTGTCTCCTCTGGGCTCTAGGATTCCATGAGGCAACCGTTTTTATTCTCTTTTGAATGAACAGATGATCATTGCTCGTAGAAGTACTGTGTGAGAGAACACGAAACTTTTTCAACGCCTCTAACGAAGGCCCTCCGTATCTGGAGCTCTCCTCAGAAAGACTCTGCAAGTAGAAGAACATAAAATACATGTTTTTTGGAAAATGAGAGAACTCAGGAGATTCTGAGTTATATCGCCTCCAACACAGGAGGCGTTCTGAAACTTAATTATCATGATTTATCCAGCAAGGAGGGTGCTATCAGAAATCTTTCACAACGCACCAGCTGATAGAAAGACAGAAGCTTAAAATAGCTGCCAATAAAGATGCTCATAAATTTAACAACGTGTGATCTTTCCTTTGCCTCCTTTCTTAAGGAAATAAGAAGTAAACGCGAGCTCATTCAAGCTGCGTTCCAAAATAGTTTATTAAAGTAGTACCTTCTTATGATAGATGCCAGCTTTTAGCCAAGTAAGGATTTCGTTGAAAGAGCATTTGCAAGTGAAAAAGGGAGAAAATGCCCTAATGGAACAGAGCATCCCTAGTAATGGCTTCCTAAAAAAAAAAAAAAAAGAAGAAGAAGAAGAAAAGTAAAGAAAGAGAGAGCCTAGACCAGTTTGGCTCAGTGGATAGAGCATCGGCCTGCGGACTGAAGGGTCCCAGGTTGGATTCCGGTCGGGGGCATGTACCTTGGTTGCAGGCACATCTCCAGTGTGGGGCTTGCAGGAGGCGGCTGATCGATGTCTCTCATCGATGTTTCTAACTCTCTATCCCTCTCCCTCTCTGTAAAAAAATCAATAAAATATATTTAAAAATAAAAAAGAGAGAGAGAAATACAGCAACGAGCTAGATACTGCGTCTGCAGCTGCAGTTAACACTCCATCCTGAGCAAGGAGGGACCGTCCTGGACCAGTGCAGACTTTGGTGACATTAATGCCATCAGTTTTTGTAAAGACATAAAAAAAAGTGTAGGCAACAACTCCAGCTCTCATTAAGCCAACTGTGCGATCCCATCTGTTTGGATTTCATGCTCTAAGATCTAGTCAACCTGAAAAGCAAACCTCCTTCATCCCGACACGATTAAGATTCCAACAGGAAAAGAGGCAACATCCTCGGAATCGTGTTCAACTTGAACTTCCAGTGGCGACGCCACCCTCGCTCTGCCATCTCGAGGGCAGCCTGCTCTGCTGAGGACGCCTGGGAACGGAGCCTGGGGGAGTGGTGTCACCTCTCCTTCCTGGCACAGCCCGAGTCGTGAGCCACACGTGTTAAGGGTTTGAGTAGAACACTGCACATTTTTTAAGATATATTTTCACTGATTTCAGAAAGGAAGAGAGAGGGGGAGAGAGAGCGAGAGAGAAAATCAACGATGAGAGAGAATCATTGATTGGCATGGATCGGCTGCCTCCTGCACGTCCCCTACGTGGCATCGAACCCATAACCCAGATAGATGCCCTGCCCAGGAAATGAACTTGACTTTCTGGTTCCTGGGTCCGTCAACTCTCAGCCACCATTAAGGCTCAGAATCCTGCTACATCCTTTCTTTTAGCTCAAGGTAAAGACTGGATGTGTCTTACACTTTGAAACAGAAACATCACATTAATTTTTCCTTTTTTTCTTGTAAGTGACATTTAAAAGGAGTAAATAAATATTCATCAAAAATGTCCCTGCCTCTCCTTTGTTTCTTCGCAGGAGCGAAATTTCACACAAACACAAAACGCTATTGCCTAATGAAATGCTTACTAGAGAATAACTAATTGGCTGAAAATAGTTTAATTATAGGCTTGATTAAATTTTTCCAGTCCCTGCTTGTATTGGCTTCCTGGGTGCAGTAAGTATTGCATTTCTTTAGGATTTATGATGTTTATGAATACCCCGCGCCATAATTTAAAGCGCAGTCAATGAAACATTGTTCCGTTTTTGAGAAAATGCTCTCGATTCCATAATTTCTCCGAATTAAGACTTACTTTATCGTTATTGATTATGATAATTAAACAGGTTCGAGGAAGGCTTCAGAATAGATGATCCGTTAATGACTTTGCACTTTATTAAATACAATTAATTTTATAACCCTCTTTTGGTATTAATCTGGGTATAAGAATTCATTGTTTTAATGTTCTTATTATCAAGACTTACACCTATTTTTATTTTATTTTTTTTTACAAATGAAAATCTAGAAAGGAAACCAAAGGCCTAAAAGCCCCAGAATCCTGTACCGGGAAACTGGGTAAAGAGAGAAAAACAAGGAAAAGCCTATGTGGGTGAAATGAACCTGTGCAGACTCATTAAACATGTGCTGAGGTGTGGGCGTTGCCACAGGCAAGGGGGTGGGGGAGAGAAGTGGGTCTAAGTATGTGGTGACGGGAGAAGATTTGACTTTGGGGGGTGGGCATATGGTGCAATATACTGATCTCCTAACATAGAAACCCACATCTGACACCTGACCAATGGCACCCAATACATTTAACTTTTTAAAATTGTGCTGAGTAAACTATTCTTCCGTTCTTTATGCTAGTGAATATAATGATCGTGATATTCTGGGATATGAAAGAAATAAGAGAATTTCTCTTCTAAAATGTTGCCAAGACCCACCCTAGCTGGTTTAGCTCAAGTGAATAGAGTATCAGCCTGCAGACTGAAGGGTCCCAGGTCTGATTCTGATCAAGGGCACAGGCCTGGGTTGCAGGCTTGATCCTCAGTAGGGGATGTGCAGGAGGCAGCCAATCAATGATTCTCTCTCATCATTGATGTTTCTATTTCTCTCTCTCCCTCTCCCTTCCTCTCTGAAGTCAATAAAGATATATTTTTTAAAAATTTTGCTAAGTCCTTATAATAAAAACAGCAGCCAACATTTATTGAGGACTTACTATGTACCAGATATGAGGCAGAGTTCTCTAGTGTTGGTTATTACAGTAACGTTATCCAGTGTGATTTTCTTTTCAGCCCTCTTATTATCCCCATTTTTCACATCAAAAATAGAGAAAATAAAGAAAACAGAGAAATAAATCAAAAATAGAGAAATTAAATAACTGGCTCAAAGTCAGATAGCTACTAAGTGGTAGAACCAAGGCTACCTAGTATATAGAATTTGGTGTCTAACCAAGGACAAGATAGTAGTTAAAGATGTTTTCCAAAAAGGTTGTTTTATTAATCAAGGGAAAGAATCAGAAACTATTAAGTACACTTTAGGTTATTTATCCCACAACTCACTTTTCAACTGGTATTCCAATCATGTTAGAGACGAATGGTCTTCAATTTCTCCATTTTTTTTTTTAACAAACAACCTTGTATTCTGTAGTTTTGTTTAGGTAAGTTTCCTCAACAATAAAAGATCAAGGAGAAATTGAGAAAACTAGCATTTGAAGAACACTACTAAAGAAGTCTTTTGTTGGGGGGAAAACTCAATACGTTTTATTCATTAAATATTTATGTTTTGCTATCAGGCAATTTAATATGTAATAAATATAAGTGGGAAAAGTTATGTAGTTGTTATGCATCATAATCCTTAAAATAGAACAAAAGATGGTTCTTAAAGAGCAGAAATTAATAATCCAGGAGACAAAACAAGTAGAAGAAACTAAACTTTTACCTACTCCCATGGATAGTAGCTGCCACAATGGCTTGTTTACCTTGGAATATTGGCGTTCTATGTGGGTGCAATAAGCTTAATGAAAAAACATGTCGCCTTTCAGCTTTCCTCTGGGATTTGGGGACAGCTTTGGCATTGAGGATCTCACTGGGCAAGTGAAATAAGGACCAGTCTTTCTTCCTACCAGGCAGATAGGTGTCAGATGGAGATTGTTTAAAATAAAGAACCTTAAAAAATTCTTTATGCCCTGACCAGTTTGGTTCAGTGGATAGAGCGTCGGCCTGTGGACTGAAAGGTCTCAGGTTCGATTCCGGTCAAGGGCATGTACCTTGGTTGCAGGCACATTTCCAGTAGGAGGTGTGCAGAAGGCAGCTGATTGATGTCTCTCTCTCATCCATGTTTCTAACTCTCTATCCCTTTCTCTTCCTCTCTGTAAAAAATCAATAAAATATATTTTAAAAAAATTCTTTATCACAAGGTCCTTTTCAACAGCTGAGGTCAGATGGGGAAGCCCCTTCTGCTGGTAGAAGAGCTATGAAAGAGGGTGATTTTTATATATTTTTATGGATTTCAGAAAGGGAGAGGAGAGAGAAACATCAATGATGAGAGAGAGACAGGAAGACGGAGAGAAACTTCAGTGTGAGATGTCTCTCACACATCAATTGGTTGCCTCCTGCTCATGCTCTTATCAGAGCCAACGATCAAGCTTGCCATTGAGGCACTTGTTCTTGACTGGAATCAAACCCGGGATTCCTCAGTCTGTCACTGACGCTTTCTCCACATAGCCACGCCAGCCAGGACTCACAGAAATATTTTCAAAGTCACCATCATTTGAAAAATGGTATAGAAAATTCTTTTAATAACATTAATTTTTGTTCGATTTATTTCTATAGAGTATTTCATAATGAAAGATTATCCAATCTATATATCTATATCAGTGTCCCACTGATATAGATATATAGATCTTCTATATACCGGTGTACAAATGTTTGCAATTTAAATTTTGTAAGTTATACCCGTGTATATATGATTGCAATATAAATTTTCCTCTCACCTAAGTTAGATTGATGTGTATACAAATAGTGAAATGGTCACAGATATCCTATGCAAATATGTTCTTGGGTAATAAGATATGCACTCAATGTAGTTTTATATATTTTCATATTTTATTGTAGCTCCAATATGCCCCAATTTGAAATATTATGCAATTTAATGATAACTCTATCTAATTCTAACTAGTTCGTTGATGTACAACCCACTTCCTCAGTTGAAATGCTTGAAATAGCTCCTTTTAAAAAAATCAAAAAGTAGGCCCATAAATAGAAATAGACAGTGAGCCATGTGATTTGGAAATAGATTGTTTCCAGGCCAAATTGCCCCCTTTTTGAAAATGGTTCATATAGTTTGGCGATGTTATTTTCCCACAAATAATAAAAGATGACTCAGATAAAACTGAGAGCTTCTCCTCAGGATCATAAATGGGATTTTGAGAGTCTTTGAATCTCCTGAAGCTACGTGTGAAAATATCCTGGTTTAAGTTTATGAGTATTTTTCTGGAAGAAGTTGATCTGTGAAACACCTCTCAGTTACATGATCATCTAAAATATAAGTACCGCCGAAACCGGTTTGGCTCAGTGAATAGAGCGTCGGCCTGCGGACTGAAGGGTCCCAGGTTCAATTCCGGTCAGGGGCATGCATCTTGGTGGCGGGCACATCCCCAGTGGGAGCGTGCAGGAGGCGGCTGATCGATGTCTCTCTCTCATCGATGTTTCTGACTCTCTATCCCTCTCCTTTCCTCTCTGTGAAAAATCAATAAAATATATTAAAAAAATAAAAATAAAAGTACCAAGAATACTAGAAAAAGGCCCAAAAGAGGGAATTAAGTTAATGAGACTCCAGAAGACTTTTGCTCCAGTCCGTCTGTCACCATCATGTTGAATGTGGGAAACAAATTGAAGATCCATTGTGTGTTTGAATGACCATTGTTGAGACTTCCGTATGTTTCAAACTCGTGTCAATGCATTTTAAGATTGGGAATCTGCCGAGACCGGTGTGGCTCCGTGGATAGAGTGTCGGCCTGCAGACTGAAAGGTCCCAGGTTCGATTCTGGTCAAGGGCATGTACCTTGGTGGCGGGCACATCCCCAGTGGGGGGCGTGCAGGAGGCGGCTGATCAATGTCTCTCTCTCATCGATGTTTCTGACTTTCTATCCCTCTCCCTTCCTCTCTGTAGAAAAATCAATAAAATATATTGAAGAAAAAAAAAGATCGGGAATCTGTAACTGCAATAACTGTAGGCATGCCTATACAGGTCAGATCGTAAGATGCGTGAACTGATTGACTGCTTCCTCCTGGATACAGTTTCAGAGGTATCAACCTGAGAGACCAAGTGGCTTCCATTTCTCTGAAATCTCCTCTGAAATGGAGTGCAAGTCAAAATAAGGCACCTTTACCATGTGAACTGAAACCGTACACTCTGCGAAGATGACCCCCATCTGCGGACAGATCACGTTTCTTCCATGTACATTCCCATGAAAGGGAAGCTTCTAACACGCTCCCATGGCATACAGCTCTATCTGGTGCCCCGGGTGGAGGGCGTTGTGTTACTGTCAATAAAAGCAGCATTGTCCGACCCTCCATCTTCCTTTCAGAGGACGCGGGCGAGACAATATTTGATTAGCGAAGTAGAACGAATCGGAGAAATAGGTTATTGTTTGCGGGATGAATGTGGGTCTGAGGCTGTAAATTTATCTCCACATCTGCCACGTGAGATGCATTAGGGCCCATTAGGCGCAGGTAGCAGCTAAACATTAATGGAGCGACCGCCGATAGCTTTCCACCACAAGGTCCTCCCAGTCGCGTGTGCAATGCCTCTCAGAGGCGCTTTCTTCTCAATAATCTGCAATTAAGAAGCCAAGAGCAGGCTATTAGCATCCATTTCCAGGACCACTTTGCAAGTGAGAGAATGTGTGCAATAAGGAAGCAATCACTTACCTTATAACGTCTAAAACACACACACACACACACACACACACACACAAGGACATGTATATCCACATCATCTAGTTAGGAAAGCTTTGCTTTCAGCTCTTTGTAGTTATCTTTACAGAACCTGTGTTCTTCAAGAACATTACATCTCAGGTTAAAAAAAAAACCTTGGATAAATTTATAACATTAACAACTGGATCCCTACAATGGGAATAAAAACATCTATGTTCTCAGGATGATAACTATGTTGAGAACAGTTTGGTAAGAAGCAAGGGCTGGGCGAAGGTAATTGGCGTTAGTCCTAATGCATAATGAAACAGTTTACCTACTGAAATATATTCGGTCCTAAAATTAACGTTGGCTTTTTCCACATTCACCAAGGACATGGCGTGTCTCTCCTGACCTCTTCGAGGTCTCCTATATCACAGATTTCCTAAAGATGCGTGTCGATTACAAAACTCCTCCTTAAAATGTTAAAAAAAAATCTGAATTATTGTTTCACTTAAAGGGAAATCATGGATCAAAATTTCACAAAGTGACTGATTATGAAGAAAGCCCATTACTTTCTGCTGCAGACCAAGTGACTTCTAGTTAACACACATAGATCTTCTAAAATGTCCTACTCCTCAAATTCATTAGCCCACATACATGAAATCAGAAGTCCCACATGTGAAGGGATTCACAGTATACCTGACTCTAGCATAAATCCACCTGCTGGTGTCTACACCGTTTATGTCCACTCTGACCTTCAATCAGCAGTCATTTCTCAGTCTGACCTGTTGGGGGCTGGGATGTCACCCTGACGTCACGGTGTCTGAGTCAGACCTCGGCAGCAAAGAACAGGTCATGTGAACTTCCTTTGCTAGGTACACACCTGAGCAGGTAGCGGACAATGCCTCTCCTCCTGCAAAGCGCCTGTAACTCTCATACTGCCACTCCAACATACATGTAGCGAGAGGATCCGTGACCCGAGGCCTACGTGGCTGCAAGGGTCAGAGCCCGACCTCGAAATCGGATTCCAGCACAACTGCAGAGTCCTGGCCATCCCCCCACCACTCTGTGTGTGACTGTCAATTCCTAGTCAACTGGCTGTGTAGGAGGGAAAGTCCCGTTTCTTAAAGGGTGCATCGCCCCAAAAAAGGAAGATTTGGCTTTAGGGGAAGAAAGAGCTAGTGCATTGTGTCTACAATGGGGTGTCATCTTAAACACTGCTCTTTGCGTGTCTAACAGATGCCGCGACCTTGGTATGATATAATTAAACTCTCTTGGAAAGAGTTCAAGACCAACCCACATTCCGTTGGGTTTTGTACTATGGCAACTAATAGTGCATAGATATCAGGGGCGTCGTTATATGCGATGGTGGCAAACGGATTATATTTAGCTTGCAAGAAGTATGTTCTAACTGCGACCTTTGTGTGCACGAGTGTCAGAATTAAACTGGAAACATACTTCTCATATTTCCTATTTCTCCCCGGAAAGCTTACTCATGCCGTCATTGTGTCTTCATCGGGGGAGTGGGGTAGCTACCTGCTGAAGGACAATATGTCATATATTACTGCCGCTTTCATTTCAATTAGCAAATAAAATAAAAAATGCTTCTAGAGAAGGCCCTGAATAAATTATGAGACATCCAAAATGGAATTCTACCCAGCCAAATAAAGGAGATCTCTTTGTATTTATTAAGTGAATAAAGCAAGAAAAGGATCGGTGTATATGGAGGAAGCCACTTCTAAATAAAAAAATATATATACACTTGTACACACATAAATATATGAAAAATTATTTATATATCCTTTTGATTTATCATATGTACCACACACATATATAAAGAATGGAAGATCGATATATTTATGGTGCGCATTGTATATCATGTGTAATATAGACATGCCCACAAACATATATACACATATATGTATGCTAGGGGCCCAGTGCACAAATTTGTGCACCTTGAAAGTAACTGTGGGCCACAAGGCTACGGTAGGCACAGGGGCAGGTTTCGGCCCACCCTCTGAGCCCCGACCTGGCCCCTCCCGCGTGGCCCAGGTGCCCTGATTTCCAGTAGCTCTGCTCCCACCGGCCACACACACTGAAGGCACAGAGGGATTGGGGCTGGTGCCAGCAGCAGGTGGGAGTGGGCCAGCACAGATGCAAGTGCCAGGGGGATCAGTGGCACGCACTAGCAAAGAATTTTCAGTAACCACCAGAGGCTCGCCCTGATGTGACTGGCGCCCACTTTGGTCTGGCTCCCCTGCTCACCTGTCCACCATTCTGCCATGGTCAATGCCTACCATGTTCCGCACCCCCCCCTGGTGGTCCGTCCATGTCATAGCGACCTGTGGTTTGGTTCCAGTTGTTTCACCCTTTGGTCTATTTGTATATTAGTTTTTTATTATATTGGACTAGGGGGCCCAGTGCATGAATTTGTGCACAGGTGGGAGGTCCCTTTGCCTGGCTGGCGATCAGAGCCCATCAGGGCTGACCAAGGCTGGTTGGGGGAGAGGGATCATAGGGAGCTTGCCAGCTATAGGAAGTTGGCTGTGGGCATGCACTGACCACCAAGGGGCAGCTTCTGCATTGAGTGTATGTGGCCTGGTGGTCAGTGTGTGTCATAGTGACCAGTCATTTGGTTGTTTGGTTGACTGGTCATAACAGGCGCTTAAGCTTTTATATATATAGATATTAAATGTATATGTGTGTGTGTGTGTGTGTGTGTGTGTGTACGTATATTAGAGAGAAAGACCCAAAATATCACCTGCTGCCTAGCTTCCTCTTTCCTCAGATCACAACACTTCAATATTTCACATTTCACATCAAGACAAGTCTTATTTGTTTGATGGTCTGATGACTTGGATGGTTGATATGGTCATTTGAAGCAGTGGAAAATGCAAAAGTACAAAAAGATAAAGACACGATTATAGGCTGAGACCATGAATGAAAAGCGCTGTCCACTTGAGAAATGGCATACCATTTCTCTCCATGAACACCAGATGTACACCACTGCTCAAGGAGGACCCAGGAGGAAGAGGCACAAGTTCAAGGCCAATGTCCACAGCTGAGGGGTTCCCTCCAATACCCTAAGCATCACATTCTCATATCGGCTCTTAATTCCAAAATAAGTCTTGCTTAGTAAAATAGGTCTGCACCGAGCTCTCATGTTAGTGCAAAGTGACTTCCCTATCTTCCCATTTACTCTCTAAAGCAAGTATGTCAAACTTGTGGCCTGCAAGCCGCATGCAGCCCCACAAGGAATATTTCTGTTGCCTAGCCAATATAATGGTACGTAAAAAGTATTTTGATAAAATTTCATAAGTTAATTTTTACAATATCCTGTTATACATAATCCTGTCTAATAAAAGAGTAATATGCAAATTGACCATACATCCGCTATACCACAAGCTATGCCCACCAGCCAATCAGGAGCAGGTATGTAAATTAATACAACCAAGATGGCTGAGGCCACAGAGAGAGCAGGAGGCTTGGGTTTCCCTGGCAATGGAGGAAGCTAAACTTTCCGCCTGTCCTGCCAAGGCCCAGGCCTCCACTCAAGACTACAAAATTTCAATTATAGAAGATAAATAAAGCCCAACAAAAAAGGTGTTGGCCATGGAGCAAGCAGGAGGCTTGGCTCTGCTGAAGGCTACGAAGTTTCAATTGTAGAAGATAAATAAATCCCAGATACCAGAGCCTTCGCTTGGGTCACCAGAGGGAGCATGGCTGGCCTGCAAACCACCACAGGCCCCTAGCCCAGGCCACCCCACACCCCAAGGGAATCCCCACCCTGATCTAGGACACCCTTCAGGGCAAACCAGCTATCCCTCACCCATGGACCAGGCCTCTGTCCTATCTAATAAAAGAGTGATATGCAGATTGACCATCACTCCAACACACAAGATGGCTGCCTCCATGTGGTCTAAGATCCTGCCCCCATGTGGACACAAGGTGGCCACCACAGGATGGTCAGCAGGGGAGGGCAGTTGGCAGGGACCAGGCCTGCAAGGGAAGGCAGTTGGGAATGATCAGGCCAGCAGAGGAGGGAAGTTGGGGGCAACTGGGCCTGCAGGGAAGGGCAGTTGGGGGGGGCAGACCTGCACGGGAGAGCAGTTGGGGGGGACCCAGGCCTGTTGGAGAGGGCAGTTAGGGATGACCAGGCTCGTAGGGTAGGGCAGTTAGGGACAAACACACTGGCAGGGAAGCAGTTAGGCATCAATCAGGCTGACAGAGGAGTGGTTAGGGGGTGATCAGTCTGGCAGGCAGAAACGGTTAGAGGCAGGCAGGCAGGCAGGCAGGCAGGTGAGCAGTTGGGAGCCAGCAGTCCTGGATTGTGCGAGGGATGTCCAACTGCCCATTTAGGCCTGATCCCTTGAGGGATCCCAGATTGGAGAGGGTGCAGGCTGAGCTGAGGGACACACACACACCCCTGCACAAATTTTGTGCACCAGGCCTCTAGTTATTAATAACGAACTACAACACTCACTAATGACTAATTGCTATAATGGTGTTGCATTCATTTCCCTCATGCGCCTTATGTGCAGGCACACCACTTGTCTCCACTAATACTAGCAGCGAATATTCTAGCAGCCAATTGCCATGTCATTAGTCGGGCTGACTTGTTTAAATATTTCGCTGTCAGAGGATGAGAAAAATAGGTTTATTTGTGTTATGCTTATTAATTTGTGGAGTTATTCAGTGTCTGGTAAGTTCATGTTTAAGAAAAAAGTCTTAATTTTTATTAAAATATTCTATTATGGTAATGATGACTCACTTATTTCACTCTTAGTATTCAGCTTGTCTCTATCAAAATAAACCTACATTTCCATGAAAATTGAAGACTTTTTTTTGTGGTCCACAAAAACGTAAACCTTGTTTATTTGGCCTTTGTTAGCCTTTGAGTTTGACATGCTTGCTCTGGAGTGTGCTGATTAACGGGTGAGCTTTAGCATGTTAATAGGATTTAGCCTCCCGTGTTGAATGCCAACTATGTATGAAGCATTTTGAGACATCCTTGAGGTATATACAGACAAAGAACCATCTCCCTGAGCTGAAGTTAAAGATCTTTGAAACCCAATATTATTTGACCAATTTTTGGATAAGCAAAGCAAATCTTTTTTTTTAAATATATTTTATTGATTTTTCACAGAGAGAAAGGGAGAAGGATAGAAAGTTAGAAACATCGATGAGAGAGACATTGATCAGCCGCCTTCCTACATGCCCCCTACTGGGGATGTGCCCACAACCAAGGTACATGCCCTTGACCGGAATCGAACCTGGGACCCTGCAGTCCGCAGGCCGACGCTCTATCCACTGAGCCAAACCGGTTTTCGGCGCAAAGCAAATCTTAATACACAAAAGTCAGGCTTTATAAAAAGTAAGTTGGAGAATTTACATAAATTAAAAAAGAAAACCAGTTTTATTGTTATTACATAATTTGGCTATGGAGACATCTCTGTAATTAATGTACCATATTTTCTGGCCTATAAGATGACTGGGCGTATAAGAGGATCCTCGACTTTTCCAGTTAAAATATAGAGTTTGGGATATTCTCGCCCTATAAGATGACATCCGGCGTATAAGACGACCCCCGACTTTTGAGAAGATTTTTCCTGAGTTAAAAAGTCATCTTATATGCCGGAAAATACGGTACTAAAATGTAAAATATGTACAGAATAAGACCTGTATAAGGTAGAGTAGACACCTAATGTAGCTAAATGCCATTTATAAACACATCAGAGGCGGGGCTGTCAGGATTGCAGAGATAAATGGTCAAGGGCTGGGGGAGGGAGTGGTTGAAGAAGAGTGGAAAGAGCTAAAGTAAAGAAAATAATGGGGGAAAAAAAGATAACGAGCCCCAGAAAGATGAAAGGAACGTCTGTCTTCACTCTCCAGATGACCTTCTGTTTATAGATTTCGATCCCTCCTGGACCCTGACTCCTTCCTCTCCACAGCTTGACCTCCTTCCCCAAACAGGGGAGTCCCCTCCTTCCTCCGGGAGCCAGAGGTGTGGCCAGGACAGAAAACGGGCTGGAGGAAGCAGGAACGGGCCCATGGCTCGCACAGGGGCCTTCCTGCCCGGCAGCCTTGCCCTGTCGCTACATCAGACGCTTCAGGAACAGCCCGTGAGCGCTCAGTGTCCAGGTTTATGTAGCAAAGCAATGAGTATGATGGCATGAAGAAGCCCATCCATTTCTCTTTAAAATCTTGTGATTTGCCCTAACCGGTGTGGCTCAGTGGATAGAGCGTCCACCTGTGGACTGAAGAGTCCCCGGTTTGATTCTGGTCAAGGACATGTACCATGGTTGCGGGCACATGCTCAGTAGGAAGTGTGCAGGAGGCAGATGATCGATGTCTCTCTCTCATTGATGTTTCTAACTCTCTATCCCTCTCCCTTCCTCTATGTGAAAAATCAATAACATATATATTTTTAAAAAATATTGTGATTCACCCTAACCAGTGTTGCTCAGTGGACAGCGTGTCAGCCTGTGGACTGAAGGGTCCCAGGTTCGATTCTGGTCAAGGGTGTGTACCTTGGTTGCGGGCACATCCCCAGTGGGAGGTGTGCAGGAGGCATCTGATTGATGTTTCTCTCCCATTGATGTTTGTAACTCTCTATCCCTCTCCCTTCCTCTCTGTAACAAATCAATAAAATATATTTAAAACAAATAAAAAAAATCTTGCGATGCTATGTAAAGTCTTTCAGCATCCTCCACGGTGTTAGATACCACTTCTCAGAAAGCAGTGTTACCAGGCACAGTATGTAGCCCATTCTGTGTTCCCAATTTCTGCTAACGATTCCGGAGGCTTTGGCTTAGCATTTACATAGGATGGTACTGGGGGATTTTTATCGGTGGAAGGGGATGGCCTGACATTGTCATCACCTGCCCCAGACACGCCTGGTGGCAGGGAACACCCCCGGGAGCACATTGCTGGGAGGACCCGCCCTCCTGGGAGCTGCGGTGTGGGAGTTTCTGGGAACAGAGAGGTCGGGGGATGGTGCGCATTGTCCTCTCCCAGGCTGAGGCATCTCCAAAGCCTCTTTCCCTTAAATGGTGGCTGCTAATGGCGTGTGATGTGGAACCAGAGCCCAGGTGGTGTTTTCGTGCTGAGAGAGCGCTCAGGATCCAGTCACAGTGGCAGAATCGGAGCTCAATGGCGTTAGACAGGAGTTTGTTTTCTGTGATGGGTCTCGGCTTCATTTTACCGAAAAGCCTCCTCAGAGCCTTGAAAATGCAAATGTCCTTGTTAGCTACCAGGGAGCTGAGGGGTCTTTAGATGGAGCCTCCCCCAAATTTATCTGCTAGCACCGTGGTCGGCAAACTCATCAGTCCACAGAGCCAAATACCAACAGGACAGCGATGGGTATTTCTTTGGAGAGCCAGATTTTTTATTTATTTTTTTAAATATATATATATTATTGATTTTTTTACAGAGAGGAAGGGTGAGGGATCGAGAGCTAGAAACATTGATGAGAGAGAGACATTAATCGGCTGCCTCCTGCACGCCCCTCACTGGGGATGTGCCCTTGACCGGAATCGAACCCAGGACCTTTCAGTCTGCATGACGCTCTATCCACTGAGCCAAACCGGTTTGGGTGAGCCAGATTTTTTAAACGTAAACTTCTTCTTATGCCACTTCTTCAACATAGACTCGCCCAGGCCGTGGTCTTTTGTGGAAGAGCCACACTCCAGGGGCCAAAGAGCTGACGAAAGTTCTAATAGAAGCCGCTCCCCTTCAGCTTTTTCTTTTTTTGGGGGGTGGGGGGTGGAGGGAGGAGAGAGAACCCTTGGGTAGAGGAACAGCAGAGTGGCTGAGGACATTGGTTCTGAGTGGCCTACAATGCCACTGAGGAGGAATGCGAGGTCAGGAGCTCACAAACAGATTCCATGTGGCCCATAACGGAGGGCCAGCTGACGGAGGCTTCCTGTAAGAAGTCAGTGAAACCCACTAACAGAAATGGTCAAGATTCCTGTGACCCACACTTTTCAGAAAGCCAGGGAGCGCTCATGGAATCTACATTTTAATATCGTGTTTGCTTAGTTCAACCAAAGCCCACGCAGCCAAAGTCAGTTATGAAAACAGTTTCTGCCCCAGCTGGTTCAAGCTTCTGGCGTGGATGAGGGGATTTTTTTTTTTAAGTAAGCCCTAAGATAAGGCTGTAATTAAATTAAATATCAAATGATTGGCAAACATGAACTTGCTGCCTATTGTTTCGGTTAAATATCTTCATCAGAGAGCACTTTTTGGGGGAGATGTTTATTTTAAAAGTTTGAAGTGAAAAAAAATCACTCTTTTTACCTGCTGAAATCTGGGTCATCTGTACAAGGAAGCAACACCCTAGCAACAACAATGGCTATCTATGCATTACAATCATCAGGGAAGCTTTTGATTGGTTGATTGATTGATTGATTGATTGATTATTTGGTTGGTTGGTTGATTTTACAGAGAGTAATGTGGTTGGGGGTTGGAGACATCGATGTGAGAGAGAAACTGGAAAGGTTGTCTCCCATATGCTCCCTGATCAGGAATGAACCCACAGTCTGGGTAGGTGGGATTGAACCCACAGTCTGGGTGTGTGGGATTGAACCCACAGTC